>VZRF01004447.1:138496-309218 GCA_013396875.1 Vireo altiloquus
ATTATAATGATTTTTCTTTTGAGGGGATGCTGAGAAACCAAGCCGTTCCCCTCCCGTGTAGCACATTGCCTGGGCGTTCCTATTATGGAAGTTAAGTGAGAAACTCTGCAGCTTGAACTGATTTGGGGAGAGAAAAGGAGAGAGAAAGGGGTAGGGGGAGGGCGAGAGGAAGGCAAAATAGCCGAACCAAACCAATGGTTTTCCTGCAAAGTGCCGGGAAGTTTGTGGAGCACTTTCTAGGAATCAGGTCCTTTCTCAGAGTCTCTCCTTGTCTTCCGAAGAAAGAGCTTGCTTTTGGATTGCCATGGATCCTAAAGAGAGTCTTAGACACACTTGAATAATTCCTCTGCTTGGGCTGGATTGGTGGGAATTTAGGAAGGAGCGTGTGTGCAAAGCAGAAGCCTTCGGAGCTCACTCGCTGCTGCTCTAATCTGTATGGATCTAAAAGTGTCACATTCAAGACCTTTTGCATCTCCAGCTTTTGAATTGAAGATTTCCCTTTCCGCTTTAAGTAGCTGCTAGGAAACTGAAAACTTTTGGACCTACCTCTTACTGGTTTTGGATACTTTTTTCTTTTTTTGTCTTTTTTTTCCTCTTTCCTTTTTTTTTTTTTTTTTNNNTTTTTTTTTTTTTTTTTTTTTAATCTCTGTGGAATTGGTCTCGCAAGCGATCGGGATTGTTTTTAATATGTCAAAATGGGTCTGCTGACGCCACTCCTGCTCTTCGGATTTGCATTTTTTCAAGTCTATGGTAAGTTCGCTTATTTTAGATATGTCATTTCTGTGCAGAAATCCCCTTCATCTGAATTTGATTTGGGACGGCACATGGATGGCATTATAAGCTTTAATGTTACAGAGTCCTAAGTTTGTTCCTGGTATAAAAATGGTATTTGGGGAGGGAGGGATCAGAAGAGGGAGAATATATGTTTCCAGTAAGCAGCCCTTACTGTCTCCTAACTTAATGAAAAAGGAGCTTATGAATGGAAAAATGTCAGCT
The DNA here is from genome assembly GCA_013396875.1 of Vireo altiloquus. NCBI lineage: Eukaryota > Metazoa > Chordata > Aves > Passeriformes > Vireonidae > Vireo > Vireo altiloquus. The sequence continues at coordinate 139,493 of VZRF01004447.1, forward strand.
TGAGGTGGCGAGCAAAGAGTAAAAAACTACCGTGATAAATCTTTTATTTGGGGGTGGGGAGTGGGAAGGGGAAAGGAAAAGCAGAGAGCTGTTGTAGCTGGTATTACTTTGCCGCCTTCTATTGTTAAACTTTCCAGCGGGAGAGCCAGCTGATGAAATAAATAGGTTAGCCCTGCCTCGGCTCCAGGTGAGGCGGACTGGCGGATTTCCAGAGTCCCTCAGCGCCTCGTTCGGCGCTGGCGAGCGGCAGGAAGGGAGGGAGGGAGGCGGGCTGGGAGCGCGGAGCGGCGGCAGCGCGGCCCCGACCACCCCGCTCCGCCTCCGCCCCGCTCCGCCGAGCCGGGCAGGTGGGGCGGCAGCTCGTCCCCATCAGCTGCTCTGTCCTCATTCCGAGGGTTTTCATGGAGCTTAGCGACGTCTGGGGAAAGGGTGGGTTTCCTTCTGAACACCGCCCTCCCCCTCCTTTGGGTGTGCTCTGTAACGTTTCTTGTGGTTTCGAGTTTAAGTACTGGATGGGGAGCTGTAAATTATTATCTTGGGGAAGTTCGGTTTAGTAGGGCGGGAACTTCAGTGCAAGGGTAAATTGCCTTTCAGAGTAGGGGTGGGCGCTGTGCTGCTGCACAGGCGGTGGATGCACTAGAGCAGCTCAAACACACGACTAGGAGCGAGCATCCAGCTCTGCAGAGGGTGTGCTGGCACCAAATGCTCGGCAGCCCAGCTAGCATTGGGTATTTCCAGCTCTAAACAGTCCTTTAGGCTTGAGGTGAAGGCAGTATCAGTCTGGATGTTTTTGCCTGTATGTCAGAGCAAACTTCGTTCCAAGTAGCTGTTCACAGCATTTACTATATCGGTCCCGAGGCAAGGGCTCGGGGTTTATTGTTTGCAGTCACAGGCTGCTTTGGGTGTTTCTCACCCCTTAGCAAGAAAGGAGGCAAAATAGCAGAGGGACAGATTCAAATAGAGTTTCACCTTGGGTGCATAATATGCTCTGCTGTTTAATGTTCAGTTTGGTCAGACCATAAGAAAATTTCCACATACTGTAGGCTAAACTAAACAGAAGAAGTTTTAACTGTTAAAAGATTTAATAGAACGCTTATGTCTATCAGTGCAGTCAGTTTTGCAGGGATTTTTTTTTATTTTTTGCTTTATTTATCTTGCTGTAACAAAAGATCCTTAACTTTAGGACCACTGATATTGGAGGTATCTTTGTGTACAAACTGTAAACATCAAGTCATAGACATGTAATTATTAGTAAGTGTTTAAAATTGTATGTAGCTAGAAGGAATACAATTAAAGTGTTCAGTGGAAGTGACAGAGTGAATCAGAGGAGCTTGGTGTTACAGAATGTAATTAAAGTACCAGGCTATTTGGAGTTATATTAAACAAATGCAATTAACCGTCTTGCTGGAACGACAGGAGCACGACATAATTTATTTGAGTTTTGTCATGGAGAACACATGTAGAACCTTTGTTCTGGTTTAGCCTTATGAGGGTGGGGCGGTGCAGGTGAAGCACACAGCTTATTTAGAGCTGGACCATTAGAAAAAATGGCCAAGAAGCTGCCTGGAATACATGTGATACTCCCCTTTTGTGGGAAGATATTGCAGAGACTGTCAAGTTTGCCTACATTAACAACTCTCTGAAATAAATAAATAAAGAGCTTTGTGGATAGCACATCATGACCAAGTAGATATAAGCTGTTATTGTCGAAATGACTAACAAGTAGCTTTGAAGAAATACTGGCAGGCAAGCTTGGCACACAGTGCTTTTGTCTCTTTAGAAGCATAGTAATTACGATCACATCTTAGGCTGACATGTACCACTAGTTGCTTTGAAAAGATCTCTATCAACATCAGCACCATTTGTGATGCTTTAGTTTAAGAATAAAAGGTAAAACCAAACAGACTTCTTGTTTAATAGGTCCTTGGTTTGTTTTCTGTCTTTGAAAGTTACTTCTTAGTGCATTTCTGGGTTTGAGGAGGTTTTGTTGTTGGATTTGGCTGGGTGTTTTTGTTTGTTCTCTTGGCAAGAGGTCCAGACATAGAACTGTAACATTTGAGGCATGTTAACCATCCTTTTCCCTCTGAGTTTAATTTAGTGATTCAAAAGTGATATAGATCAAAATGATAATCTTTTTTTCCCTAAAGTTATTTTTGCTGTCCACGGTTTTAGGACCCCTGAAAATTGCACAGTTCAATGAAAGTGGCAGACAACATGTGCTACATACACATATGTAGATTTTAAGGTTTTTATTACTGTGCTTTTGATTTTCCTGTAACGCTGCCCATGTTCTTGCACTCTGATGAGGGAATAACTTCAATTCTCTTTTCCTTTAGCTATCAATCTTGGATGTTGTTCTTGACACAAAGCAAACAAAGAAAAAATCAAACACAAAAAAATCCCGAATACCAGAAAACACACACACACAAAACTCCCCCAAACAAACAACAAAACACCCCACTAGACAGAGTCTGTGCCATAAAGTAAGCCATTAGCTACTGGAGTTAAAAGAGTTACATGTGCGTTTTTAATAGTGTTCACTTGATTGGTCTTTCATTGTTATGTGTTTTGTTATTTTTCTTCCAATAATTAATAAAGTTTAAAAGAACAAATATGAACAGAAAAGGTGACAACTGATGTGAACACAGGTTTTGGTGGGCCAGACCCTGGTCTGGTAGGACTCACAAGTACTTTCAATGAAAATGACACCCTTTTATGTCAGAGGTGGCTTTTAGTCCCTTGAAAACTGCAAGTGTGATACTCTTGAATGGGTAAAGGTGTTAAGATATATGAGAATAATGTAAAAACAGCATTTTATCTCCATATTAATATATTTCAAAAGCACTTTTTTGCATCTGAAATGGTGTGGCGGCTGAAACATTCTGTATTTCTTTTCCATTTTATTTTTTTAAATTCTTTTTATTTCTTCATGCCAATGTACTACACATCTGTGGCCTTGTGCAGGTCCCTGTTGCCTGTTGGAGAACATGGCTTACATATAAAGCTGGAGTATATTCTTCCAGTGAGTATTTGAGCTGACAGGGTCTTGATCTCTCATGTGAGTTTTGCTGTTGATGGATAACCTTTGCTTCTGTGCAGTGTGTGCATTTCAATGCTTCAAGAGTAAAATTCTGGAGAGTTTGCAGTTTTTTTTACCTTGTCCTTCCATAGGACCCAATTCTGCAGAGCATTTAAGTGCTTCCATCTCCTAGCCACAGTCTTGCTGAAGTTAATAAGAATTTAAACACGTGTTCCAAGTTAATCATATGCTTTAAAACTTTGCTGTGTAAGGATGAATTTGTGCATATGATGACAGGTTTTGCTGAATTAGTCTTAAGATTTTGCTTTCTTTACTTCCTGTCTCATAAGTTGTCATTGCAACATTATGTTTTTATGTGCAGAAGATAAACAGTGAGGGAACCCTGTCACTGTACTTCCAGAGATGGATTTGCTTGAAAAGTAATGTGATAATCCAGGTACTTTGGTTTGTGTCTCTGCTAATTTGGAGCTCTGCAAAAGGTCTGATACTCCACATATCTTTCTAAAAAGGTGAAATTAGGAGATTTTAAGCCTTTATGTAAGTTGCACTGAGTACAATAATCTTTCCATTAAGAATTCTTTGGAACTATGAAATTGATGTTGCTCAGGCAGATTAAGTTTTAGCAATGCAGGCTAAAGATACGCAACCTTAAAAGTAGACAAAATAATTGAAGTGCATTTTTAAGGATGCATAAAAAGTATCAAGGAAATGTGCCAAAAAGTGTGATGAGAGGAAAAGGAGGCTTTGGCTGGTCCAGTCAACTCCATTTCCAGGAGTTGCTTTTCCATAGCAATGCTACGTGGGCTCATAGCCCTGAACTCTAGACGTGCTCTGTCTGCTGCTGAACCATTTAGTGGAAATTACTAAAGAGTATGCAATGTCTTTTTAGCTATTTGTTACCCTTGAATTGCTATTCAAATATTGATCTGGGCTAAATAGATTGCTAACAGGTTCTGTGCATTCTGTTTCAGCCACCTAAGAGGACGCTGCTGTCAGGTTTTATCTGTTATCTCAGCTGCCATGGCAGAGGTTGCTCTTCCCGTGGCTGCCATCTGGCTCACACCTCTCACACCAACCTCGGATCTTAAACTTAGTGATCATATTCATGCTGTTTCTTGCCAAGAGGCTCCATTACTGGTGTGCTTTTCTACATTTCTATAGAAATCTCTTTATTTCGCAAGAAAGCCAAAGAAAGCAAGTATTTGCTCTTGCCAAATAAATAAATAAAAGGTGTTGGCTTTTTGGTTTCTTACATGTAACTGAATTTTTACAGTATCCTTTTATCATTACATGAGGATTCTTGCACTTAAGTTTTGACAGTACACGTGCCTTGTACAAAAACAATTTGTTTTGATATGTGGATGGGTGCAGGATCTGATCTTAAATCACTATTTCAGAGAGAATGCTGAGGATACCTTTTATGCTGGATAGTTGCGTGGACTGTTAGTTATAAGATCTTTGAATGCAAAATATTTATATAAAAATAGATATGCAGGTGTATATTTAGTGTCACCATCTTGACTCTCACACCTGGTTTGTACTGTAGCTTGTGGACTTTCTGCCCTTGAAGTTACATGGACAGATAGAAGATTGAGTTTAGTGTTGTCCTCACCTCAAACTGTTTCCTTAACAAAATAACTGCTAATCACCCATGGTTAATAACTTTTGTTGTTATAGTGGATAATTAAATAAGGCCTGTTAATTTAGGTTCTGATCTACACCACTGAAGTCTGTTAAGAGTTTTGCCATTGAGTTCACAGAACACTGTGTAAGGAGGTGGGAGGTGATGTTACCTTGGCTTACTGTCATCATAATCTTGCTGCAAGATGAAGCTGGGTTGTTGTTACGTGCAATACTACAACAACTACATAAATACTAGAGGGTACAAGTGCATATTGATGCCTAAGTTCTGCTCACTCCTTTCTCGTTCCTACAGTGCTCAGTTTACCAGAGCAGAGTTTCCCTTTGAAACCAAAGGGCTGATTCTTGTGCTGTGTTGTGGTGTAAAGATATGCATTCTTAAGGTTTTTTCAAGCCAGAAGTTCATGAAGTAAAGAATGGCTTTTTAATTCCATCTCTGCAGCTTATCTTGGCATTGCTGCCATGGAAGAGATCCAAGATGTTCTCTTAATTTTATTAAAATAACAGCCTTCATCAATAAATACATGAACAACAATGGACAAACTAACCAGTAGTACCCATGTAATAACCTGCTGATACATATACTGAGCCACTGTGCTCTGATGGCCAAGGCTTATTGAGATTCACCTCTGGGTTCTGGGCAAATGTGAAGTGAGGTTATTAATCATTGTTCTGGCAGAAGTATCCTGTGCATGTGCACTGAACTTTAAGCTCTTTACCACTCTCCCCCTGTAAATTTTTTTTTTTCCTGAGAAATTTTTTTTTGTAAGCTAACTAAATAATAGTTATTATCTGCAGATCCCTGAGTTAATACATCTGTTTAACTGGGTTGTGAGACAACTTTCTGCTTATGTACTAGATAGGTTGGCAAACATTATTCCTTGCTGCTTGTTTGCCTTGCTGTTTCTACCAGGAACCATTGTGTCTCTGGCTTGCTGATAACTGAAGGTCACCCTTATCTAGTGATTCCAGTGTGTATTTTGTAACCCATCAAGATTCTGTGCATGCAGGTGCTATTGCAGACTTTCAATGCTATTACTTGTTGTGGTTGTGGGGATACTCCTTCAGTTCCCTGAGTGATGGCTTGAAGAACATAAAATACCTTTGGATTCATTCCTCATCATTTTCAGGTGCCCAATGCACAAGATACTCTTGCAAGCTTGATTTGGAGCAACTTTAATGATATGTGGTATTCATTTGCAGAATTATCCTTGTCAGTGAGTCTTTATTGTACCACTTTAGTTTTAGCAGAATTCTTCAGTCTGATGCCAGTGAATGACCTGCCATTGTGCTACTTTATGCTTTGTTGTATCTTGCTTTTACTTTCTCTCCTCACTTTTTCTCATATAAGTTCAGAGAACAGTCTATTTGATCTGATAGATGGAAATGAACTGGTAGGATGAGTGGGGATGCCAGGAGCTAAGTATGGTCTCTCTCATTAGAGACTACCTAGATGGTTGTGCCACCCTGTCTGTTGCAGCATACAGACTTTTCATTTGTATTTAGGCATTGCCTCTATGGCTTCAGTGCACTGTGCCAAGGAGAGAAGAGCATGTCTCTGATGTGCCTGTCATAAATGCAGATTGGACAAATAAGTAAGGAATAAACGGCCAGCAGCAAGTTGTAAAACACAGTGAGCTGTGCTTCACTTCTATTAATCACTTGCCGTTGATGCAAGAGAAACTGAGTGGAAAAAAATTAACCTTTTGAAACCAAAATGTCAGGTAACTAACATCAGTCAACTTGTTCCTCATTCATAGTGAATGGAAGGACAGTTCATGCTAGGGTACCAAAGGTACTTTTTTACTGCTGTGAAAATGTCAAGAGTTAAAAAGCAGTTATGAAAAGTATTTTAATGCTGCAGGAGTCCTGTAATCATAGGTTCTCAGGCTGTCATTCTCTGCAGTTTTCAAGGTCCGCATGTCCTGTAGCCCAGATGACTTCATCCTCGCAAATGAAATGGTCAGTTTTAAGTTTGTTTTATCCTGAAGAGAATTCTGTACTTAAAGGATGGATGATAGTTTCTTTCACTATTATGAAACATTGAAATGGCATAGTGAAACTGTTGGACTAAGACCTAGCTGAAAAAAGGGTGTTTTTGTCACCTGGATTGCCTTTCCCTATAAAACTTGATCTCTTTGGTATTGTCACTCCACAGCAGAGCCTGTAGGAAAAAGATCTGTGGGTGCATCCTCCTTTCTCACTTTCCAGAGTGCATCATGTCACCTTCGGGACCTGGAGATGATTATTGTTCCTGCGGGTACAGTAGCACTGCACAGCTCTGACAGTCTTCTGGAGAGAGAAATTATGCTGTAAGCTGGGAGAAAATCTGGGACAGTAGCCTGATTCTAGGTCCATGGCTTGATGGAGAGAGACAGCCAGCAGAGGAGCTGGGTTAGTTAGTGTAGGGAATGAACAGGCGAGCAAAGCACCACTGTCATGCTTACCAGGAGAGTGCTGATCCCTGAACACTTCAGGGTTGTTTCCTACTCAGTATGTTTAGGCTTTGATCGTTGCTGTGGCATTTGTACATCACTTATCCATGAAGTGAAGAAGTTTTTCTGTTAAATTGTTTTAGACCAGATTTGTTTGAAGAGGCTTCAAGAAAACACTAATTTGTAGTTCGATGCAGTGAAACTAAGGTCTATGGTGGCTTTAACCTGATGCACTGCAGAAGAGCTGTGATAAATTGGCTGGGGCTTTTTGCATATATTTTTTTATGATGCGTAAGAAGAATTCAGTGGACTAACTAAAATAGTTGGTTTATGTCAAGGCAACAGCTATTAAACAAAGGACTTTTACTGGAAAAAAAAATAAACTATCAGAAATACTCCTGGCTGCATTTTATCCTTGATCTATGCATCTGTCCTTTTACCAAACTGGATTTTAAATGATAATGAATTGTTTTTTAGCTAGTCAATGTGATTTGGCTGTTCAGATGTATGTCTGAATTATAAAATTCTGTGGCTTTTTTTCCTTCTGCTTGAATTGTTTCATCATCTTAAACTGTGCAGTGTGGTCTTTCCCTAATGAGATCAAACAATGTGTTCTGTAACATGAAAATCCTATCTATGGGGTAAAATCTCAGCATTTAGAATAGGAGTATTCTATGGTAAAATTGTCTTTTATTACTGTTGTGTTTAAATCCCTAGGAATAGTTTTCTCTGTGTGTACATCTAGATTAAAAAAAACCCAACCAAACAACAAACTGTGTGGAGAAGGCATTAGAAGTGTGTGTATAGATATAAGTAAAGAAAATAACATTTTAAACTGTCAGGGATAGAATTTATGTCCCTGAAAGCAAAACTCTAAACAGTAGTAGGAACCATTAAACATTGAATTAAAGGAAAATGAAATGTGACAAGTAGGCAAACAGATATTTAATTAAATATGAATCAGTGTAAACTAGAACTGCTTATTATTGTTATTATTTACTGACACTTTTTTGACAACTGCTCAATTTAGAATGAAATGCAAAAGAACATATGTCTGTCTTTATATGACCCCAAATATCTCTGTTCTCCTTTTCAGCAGACAACATGCCTTTTTTCCCCCTAAGTGAGTTTTGGTTGCTAGGAGAAGTGCAATGGTCTCCCCTGCTCTTATCCTGCAGTAAAACTGAAAAGTGTATTGAGGTAAAGAGAGGGGCAAAGCACAGTGCAGGCCATGAATCACAAGTTGTCTCTAATATGTCCACTTTGTTCACACTTTTCCTTTGAAAACTTTTGTTTTTACTAGTGGTGTTTCTTTCCATCTGATCTCTCAAAGCCATTCAGAAAGTTTAAAAAAAAATAAATTGTGCTGTTAAGAGTCCACTCAGAGGAACAAAAAAAAGGAGGGGGAGACTTTGAAACCTATTCATGGGGCCGCAGTGGTAGCAATGCACAACTCAATGAATGGCTTTAGTCAGCTGCTGTTTAAACCTGGGTGATTGATACCTTCTGGTTTTTGCTGGAGCTAGAAAAGTGTGCAAAAAGTCTTCATAGTGGTCCTGCCAGTTTTAATGCAAGATACTGAAGTTTACAAACTATTTCAAACAGCAGAATATTCAGAGTTCTTGAAGCATTCAAGTAGTAATGTTGCATTATGTGTGCATAATGCATGTTAAAATCAGAAAGGATTGTTAATAATTGCGGTACTCTTGTTCTAGTTTGTGAGACCCTTTATTCACCTTCTAAATGATGCTTTTTAAAATAATTGTGTACTGTGGCAAGAATCACTTGACCATCCCTTCCTACAATGATCTAAAAGTGGCCTTATATGAATGTCATTGGCTACTTTTAAACCTTGTCAGTTAGAATTGATTGTATGTGATGATGTAATGGGTATAAATTATTTGGCAATATTGTCTATATTAATAGACTATCAAAATAGTGAGAGTTATGGCAGATTTCACTTGAAATTGATTGCAGGATGAATGTATAGACAGTATATTCTTTCCTCAAGTGCTGAAGGAAACTTAGCCTGGAGAGCAGTCTTAAAGCAATAATTATAGCTCTCAAGAAAGATTACTGAAGAGGTTGTATGTGAGTCCTGTATAGGAGGAAACTGAATATGTGGCTGCAGAGATCTGTGATTTGGGCTGTGGAAACAACTGATTGCCTGTGGACACACCAGGCCCTTGTATCGTTCCTTACCAGGAGTAAGTGGCCAAGGGTCTCATTACTAATTTAAAATGTGTTAACTAAATTTAGTGACATGCAGGTAATAGAGAAATTCAGTGATGATGTATAGTGCACCACCTTGTAACGATTTGTTATTCCCATAGGGACAAAATAGGTTTCACCCATGTTTGCAAGGCTGTTGGGTGACCTGGCAGTACTGGATTGAGTCTCAGTGTAATTTAATGGAATTTGTGTCTGTTTAGGTCAGGGCTGAATTTGCCCCCAGGGAAAGATGAAGATGGAAGAGTTGTGAGTTAAATTACAGGGAACTGGCTCTATCTTCCAGGCTGCTAATGGAGGTGGGAGTGCGTGTGGTTCTTTTGTGTGTGGTGGGATTTTTTGTTTTTCTTCCTGATCCACACAGGCTTTAGGAGTAGTTTAAATACCATCCACAGTACAGCTGAGTTTTCAGTTATTTCCATGAAAGCTGCAAGTGCTGAGACCAAGAATTTTCCCTCCATAAATCACAGCAGATGTTGCCTCAGTCATTCTTCAGTGTTACCCCCAAAGCATCGTTGTCTTTGTTCCTGCTGAGTCGTCCTTCCTGCTGAGAACTGCATGGGGAAACAGACACGGTTTTGTCGCTGCACGTGGATATTGGTTAATGAATTCGGATTAGCTATTAACATGTTAATATAAAGGATGTGCCCAGTACCACTTAGGACCTCCATGGCAGAAGGAATAGTGGGATTTGGTCTCCAAGAGCACAGCTGATGGTGGGAGAGGTGTGCAGTTGTTTATAGTGGGGGAAGAAGGGTGACTTGAACTTCCTGCTGCTGCTGCTGCATCTGTTTGCCTGACATTTAAAACAAGGCAACTTTTCAGGTACAGGAGGATCGGAATGGAAGAATTGCAGACCATTAAGTATGTCTTCTAGTAATAATTTTCCTTCCTGTTACTTGATAGTCCTGCCACACTGAATTATGAAAGAGAAAAGATAGAGGGGGATTCAGCACTGCTGGTTTGGGACAGGGGTTGTAGGGGAAGCAGGCACTGCTGTGGTGAAACATTGAGCAATTCCTGTCCTTCCCCTCAGTCCTAAGGCATGTGTTTCTGGGAATCTAAATATGCTAGGGAAGGAGTCAGGAAAGAAATGGTAGCTGTGGACTTGTCTGAAATTAGAGGAAACCTCTTGAAAATGATGGCATTTAGCTGAATGTCTTTCCTGTTGCATTTCCTTCTTCATGCAACTCAACACACTGAAGGAAGGACCATTCTCCAGAGAACTCTTCTGTTCCCCAGAGCCCAATGCATTGTAGAATAAACTTTTTCCAGATTAAGTAGCATACCTCTATTTAAATAAGGAGCAGTTTATAGCTATGATACTGAAGTGGAAAAGCAAATAAAGAAGGCAGGTTTGCATACACTTTTCCTGTCATGAGACAAATGAGACCATTTCTTACACTTTCTTTCTCCCCTCCTGGTAAGTCTATTTCCTAGAGTTTTGTTGTGGTGAAAGATGTGTCACTTTCTTGTCAAGTTTCAGATATGGAATCTCCTCACTGACAGTGCTTTACATTTCTAATTGTAGAACATTTCTGGCAAAGGCCAGAAAATGAGGAATGCCTTAGCTCAGTACACAGAAATCAATGGATTTGAAACTTCTAGATTCATTCTAAGCCAGGGAGAAAAATATGTTCTTGTGTTCACAGATTTTCAGTCCCTGTGCCCTACATCTTTTCCATCTTCTGTGGTTTATTCATGTCACTTGCTTCCTTGTATTTCAAAGTTGAAGACTTTGTTCTGTCTTGTTTTCTTGTCAATTGATTTAGTTTATTTTCCACCTCCTTTTCTGTTCTGTTCATTCTCCTTTGGCTGCTGTTTTCTAACCATGTTGCTTGAATATGAAGAATTAAAGGACAGCAAGGGAGAGGGTCAGGCAGTGTTGGTGAGAGAAGTACTTTTATAAGAAACTTCATCCTTTGGCAGGGTTACTTGGTGAATTCTCTGTGCATAGATAAAGTTCTGTGGAGGCATAATCTTCTGCCAGGCTTAACTAGTGCCTCGAGAAAATTAAAATAAATTAAACTTAAAAAATGTATGTGTGCAAGCCAAATTTTGTGTGAAGTTGGAAAGAGGTACCTTCCTGAAGATTAAACCATTTCTTAAGTCTTCCTTTCCATTTTGAAACATACAAGTTTCCCCTCTGTCATGGAGAATTGTCTCTTTCAGTCTAGTGAGAACTACAGATAATGATGTTTAAACATGATTTGTTAAGTTTCCTATTCTTACAAATTTTTGAACTTTCTCCATTTATGAAATACTAAGACATAGAAGGATAATAAACTTTAAATATCAATGGATTTTTTTTTAATATTCTACAAAGTTGTAAAAAAAAAATAACATTAAAGGTAAGAGATACTGGGTGGGCACAAACTGATTAGTAAAAACATTGGAGGAAATTATTGTGCTGATACTACTTTTGAAATAATTGATATTCTTTGAGGACTTGATTTCTGTTACATTTATATAATGTATACATGATATATATCTATATGAAAGGAGACTGAGGGGAGACCTCATTGTGGTCTTCAACAACATCCTCATGAGAGGAAGTGGAGGGGCAGACATTGATCTCTGCTCTCAGTGACCAGTGACAGGACCCAAGGGAGTGGCCTGAAGCTGTGTCAGGGGAGGTTTAGATTGGGTATTAGGAAAAGGTTCTTTACCCAGGGGGTGGCTGGGCACTGGAACAGCTCCCCAGGGAAGTGGTCACAGCAGCAGCCTGACAGAGCTCAAGAATCATTTGGACAACACTCTCAGGTACATGGTGGGATTCTTGGGGCTGTCCTGTGCATAGGTTACTTTCTTATGTATAAGCTTTTTTTATAAATTGGTATTACATATAGGAAAGTAAACTGTGATGGACTTTGGTGATCCTTGTGGGTCCCTTCCAACTCAGAATATTCTGTGATTTTATGATAATGCATTGAGTACTAAATATGTACCATACAAAGTTTCTTGTAAGAGAATTCTCTTAATTTAGTAGGTAAGCTGGATGAAATACTTTCTGGGTTTAAGTTTGTTTGTTTTGTTTTGTTTTTTTTTTAATTCATAGTTGCTCTTAGTCTTACAGAAGAACAAGTTTTACTTTTTGTAGTGCAATGTATATGAAACCCTAACTCAGTAGAAGATGCTGGGAATTTTGTCATCAGCATCAGTGGGGTCACAGTTTTGCTTTTGGTGTGGTTGGCAATGTGGGAGGTTAATGCTGAGAAGGAAGTTTTGTTTGTTGGTTTTGGGTTGGTTTTTTTTTTGTTTTTTTTTGTTTTTTTTAACGATTATACAAACCTTAAGAGAATGACTTGAAACTAAATATAAAGTTGTAATCAGGAGGTTAACAGATGCCAGAAGCTTCACCTGTGCTCTATTAGAAAACTTGTGGGAAGCCAAGACGATGTACAACAGATGAAGCAGTAAGTGGTGTAGTCAGCAGCTTGAGAAAGAAGTCTGTAACATCATGAAAGTTACATTTATTTTCTCTTCAAATAGAGGCTGCCTGTTGACTTACGGTAACCACTAGTTTCATCTGCCCTGAGGACTAAAATTTTTACTATTAGAGCAGCGAAAAATCTATTTTAAAACCAATTTGTAATAAATTTTGCAAATTAGAAAGGCAGGTGCATTATTTGACAACAAATTCCTTTCATGCCTCTTAGCATTTGTGTCCAGGTGTCTTACCTGCTTGAAACTCCCAAAACATGGGTGAGGGTGGAATAAATTCTGTCACTCTTTGGATGAGGAGTGAACTCCTGTGAATAATTACATTGTTTTGGTTATAATTCTCCTGAATGCAGGAGTTATCAGACATTTGAAGGGAATAGAATCATTAAGGTTAGAGAAGAGCTCCAAGGTCAACAAGTCCAAGCTTTAACTGATCACCACCTTGTCAATTAAACCACAGCACTCAGTGCCATCTCCAGTCATTTCTTGAAAACTTTTAGGAATAGTCATTCCACCTCTTCCCTGGGCAGCCCATTCCAATGTTTATCAACCCTTTCAGTGAAGAAATTGCTCAGTCTGTACTGAGTACCTGGAGAGAAAATAGATTTTTTAATATTCTGTGCTGTGTCAGAAGACTTCTCAGATCACAGTTTACTTTCCTATATTAGATTTTTATAAATCAGTATGAATTGGTTGCATATGCGTGTGATATAAATAAAACCTAACTGGATATCATAAGCCAAAGAAGTAAATCAGCAAGTGATTCTATTGTATGTTGTATTCTTCATACAACTGTCTTGGAGAGCTATAAATAGATATTGCTTATTACTTTCACTTGCATTTATTTTTGCTTTAAATGGCAAATGCAACTATTGTTAACAGACCTCAGAATCGCTTGGAGGGTATTTACTTAGATCATTTTGAGGAATAGAATGAATCTCCTTGTTAAAATATTGGTTAATAGTGTCTGACCATTGGGACAAGTAGATAAATTGTCAGTACAAATGACTAAAGAATTTTCTTTTCATGTCTTCAAGAAAAAAATTTTGTAGAGGGTTCGTAAGCACTTTTCCAAGTGTTTATACGATGAGTTATTTCTTAGTGAAAAAAGAAATACCCAAGAGGAGGGGAAAAAATAAATCACAGTAGCAGTTTCAGAAAGTAACAGAGTAAAACAAACATAATAGAAAAATAAATACCATCTTACAGACATATCATTACTCTCTTTTGGTCCTTTCCAAATAGGTCAAAATCAGCAAAATTACTGCTGTAGTTTCAGTAACATCTTGTTTAAAAATAGGTCTTGCTGGTTTTCTTTTACGGTGCCAGTAATGGAAGAGCTTTTGCTTTGTAATGATTTTTGGAAGCTTTGCTCACTGCCAGTAAATATGGCAAAAATAGGATAGATGAGTCCACTAAAGTATTTGAGTGTTCGTGGAATATATACCTAATATAACATACATGTCACTGGCTCTTGTTCCCCTTCCTGCTCATGGGGGAAAATTGATACCTGTGCTTCAGAATATTTCATGTTGATAAAATGAGGTGGACATTGATGGCAGAGCTGGCTGTCTGGCACCATGGCTGTCTCTTTGATAAACCAAATATTTGGAACTTTTTGAGAAATATTGTTAAAACATAGTGTTCCTGATACCTGGTACTTCTTGCTCAGTCCAGTGAGACACTTTGGAGGTGAGTGAGATGACAATTCAGAATTCAGAATATTGAGATGTAGTGAGGTTCCTTTATTATGTATTAATAAAGTTATTATGTGAAAATGTTATTTTATATCTATACATATATGTTACTATATAAAAAAATAATAAAACTAGTAAACAGAGAGCGGTAGAGTTGCTGAATTTTTTGCTATGAGTTTTAACTTTTGTTTGTATAAGCAGAGATTCACAGCGTAGCTTACAATCTGTATTTTTGTTTATTTTTGACCTTTCAAGTGGTTGGAGCAATCAGACTAGCCTTGCCATAGAAACTGCAGAATAGCTCCAAACTACCTGGCAGGAAGGATTAATGAAAAAAATGCCTCTGCAAATTAAAGTTTCATCTCAGCCTAGCTAGAAGTAGATATATAAAGCTTCTCCTTTAAAGGAAAGAAGTTATTTATTTATTTATTTATCTCCAACACCAGTGTTACTGTATAAGATACAATTTCATGCTTAGAGATCAAAAAAAAATAAGAGATTGAAAATAAAAATTTCCTCAGACAGAGAATAGATTTCAAAATCCCTTCCAAAAATATTGACAAGTTTTCATGCCTGCAAATAGCAGACCTTGGATTTTGTTAAAAACTTGTAGTGAGTGAAATGGAGTTTATGTATTATAAATTGTAAGTGCAGTTCTGAGAGCTGTTACATAAACAAGGCAAAGAATCTTTTGGGTCATAGATAAACTAGTTACTTGAACAATATAAAATTAAAATTCACTGAATATTTATCTGTTTTTGTGTTGAAAATGAGACTGTGCAAGTCTCGGCGGTTGTAGCAAAACTGAACTCGTGTCTAGGCACATGGTTATAGCCTGTTCACTAGCTGGACATTCATGTAATGTTAAAACCTAGAGTGCTTTAAAGAAGAATCACTGTTAGATCTCAAAATCAGTACTTAAAACACCAAATAAAAGGAGATAAATCTTTACTCAGCTTGCACTCTGTCCATTGAGAGGCCTCTGAAAATAGAGCTGTGGGTAACTACTTGATGTCTTACCTCTTTATACTCCATGAATTGCTGGACTCCAGTTATGATGAAATACTGATAAGTCTAATTAAGTTGGTTTATCAGGGCCCATGTATTGATGTCATAGCTTGTATTTCATTGTCCAATACTCATCTAGGCATACTTTGTCACATTCACTTGCTTTGTGCAAAGATTGATAGGTAATGAACTGCACCAGCTCTCGTGTGGTGTGAGGATGCCATGTGTGAGGGAGGCAGTTGTCCACTTCTGTCGTGGAGGGAGTTTATGGTGGCTGTGTGGTACAAGATGGGTCAGACTGTCTTCTTTTGCAGTCTTAATTAGTAGATTTTGGTCCAAACTATGAGGAATATTGTGGGCTTTAAACTGACAGACTTGTGTGCTATTCATGCACAGGGTTTGCCTGAGTGTTGAATGACACATTGGTAGGGTTGAAACAGCAGGAATGCCAGGTTCATGAATTTTGGGTGGATTTATGAACCTTTGTATTACAGACAGCTCTTGTCTGTAGGAATATCTTTTTGAAGAATTAATTCTTTCATTCATTCATCAGTGTCTTTCACTTACTATTTCATTCTCTTGTATGTGTGTGTGTGTTTCAAAATGCTTTTCAATTCAAGCAGCTCTTGGGTGAGTGGACATCTGATGTCACTTACTGGTGTTATTTGTAAACTAGAAGTTATCCCCTAATTTGAGGAATTTCAATTATTATCATGTCTCCTATTGATTAGGTTTTGTTATTTTAGGGCAATTTGCCATCTTTTCAAACCATAATAGGACTGTTGAAACTCAGCCACTGAAAAAAATGGCACTAACCTTTTTATTTTGTACAAGACATAGAAGGCATAGAGTTTTGAGAGTAAAAATGTAATCTGAAAGATGTAATTTTAAAAATGAAAGGGTGAGGTTTATATTTATTGTAAATAAGAGGTATGGGAGGATTGTTGGATCAAGTGGTGGCCTTTCACCTCTAAGGCAACAGCTTAAATTAATCCTTAGATGCTAAGTTAATTGAGATAAATGGTTTTAGCTTTGTCCCTGGTGTAAAGTAGTCCATATTACAAAATTGCCATACATCTGTTTGTGCAAACTTGGTATAATTGGCATTCTCTTAGGACTGAGTTGTCATTGAGAGTGGACTATTTCTTATTGCTTAGGAAGGTGTTCCCTCTAGGTCAGGGTAAATGTCATTGTTGGGTCTGTGAAGGAAATCTGCTCCTGCCTCTCTTAATAATCCATAGCTGACAGATTTGTCAGAAGTGTTGTTAGTGTTATAGCTGTTCTTTTAAATAAAGTAAAAAAACCCTTTGGTGTAAAGAAAGTAAGTCAGTAGGAGACTGGACCTTATTTTCTTACATCTGGTAGGAATCCAGATGCTCAGAGATGTTAAATTGCCCAACTTACCATTTGCTTATGACAGATAGCCTTCAGTGATGGTCTTGAACTTTATGAAAGATGAGCACATGTATTATTTACTAAGGACTGGGTTGAACTTCAGTGAAGGAAAGCATGTGGCTTTCATTTCCCATTTTCCTGGAGGATCTGTAAGAATTCCAATTAATTATCTTTTCTATTATTATGTGAGTGGTGAGGCCCTGGCACAGGCTGCCCAGAGAAGCTGTGGGTGCCCCATCCCTGGAAGTGTTCAAGGTCAGGTTGGATGAGGCTCTGAGTAACCTGGTCTTGTGAAAGGTTTCCCTGCCCATGGCAGGGAGTTGGAACTCGACGTTTAAGGTTCTTTTAAATTCACACCATTCTATGAATCTATTATGTGCAGATGTGACATGGTTGACTTGACAGTGTTAGGTTTACAATTGGACTCAATGGTCTAAAAGGTCTTTTTCAACCTAAATGATTAGAGGATTCTTCCTCAGAAAGAAATGCAATTTGTATCTTACTGCTGTTGGCTAGAGAGTTTTTGTTGTTTTCCTGCTCTTGCTCTGATATATCTTCTGGGCTGAACCTTTGGAGCTGTAGAGTCCTGTACCTCACTCTCTTGGCTGTCAGAGAATCTGGAGGAGTGAAGGATCAAAATACAGTTCTACTCAGTGCCTCCTTTTTAACCCCAACTGGGGTGGGAAGTGTTGGGAGGCAGTGAAGGAAGATGTGTCTACATTTTGACCAATATTCTGTGTAGTGTTACCCAAAGCAGAGTTCCAGGTCAGTGTGCTAAGTGTTGTCTTTGCATACTTGGAAGATATGTTTTCCCAAAATCTTTAGATTTAGATGAGAAAAGGATTGAAGAATTTATTTATGTAGTACAGGAATTGGGGAAAAACTTCCAAGAAGACAATGGGTATGCACTGAGTTCTGCTTGTTGTCTTGTCTTTCCAGAAAGAGAAGCAACTTCCTAAAGGAATGCTGTCAAATTGCATATATTTATATACATATCTGAGGTAGAGAGGGAACAATTTTCTAAAAGCAAGATAACATTACAGGGTTTTTCTCGTGCAGGTTTGCTTATGTTCCTGTGTGAAAGCAGAACACCAATCTCATTTGTTTTGTATATTAAAAGAAAAAGAGTTTGAAAAAAATATTTCCAGAACATTTCTAGCTTGTTAGATGTCTCTTTATTTGAAGAATTTGAAAATTACTTTACATAGTAGTATTTGGTTAATGTTTCTAAAATATGGAGACATACAATTGTAAAGGAATCAGAGAAATTGCCTCATGTGTGTCCACAGCAGGATCCTACATAAGACGTTAAAGTAGATGTCTTAAATCAGTAAAGTCTGGACTACATGTTAGGTCAAATTTAATATATGTTTCAAAGTGTGCACCTTTTGCTTCAGTACAGGTGTCTGGGTGAACAGAAGGGGAGGAGAGAGGAGCGGGAAAAGAAAACGAAACACTTTTCTCCAATTATCAAAATCCTCTCCAAAATATGGAATGAACTGTCTTATCATAATGTTCATGCTGCTTAGTTAATGTGATTTCTAAGGATAGGAGATGGATAGAAATTTGTGGTAAAATTCCTTGGGTGTACAGTTTGAATAAAACATTTACAGCATTTTTTGCTGTATCATGTGTGGAACTTACTTGGCAGGAATGGGAGATGTGAGCTGTTCTAAGCCTTAAGTAGCTGAAAGGGATTAACCTTACACAGAGGATTTACTAATGAAGACATTGTCCTTAGACACACAGAAGGAAAGGAAAGTGAATTGTTGATCCAGAAATTACTCTATCTAGTTGTCCTAAATGCTTTTTTTTTTCCCTGTCATTCTACTTAAAAATTTAGTTTATTGCATAAATGTAATTGGATGTTATTCTCTGTGGTGTGTCCATGCTTCTGTAGTAGCTGGCAGTCAGAAAGGTGCACACAGAGACATGGCAGTCAAACATGGCTGTGATGGCAACCTGTGCATATACTTAGGGCTAGATCCCACTACTTGAGGATCTACTACTAAATACAATTTATTTTCAAAGGCTGATACAGGTTACTTTAATCATCTCTGGGATTGGTTTGGAAACAAAACAAAGTCTTTAATTGAATGCCCCTGTTTTTCTTCTATTCTGCTAACGACTCCATTAGCTTTGTAGCTGGAGGCCAGGTGAGCATGATCAAGGTTTAAAAAGGGAACATGAAGCTGAAGCCCAAGCAGGGGCAAGAAGGCTCTCCACTGAAATGTAAGAAGATGTGGGGATAATTTATTTTGTGGTCAGTCTGTCTGAATGCTGAGTTGTGTCATTATTATTTAGGAAGGGCAGAAGAAGGCATGCATGGTTAGGTAGCTCACTTCATTAAAATGTAGAGTTTTTCCTGTGCTCTATTAAATTTGCAGGCTGAGACTGAGGAGGTATCAAAAAGTTAAGAAATGTGCCTCTTTGTCTCTGATTCCTTCCCTTGCCTTTTTACTATATCAGCTGCAAGAGACAACTCTCCTAGAGCTCTATTTCACATGCATCTTTGCTGCAAAGTGTTGAAGCAGATTCTAAGCTATTTTAGACCAGATTTTGGCTAATTGAGCATGAGGTAACTTTTTTTGCTCTTCAGAATACACTGGTTATGTTACTTGTTTTAATGTATGTTTATGCACATGCATGTATATAATCCTAATTATGAAATGAGCTGTTGTGCTAGAGGTGTTCTATTTTACATGTAGGAAAAGAGAAAAATGCCATTTTTGACAAAGAATTCTGTTTTAAGGCGACTCCATGTAAAAGTGGAGAGTCATTTAAGACGTAGTTTTTAAATATGGCCAGGTAAAGCCATTGCTCTGGCAACCAGTTCTGTAAAGCTGTGTAAGCTATCAAGAGTATGGCATTCAAAAAGAAGTTTATTCCAGTTTTCTAGTATATTAAATTGCTTTGGTCTTGCAAGTTATTAATGGTGGTATTATGCACTTTCCCCAATACATTGTATGTGATTTATTTTATATATTATTACTATAGATTATGTGTTTTGTAGATTATTGTTATAACTTCAACCTAATGAAAGTTCTCAGCCATTACTCTGTATGATTAATTTTTTAAAAAATCACTAAGATGTGGTTTGGGTCACACCAAAAAAGACTCTTGTTTTTTGTCTCATTGTAGATAAACAGCACATTTTGGAAACTAAAAAAAGGGGACAAGCACTTTGAGTCTTCCCAGCTTCTAAGTGTTTGTGGCTTATTGACTTCCTGAGGTGCTGTCTTTGTGGTTAACTTCAGTAAATATAGCCAGTTGTTTGGCCATTTTTTTTTTAAGCCAACACTTATTTACTGTTTGCTTTTTGAGGTTTTTCTGAGTAGAAGTAACAGAAGCATTCCTGCAAACCATTTCCTGTATTATGAGCTGATACGTGTCCCTACATCAGTTCCTTTGCCCAGTGTTATTAAAGAATACTGACAGAATTGAAATAACCACTAGAGGCTTGGTTTTTTTCTTGCTACAGTCAAATGAAGTAATATTAAACAAGCCATAAACTGGGTACCTGATGAGCAGGGAACCAAAATGGTTTTAAAGTGCAGCCTTTTCTGAAGTTTATTGCACTACCATAGTGATTTTCCCTAAAAAGTCAGTGATACAATCATCTGAGGTTGTTGCATTTGATATTGATGTTAACCTTTAGTATAGCTGATAAACTGACTTTCTACTGGCAGGCATCATTAATAGGAGGCTCTGTGCTGTCCTGAATAATTTTCCTCACAATTAGCAGCATTGATCTTGTAGGTGCAGCAGCAGCTGAAGTTCCTTGAGGCAATCAGGGAGGGAAAGTGGTTGAAACTCACCCTGAGCCACGTTAGTTGTTCCCATTTGACCATTACAGCAATTACATTTTTCTAGTCCTGGTGTGTTGTTGATTTGTAAAAGCAGTTAATTCTTCATGCTTAGATATATTTCACATGCTTTCAAGTTAAGCAGTGAAAGGCAAGGTTCACCAAGCTGTTCAGTATCATCTGTACTTGGTAAGCCATTCTGGATGTGAAGATAATCTGTAAATTCCTTTTGGACAGAGACACAGTGTCCTGGTGTCTCAAATATAATGAAAGCCGTGGGGTTTTTTGTTGGGGAGCAGGGCCAGGGGAGAAAGGTTGAAATAATTTCTAGTTGAAAAGCTGCCTTTATGCAATTTTAAATTAATATTGATTAGGACTAATGGAGTGGGCTCTGGGAGAGGCTTTACATACCTCTTGCGACTACTAATAAGGTCTCATCTCAGATGCACAAAATCTCTTAAGGAAGTGAGTCATTTTTATCAAAGTTAGAAAAATCACCCTTAGCTTTTTGAGTGAGAATAACTCACCAACTGAACAAGCTTCAAAGCCAAAGCTTGATACTGATGTGGGGGAATAGCCTTGGACTTGCAGAACTGCTGAGGAGCACAGATGGGCAGAAGGGGGAGAGAGTGCCGAGACCATCTCGCGTTAAATGCAGACCTTGATATCACTCCTGGTGTGAACCTTTCTTCGTTACCTTTATTATCTAGGATAAGAATTGGTGATGGTTCATTTTGACAAAAATCCACTCTTGAGTTTTGGTGAAAAACAGCATCCTACCTTAAATGCATTTCAACTTGCGTCCACCTTTCTGTTGGCTGTAACATTCTCTCAAATTATTACCTTCATTTTACTATTAAGAAGGGTTTCAACAGGTGGGCAGTGCTGGTCTTAAACTTCTGTGGGGTGTGGTAGAGCAACATGGAAGTTTTGAAAGAAGGGATGAAAGCAGACTACAAAGTACACGGATGGGTTACAGCTACTGGGAGACTGTGCTAGCACTTGCAATCTGCTATGAGGAAGAGCCTGGAGGAACCACTGTTTAGGACAACAGTCTTTCAATGCACAGGGTTTGCTGGATTTTGTCTTTGGGGGGTCGCTTCAGATGGCAGCAGGTTCTATTTGTCTTTTTTAAATCAATTTGTTTAATATCAAGGATGTTTGAAATGTATCTAGATGGCTATTTTTGTTTTGAGAGACTGCAGGTAGTAAAGCACCATTTGACTCTTCTAATAAAGGTGCCAGGAACACAAATGTGCAGTCCTGTAAGCAAACACAAGTTACACAGTCCCCATAAGTGCTTCCTTATGGATAATTCTGTTGGATCTTTCTAGTGCCTCCTACAATCTGAAGCGTTGTGGTGGGAGGCACTGTGCTTGTGTTTGCAGCACACAATGGCCTTGGCTGAAGTTAAGCCTTCTCTGACGAAGTGTGGAAAGCTTCTTAGATTGTTAGTTTTTCATCAACATATAATGCAAAGAGAAGTGCTAGTGCTTGGTATTTTATTCCTATTGAAACCAGTTGTGAAACCTATAAATTTATTCAAGTTTAAGAAAGGAGCAGTTATTTCCAGAGTAATGGTATCAGTAAGTAAAATAACTGGTGGTACTGTCATTGTCTTGCCTATTCCATGTGATAAAAATTAGGGCATTATTCCTATAGCTTGGGGGGATGTGATGTACAGATCTTGATTGAATCCTAGGTTTATTTTTTGGTATATATGGTATTTTATATTTTGGTATTTTCTGCTCGGAAACATCATGGACCTTAACTTCTCAATCAGCCTATATGTGTTGGCGGCATCAGTATTCTCAATATTATTCTGGACTTACCACGTAAATATTACCTTAAAGCAAATTAACTTTTTTCTCTTTGGAAAAAAAAAATCATCTTGGTTATCTAGTGATGAAATTTGTGTCTATATATGTGTGTGTGTATATATAATGTAAAAAAATGATGACTAGATATAGTTGTTAAATGGTCTCTTTGCATCTCCAAAGGTATAAATTGTTTAACATACTGTAGTATTAAAAACTAGTACTCTAGGAATTTCCATGTGTTGCATGTAAAATTAGTTTGAAATTATGAAAGAGTTTTGTTTCATGACTAAAGTAAAATTGGAGAAATAAGCTAGACAAACCAAAATTGCCTCTCAATAGCTCTAGAAACCTAGAGCTTCCTGACATTTCAGGAGGACAGAGGCTAAAAGTCAAACAGCAGGTCAAGAAGTTGGAGGTGACTCTTGACTTTGGATGTTCAGTGGCGTAGCCTGAGGACAGTGACATTGGTCACACACCATTGTAAGCCATCTGTGCTTGTAGGGTACAGGTCAGGAAGATACCTTGGGAAGCTGACAATGCTATTTGTCATGTGGGATTTTCATCAGTGGATCTCAAAGTGCTTTGCGAAGGAGTTGTGGCCATATCTGCGTTTTAAAAATAGAAAAATTGAGGTGAGTGAAATATCTGCCAGGTATCATTCTGATGGTACAGTCTGGAGTTGAACTCATGTCTCATGTGTTCAGGAGCACGTGTGGGTGCTGGAGTAGTATCTGTACCCTGACAGAATGAATGTGGCTTGGAAAGAATTTATGAGCATAGAATCCAAGCAAATAAATGTGTTGTCATCCACAGGGAGAACAAAGGGGTGATAGAAATAGAGAACCCTGTTTTGTAACTCCCACTGTGTTTAGCTGTCCTAATATATGATATCCTGTCTCAAAGTGACAGAATTTCTTGTTTCTTTGATCCATGGGATAGCAAATCTGTGTGTATGGTGCTGTGCAACAAACATCAACATTTGGTGCTATTCTATTTCTACACTCTTTCTGTGAGGAAGTGTCCAGCTTACTTGAACACCAGTAAGATTAATGAAAATAGTATCCAAGGCCAGTTTAAGTTTGAAAATACTTCCAGAGGAGAACTTTAAAGGAGAATGATATATGTGATGGTCAAGGAAGTTACACTTTTTATAACAGTGGAAGAGTGAAGATCCAGTTCATATTGCTCAGTAAATGCATCTTGCTTTGCTTTTTGTTAGGAAGAGAATCACTTGTTCAATTTTGGGGCACAATTTTTCTTGTTTTATTACATTTTAATGTAACCTTTGAAAATCACCAGTTACTGGTTTTGCTTTGAAAGAGCACATTCAACAGGCTCTGGTAATATCCTTCCTTGAGGGAGCAGCAGCAGCAGGGAGAAGCAAAAACTAATGGTAGATATATGTGAATTTATTCTGGATTGAATGTTAAACATAAAATTTTACACTAAAATAAGCAAGAAAATTATGATTTGGGCTCTCAGATGTAAGAGAGGGAAGCTACACAGTTACCAATACAAAAGGACTTCAGAAAGTTTGTAATACGGTTAAGAAAGAAAACAGGTTGCAATTAAAAAAAATAAAATCAATAATCATATTAACAAGGAATAAATTGATTGCCAGAGAACTTTGAAAGACATTTTTATTTTCTTTAGTAAAGTGTACTCTACATACAGTTAGGATGTGTCTGTGAAGTTAGACACTGAGAACACACAACACGAGAGATCAGGATGTGGCTTAGCAGAGCTTTTTTGGGAATGACAATCCATTATATCAGCTTTGCAAGAGACCAGAGTAAAGCTGAAACTTCAATGGAATGGAAAGTTTGTGCCAGCTTTCTGCAGATGGGGGCATTTAGATTTTTAATGTGTGAAGTTAGGTCTCATGATTTAAAACCATGTCAGCAGAGACAACTCAAAGGTGATGACAAGGTTAGTGAGATCTTGGAAGAAGTTTTATGAGCAACTGAAAGGGAATATGCCAGAGGAGATGAAAAAAGGATTGGGAAGACTGTTGCTATTTTGAAAGGTTTTTACTCATTTTTTACACATTTCATCCTTTTATCAGTCAAAATAATGTAGATGAGGGATAAAATTTAAAATGTTCTGTATCTTACAAAAGTTATGATTTAGTGTTGCGAGTGATTTAACAAAACCTTGAAATTTAAAATTGGAGGTAACGAGGTAAGAAAATGTGTAGTTAAATGTTAAGATGTGGAACTGTAGTGATTACAAATCTTTGAGAAGAGTAATGAAATGTGGCCCAACTGGATGTGATGCACTGGCATTATGTGCACGATATTATCCAGAGTGGAACCCTCTTTATGGTATAGTAATGGGAAGTACCTACCATTTAAGTAATTTCAAAGTCACCTGAATAAAGCTAGAGATCACTCTGCAGATCATGGATTAAGATGATTAGCAGTAGAGGAA
The DNA here is from genome assembly GCA_013396875.1 of Vireo altiloquus. Taxonomy (NCBI): domain Eukaryota; kingdom Metazoa; phylum Chordata; class Aves; order Passeriformes; family Vireonidae; genus Vireo; species Vireo altiloquus. The sequence continues at coordinate 164,438 of VZRF01004447.1, forward strand.
ACAAGCTGATTTCATCCTCAGTTGGTTACGTGCAGAAAAATCCACTGTATCTTGAAACATTATTTTAGGGCCAATGTTTTAGGTATTTAATACTGAGAACAAAGTTCTGTTGTACTGTAATGATAGCTATACTTTGATTTGTTATATAATTGATATATTTTGAGGAAGATGGAGATCATGAAAAGGCCATGAAGAATTGGAAAGAGATTTGCAAAGTATTGCTTAGGCTTGGCCTGATTATTTTGACATTATTATATTACTTGTACAGTGTCTTGTATTTTTCCTTTATGATAGTAATTATAAAGTCTACATGTTGTACTTGTTTCAATTAAATGTTACACCATTTTTCTCTATGTTAGGTAACTGGAAGGATGATTTTTTTTAACCATTTATTTGTGGTTTAAGAGATGGCTGGAAATTAGCACAGATGTGACACAATTTGACAAATGACAGTGCACAGTGGCACTTTAAAGCTGTGAGGTGAAAATACTTAGGTGATGCCCTTTCAATTGAGACAATTTTTTCCCAATAGAATTGAAATCTGATAAAACAATCTTCGTTACTCCACATGAATTAAAAATCAATAAAATTAAAGAGAAATGTTCAGAACACACATTCAGGCATGGAAAGATGGAGGGGGCTGCATGACTAATCTGAGGTAAAAATAAAGAAGTCTTTCATTATTCATTACTTAATGACAGTTAGGAGCAAGCTGCAATGTTTCGATAAATGAGAAATGTAAAATACTGGTGTGATGCAGTTGTCTTTCTCTTAAAGTAGAACATAAGACTCAACTAAGCTCCTCAATGAAAATGCTAATTCCACATGATTAATCCTTTCTTCTTTTCTGTCAACATGAATATTGAGTAACTTCCTTTCCAGGGTCACTGGGAAGTTGTAGCTGTTTTACTTTGGGTTCCCCTAACCTGAAACACAAAGCCTGACCTTAGGGCCTAAAATGACCCTTATTGTTTGTTTCTGCCTTTTTGAACTATTGCTCTTATTCCTCTCCTTCTGGAGGAGGGAACAAGCAGTCAGTGGCAATTACTGATACACCAGGAATGGCTTTTTGTCAACAGCTTTTTAAGTGCCAAAGAGGCTTGACTTGGGAATGGTTCCCTATTTCCAGCGTCAACCTGCTCTCACCTTCCTTTAGGTAAAGCATTAGCTTTAGGCTGGTTTTGTCTGTATTTTTACAAGAATGTCTATTAGTATTTCCTTTGCCATGTTTGTATAATTTACAGTGCCTACTTATTCTTGAAAACTTGTCGTTATCGGCCTGATACTCCTAAGTTTTGTATTGCCCAGTGTGATGCAACCATACTTCTAAGTGGATGTTCTCCCTCCATTCCATTTTACTTTTATGTATATAATAATATAGGCTTAAAGGTAAAAGACCCAATAGTTTAGTTGCCATATACACAGAGGCATATCAGTCACTTGAATTTAAAAGTCAAATTTAATTTTTGTGATGTTTGTGTTATTTTACCCAAAAAAGTGTAATTGAAAGACTTAGTGATGTTTGGATGACAGCCTTTTCATAGGAAACAAGACTAATAAAACATTAAAAATAGATCAAATTGAGGCTTTAAAGACAGGACATATTCTCCTTACCTTGTGTAAGGAAAAGAAACAAGCCCTGGTTTCACAACTCAGTCTTTGATGTAGTTCTTCATGGCGTGCTCAGTAAATCCGTAGCATGAAGATATTATTAAATCAATACAGGGATGGCTATTATAAAAACTGATTTAAAAGATGGCTGTGCCCTGTGGATGCATTCCAGATAATAACTTGACCCCCTCTTTCCTTTATACTGTCCCTCAGTGACCTCTGCCACCTGCATACACTTTTGTTGCATTCCTCTCAGCTCCTAATCGTGCATTAGCACCAACTGTTTCTTTGGTGTGGAGGAGGCAGCAGATGTGGCACTGGTGCTTTTTAGGTTCTTTGACTCCTGTTAATGGTTAGACACAGTGGCCCTTTTCTTCTTTTGTGAATATCTGCAATATCTTCAGATTGAGCTGGCTTAGTGTGTAGTGGTGTCTGTTCTGGAGAGTGGAAGAGTCTCAAAATATGGCCATAGGTCATCAGTGCCTGGGGTTTTTTCTGTTTATGGTAAATCACAAAGGGTTTAAAAGTGTGATAACTTCTACTCAGCAGAAGTCACATATAATTTATTTGAAAACTGAAACAAGCATACACACCTGAGTTCTGAAAAGAAGTGTCAGTTTGCATTGTTTAAGTAATATGAAAGAAAATAATTTCTGCTTGTGCTTCACTCACTGTAGAGTGGATTAGGTCTCTTGAGACAGGCTATGTAAAATTAGGTTCTTCTGCAGACATGGGTATTAAGTGTAGATCTGTGAGCAAACTGACTTGAGAATTACATTAGCATGCAAAAATTACTGTTTTAGTATTTTTCTAAGCATTCTCACAGTGTAATGTATTCTCCCATCTGCTGAGTTTCTATTTACTACTATATTGCTTGAAATATGTCTTCCAAGTAAATTATGTTCCTATCCATGAGTTTATAAAAGCACAGTGTGTATGATAGCATGGTGCTTTTTGTTTTGGAGCTGCTAAGATGTGCTGCTGGTCAGTAAGAGGAGGTTGCAGACCTCTGTTTTAGAGTTTCAATTTTAGTTCAGTGTAAACTGAATTTATAGACTTGTCTATTTTAGTCTCTGCTTAGGCCATTTACATTCTGTCACAAGACAGCTTTGGAAACCTGTTGTGCTTCTTGTATTATTTTCTCCACTTGTAATGTGGTATTACCTGGGAAGATCAGAATGCCTTGCTTTATACGGACAATTGGAAGTTGCAATGGAAGGGCTAGAGCTCTCCTGTTTGCTCTTTGCAACAAGCATAGGGAGGCTCTAATGTGTTAATTAAGTTTACTAGAACTGCTTTAAGGCAAATTTTTTGTGATTACTCAGCAGAAAAGAATCAGAGAGTGTTTTGAGTTGGAAGAAGAATTATGGAATGGTTTGGGTGGGAAGGGACACTAAAAGTCATCCAGTTCCAACGTCCCTGCCATGAACAGGGACACCTTCCATCAGACTGGGTTGCTCAGAGCTCCATCCAGCCTGGCTTTGAGCACTTCTGTGGATGGGGCATCCACAACTCCTCCAGGCAACAAGGTCTACAAGAAAAACAGGTACTCCATAGATAAGCTCAGAGAGAGCTTTTGTGACTCTAGTGTTTGTGGCCACCTAGAGAGAATTTGCATTCGGTTTTGGATATGCAAATGTTCACTTATTTCTTATATCACAGTATTTTTGCAAGAAGAGTGCTCTGCTTAATGTTTTAAGCTGTGTTTGGTTTGGTTTATGAACAAAGCTATATGTGTCTACATACATATGTATAAATTTGTGTGTAAATCCAGTGACATGTTCTATGAAGTTTTCTCAAGTTGTAAGTCTTCAGTTGTATGGAGGATTCTCTTTGCCAATCTTGTTGGTCTTTTTCCCCCTTTATGGGCAAAGCTCCATTACATTTTTTTTAATTTCAAAACTCAAGTATCATTACCCAGACACTACATTGTAGTTTTGCTCATCTGATGAGTAAAATTGTAATAATGGCCTTATTGAAGCTATTGACTCAGAGTAGTGCTCTTGCCTTCCTTTTCATAAATAAAAATTAATTCTATTTTTGCTTTACCTATTCCTTGCATAGTTCCCACTGCTACTAAACTTTCATTTCAAATCCAGTTTATAAAAGCAGGAGAGATTCAATGTATTTTAACAGTCTTACTTTTTCTAATGATTATCTCCCTCTGCCAGATTTCCATGGACTGGATTTACATTGACACTAGAAATGATCACAAATGGTATGATTTTTCCTGACCATCATTTAGCACTGATTCTGTGTACATGGCTAAGGAGTGGCAGATGTAAGAGGAGAAGCAAGGGGCTACATATTTTAATGTGATGAAATATGTGTAGTAGATGAGACACAGGATTTCGTAAATGGGGATTATTACGTGTAATTCTACTATATATAGTGTGTCACAGCCTGTTAGCTGGAAAAACAAAAGGCAAATTTGCTTGGTTGTCCATGCTATCATAGAGATGAATTGTTGGTTGACATCTGTAAATAAAGGGTTACAACAGATAGCAATAAACCGATTTAAAGAAAGGCATCAGGTTTGCCACAGGGATCTTTTTATTTGGATTGTGTCTTGTTTAACATCTTCGTTAATAATCTGAACGAGTGGGTAAACTGCATGCTAATTAAATTCACAGATGATACTAAGCGGGGAGGTGTTGCAAACATAGGGTGGCCAGATTTTCTAAGTGAAAATCTGGACCACCTGTCATGGCAGGCAGAGAGAGGAAGGTTTTTAGCACGGATGAGGGAGGGGGTGTGCACAGAAGGACTTGACAGCTTGTGGGAGGGGAAGAAAGACTGCCCACTCCACCCCCTCCTTAACCAAGCACACCCTCTCCTTGCTTCTTCAGCATCCTCTGGCTTGGATCCATTGTATTTATACTGTTTGCTATCCCTAGGTTATAAAAAATTTACTAGGTACCTATTAGCTGATAAGTGAAACCTCTTACTCAGGTGTAGATGGGAAAGATTGAGAGGAAGGAGTAGTGAGCTCCAGGCAAATCATCCTGGTAAGCTCCTTTTTCAGCTACTGAAAATTTGGATGACACAAGTGGTTTTTTTTTTTTATTTTTTAAGGTGAGGGTCGCAGGCTGACCCATCCATGTTAGTCTGATTTATATTGTCCTAAAATATGTGAAGCAACAAATTTTATATATCATTTGTAATGGCAGAGGGGCATAATGCTTCCCTCTGAATCTGAGGACTGTTAATAGCTGATCTTGTAGTGGTTGTGGGCCAACAAGAACGTAGCTCATGATGAAACGGACTGAGTGCCAAGTGAAAGTTTTATTTCCTCATTTTGTTCCTGCTTATATGTGATAGAAGCTACTCTTGTTTCTCCTCCACTGGCCCAGCTTGTTCTTTCTTGTCCTTCCCTCACTATTTATTAAATGCTTGCTGTGTTTTCATCATTTCTCTTCACTTAGCATTGTTTGGAGCATACAAGTGGCACATTGAATGTTTTCCTTTCTGTCCTCCCAGGATTCCGAATAACAGACTTGAGAAAACTTTCTAACTTTGGCTGTCCATGATCATGTGAACACCTGAATTATGAAATCCCCTTTTTACTGAACAAATCATCAGCTTTTTGGAGAGGTCATAGCATTGATCAAGGGGAAAGATCAACATTGTGTTCTTAGTGAGTCACCCAGTTTCAAAGCAGCAGCACTTTCCTTTCTACATTTTGTGTGGGGCTCAGCATTTTACCTATCTTTGGCTGAGAAGGTTAGCTTCATCCTTTTTCTCCTCCTACTTATGATGTATTGGATAACCTCTAGACTGTACCGTTTTGGGGAAGAAGTCAGAAAGTTTGGCTTTGTTTGCATGTGTAATTGTAGCTTTGTGAAAGTTAATTTACTTGAGGGGGGGTGTGAAGTTTTGGCAAAACAATGTGCTTTCTAATTTTCTCAGCATCCTGCACTTTTCTTGGAATTTTGTTTGGACAGCCCCCATGTTCTCTGCATATTCAATGGCAGCAGTGCCAAAACTCACACGGTCAAATATCGTGTATAGATGTTTGTTATGTATTTAGCTGTAATGCAGTTTGAGGTTTGTTACCTCAAACAATAGATGGTTCAAAGTGTAATGGCCATGTGACTAATGAGGAGCATGTCATGGTGCCTTCTTGAAGCAGTTCCACTCTTGGCTTTTGTTTCCCAGGCATCTTTCCCTGGCAGTGTTATGCAAATTAACCAATTAATGACAGACAAAATGGCCTTCCTGCATCGCCATGCTTGTAATAAGAAGGGCAATGCTGTAAGTCACGTACCTATTCAGCGAGCTCTGTAGGCCACTGCCAGGGCATGATTAGCCTGACTGTGGAAGACAATTGCAGAGGCATCTGCTCAGTTAATTTTGAGAGAAAATTTACCAGATGGAGGCTGAAGATTTAAGTGATTAGAAGGTAGTAGATTGGAATACAAATTGGATTAAAAGAAATTAGATTGATATAAATCGAATTGAGTCACAACAGTTTGTGTTGTTTGTACCAAGGGGCAATGGATTATGGGAGAAGCAGATGCTCCAATGAGATAGGAATTAATGTGGCTTTGACGGTCCATCTGGGAAGGCCTGAATATCGAGTACATCCCTAATCTCTCTCTCCATTTATCAATGCCATAATGTTAATTAGTACTTCATTCATTAAGTTACTTACAGAGGAAAAAATCTCACCCTTAGCCCCTCTCTGCTTGAGGATTTGTTACTGTGCCAAGAAGTGGAAATCTCTCTTTAGCCAAGCTAGTTACAGTTGACTGTTACACTAGACCTGTGTCATTTTCTTCAAAAGCTGCTGCTTTTGGCCTAAACAAAATTTATTGGGCTTTGTTTTGCAATGAACTGGTCTTTGTAAATCCAGCAGTATAGTTTCTGAAGTCATGCCTTGATCCTTGCAGCTAGCTACCACTAATAAGCCTCCTTCTCACATATTTGATAAGGTACAATATATTTTATTCCATGGAATCGCATAGCATTGTGGCTAATGATCAAACTTCAGCTATGACATTAGTAGTGGGAGAAAACTAAGAAAGTTTGTGTGTGTGCACCTATAAAGTCTTGGGTAGAGAAATGTGTGTGGAAGAAAAGTGCTGTACCTGAAATGCTTGATGTGGAGATTGTCCTCAGGTGTGCAAAACTGGCTGGTGTCAGAACTGTTGAATTTTATACACATTTCTCTTACTCTAGAAGATAAATATTTAGTGGTTTTTTAAACTCTGAAATGGGACCCAAAATCATAACTTGAGGTTTTTTTCACTGGATGGAGAAAAATAAAAAAGGAAAAAAAAAAGCCTGTAAAATGGTTAACAAATATACCAGGAGTGTGAGTTAATGGAGTTAAATGCTTTTTCTAGCCACAGTCTTCTGGGAATGAACATGAGATAATAAATTAGAAGGATGCGTATCAAAAGTCAAGAGGACTTTTCTCTCTTTCCTCCCCCAGGTGCCCACAGAGTTGTGATGCAGTAAGGCTGTGTTATGATATTCACACAGAGCGCAGACATTGGCAAATGCTGGTCTCCATGTCGGCACCATTGTAATGTCAGCCTTAAACTTTTCCCTGTATTTTTCCATAAATATTGATTTTCTTTCCTTCATAGCTAGGAAGCTTTGATTCTACTTCACTTAGAAAGCCAACTGTAGCTGCAGTCCTAATAATCAGATAAATATTAGATATAAAAACACATTACTGCTCTGTTTCTGGAACCTAAAATGTCAAAGATAGCAACAAGAATGTCTCACATATATTCTGGGGGAAACAGATTGACTGCAAACTAGCTTTACAGAAGAAAAGGTTCTTTTATTATGTTTGAAAATACCTGTTTTTATCTGTTGAAAATAAGTAATTAAAAAAAGAACCTGTCTCCTGAAAAATTTCTGATTTGTACCTCTAAGCAGAGAGTGTAGTAGGCATGGGCAGGCGAGAGGTTGGAATGGAGACAGCTGAATCAAGATGATCAAAGGGATATTCTGTGCCATATGTCATCATATGCTCAGCAATAAAAACTCATGGAAAGGAAGATAAAGGAGGGACATTGATGGTTGTGGCATTTGTGTTCTCAAGCAACAGTCCTGCATGCTGAGGCCCTGCTTGCCAGGAAGCGCCTGGACATCTGTTTGCTGATGAGAAGTAGTAAATGAATTCCTCTTTTTTTGCTCTGCTTATATTCACAGCATTTTTTCTTCCCTTTTAGCTGCCTTTACCTCAATCCACAAGTCTCTTACTCTCCTTCTGCTTTCTCCCTATCCCATGGGAGAGGGTGGTGAGTGAGCATCTGGATTTGGCTGTCATAAGGGGTTAACCCTACCGCTGTTTAAAGATAGAATTTTATTTCCTTGGTTTATCTAGATGGCATTTGTTATATATACTAAGGTAGTGATTTAGAAGTCTGAGGTTACAGCCCAAAAAGGGAGAATCTACTTCCTCTATATTTTGTACTTCCTTCCTTTACTGGTGTTTTCACAAATTTACCTGCTTACAGTAAACACTTTGAGAACTGCCTGGGAGTTTTTGTTTGTTTCACCTACTGTGCTGCCAGACACTCTTACTTCTGTGCATCTGCATAGTGCTGTTTGATCTAGAAAAACATGGAGTAAATAAATTATATGCTGCAGAGAAGCTCTTAGAAGGTCACAGCAGTCCCCTTGCCTGTATAAAATCAAGAGATCTGTATAAAAACAAGATAGACAACAGAAGCTGCTGAAGAAGTTTTACTGTTACAACAGTTAAGTCTGTTGTTTTACTGTTTAAAAAAATCGCCCTATTTTTAATATAGAAAGGGTATGATATAATATATAATTTTTATAATATACAAAATAATTCTGCAGAAAGATCCTGTGAGATGTGTATTCCTTGAAAGGCAAGATTCTTCCACTAGCAACAGCAAGGTCTAAGAAAAACTCTCACTGGACTTGTGCCTTCAGCCTAAAGTACTGGGAAAGACTTTCTTAATGTGTGCCAGCTTTGGGTGTAAATATGTGGAACAGAAAAGGTGAGAGAAAAATCACTGAGGGCTGCTTAAAAAAAAAAAAACAACCCAACCGTAAACGGGCACAGGTTCTGGGAGTGTTTGTTCTGTCACCAGGCCCAAGAACATTAAATTCCATTTTGGCTGCAGAAGTTGCAGAATTGTTTTGCTATCTAATGGGACAGATAACTGGATCGCTTCTGAACAGGAGAATGAAAAGAGAAAAGATTCACCTTGTAAGTAGAGTTGATGAACTGTTTAGGATTTAAAAAAAAATGTTGTTTTATTTACTACAGATGTAGTAGTAACAAGGTAGAAAAATGACATCTAAATACACATGATGAGGTAGGTAAAGCATTGGGAAACTTCTATGGAGAGAAAAAAGAAGGAAAGGGATGAGGAAAAAGGTGGTGTTTTTTGGGTTTTGTTTTTCTGGAGGGACACACATACAGGAAAGGATGTTGGGGCAGAGGATCTCCACATATTCTCATAACAGAAGATAATCTCTCATTTGAGATATATAAAAGCATAGATAATTGTGCTACAAATGCATCAGGAGAAACTAGAGCTAAGGCACTTAGATGGTTGTGCACAAATTTGAATTGTGTTGTTTCTCATTATTAGTGTTGAGAATTTCCTTAGAGATACAAAGAGAGTCAATAAAATGACTTCAGATATCAGTGTGATAACCATAGAAAAACTTGGGATATTTTGGTGATAAAACAAAAAAAGAGTGCAGTATTTGCAGTACAATATTTATTTTCTACACATGAGAAAACCAACTGCGCAAAAAAGCCAAACACCAAACTTCTAAATATGTAAAAAGACAAATGCATCCTTTAAAGCACCAATATAAAAATTGTAATCTTTTGTGCTTGGGGTATATGAGGTGTTTATAAACCTGACCTCTATAGGCAGAAATAGCATGTGACAGAATTTTCTGTAGAAGTTGTTTGTTTTCAAGCACTGGGTGTCTGAATGAGTGTTTAAAATGTCAGCTAGTGGAAGGTGAAATGAAGGGGCCATTGCAAACATACCCCTAAGTCTTGTAGTGTCTTTACTTTCTCACCTGATTTTTTTCATTGATATAGGTAGCAGAGATACAGCTGTGAGGAATTTCATACTAATTCCAAAAGCTTTCCACTTTTGAGCATATGAAGGCTTATTTACTCAATATGGGATTAGAAAAAGTAGGATTAGAAGCTTTCTTCACAGAGCTTGACCTATATTTTCATCCATGGATATTTGGAAAAAAATTTCCAAACTAGTTGAAGCTTGCAAAGAGTGTCTTTGACAAATCACAAAGATGTAATCTGTAGATTTCTAAACCAAGATAATACAATGACTTTTTGATATTTGTCATACTACTTTAAATTTTATTGCAAGCTTTGCTGCAAAATTAATATTCATTGGCTGATAGTTGCTTGGAACTTTACAAAAAGTTACTTTAGGATGTTTGGATCAAGTTTTAAGTCAAGTATTGATATTGTGTACGTATAATTCCCTAGACATTCACAACTGGTGTGGTTCAGGAAGTCTTAGTGACCAATGTCACTAAGAGAACATAGTGGGTACAGAATAAAATTCAGAACATCAAAGTTAAAATGCCTGCTGTGCTTATAGTAGGAATCTCTCCCTTCTCAAAATATTATTTTAAGACTGCTTCAGATAGATGAATTTATTTCTAAGTGTAGTCTGACTTCACAGATTGTAGCAATTTTATTCTAATCTGTGAACTCTTTGGCTCATGGTTCTCGAAGGGATCTGGACTAGGTGGTTGTTTAAAAGCTTTTTTATAGCTGTTGTTTTATCTTAACACTGTTAAAGTTGATGTGTTTTTTCTAATTGCTCATTTTTAAAGCTTTTAAATGTATCTTCTAATGTTGCCTTGGATGGTCATTATTATCTATCAATAGAAAGTTTTAGACTGGAGAGCCTTTGGTTATCAACCCTTCCATGCAAAAGCAGAGTTTACTTGGTCCTAATTAGCCATTGGTTTCTCCAGTGGTATCAGGGAAGATGCAAAGCTTCCCTTTGCCTGGCTGATAAGGAGCCATTGCCAGTTCCCCAGTGCTATGATAACATTCCCCTTGTATAATAAATTACTGTGCAATCTATAAGCAATGTCTGCTTTTTTACCTTCCATCCTTGACCTGAAAAAGAGCTGAAAGATGTTTGTTAGAGTCAGGCATACACTTATGCTTTGCTTTGTTAAATTCCAGAGTGATTTGGAAAGGCTCCCAAGGGAAGAGCTGTTGTGCTTGAGTTCTTATGGATAAAAATAGAAGGATTTTTTTTCTTCTTTTTGATGCTTTCGTTATGTGCTATGTATTTATCATAGAGTAATTTGGATTAGAAGGGACCTCTGGAGTTCACCTGGCACTTACAGGTGTGTGTGTGTATGTTGTATATAGATGTGGTATGTATCTACACACAGCATATAAACACAGAGGAATATATGCACACATATACACAAAACATTTTCCTTTTTGCTTTTCATAGCTGGAAGTGTTCCTCTTCTCTCTCTATCCTCTTCATTTCTTAAAGTCATTTTTATAATCTTGTTATTTAGAGTCAGTGAACATTAATGAAACCCACACTTGAACTGGAGCAGCTATTCTAGTTTAAAAAGCCAGAGCTTTTTTGGGAGAGAACCTACAAGTGAAGGTGGCCTGGGTTTGCTGTTTTTTTTTTTTTTTTGTTTGTGTGTGTGTTGGTGTGTTATTAAGCAAATAATTGTCTGTTATCTTCTTTCACATAGCTCTGGTAGATATTTTATTTCTTGACTTGAACTCTAAACCATACTGCTTTGCAATAAACAAATCGATGTAACTTTCTCATTGAAGCAGTGACTTGTATTTATAACATCACTTTTCACCTGGGGAAAAAAAGATTAATCATTCAACTGTGAATCTATATTCCAGTTTTCAGGGCTATTGTGCTCACTCCTCCTCTCCTGACTGCATCCCTAACATGCTATTCCTTCCCAGGCAGTGTGCTGGAAATAAATTTTGAGGTGTGGTAAGATTCTGAAAAAAAGTGAAATGTGACACTTGAATGCTGGTATGTGAGGAGAAAACAATTGAAGAAAAATGAATTAGGGTAAAATTGCATTAAGCCTTTAAGTCAATTTTGGAATGCTTCCCCTGAAATAATTTTGTACAAGGAATAGGGTGCTTACTGTGGCACTGGATTATTGTCCACATTAGGAAAAAAAAAAGGAATTTTATGTTTGCAGTGTTTCTTTAATAGTAAAGTTTATTACACCTTGCTTAGCAAAGTCACAGTTTCATACAAGAGAAACTTAATGAAATCAACCTTCCAATAAGATTTGGTCAATGTTTTTAATGACAGTTATTGATCTCTCTTGTCAGCATTTCCTGCTCTCCCTTCTTGGCAGACACACTCTATAGGAAAGGTGACTTATCTGCAGGCACATGTCCTGGGGAAGTTAGGATATGTTGCTTAATGGATTAATTTTGCTTGAGGAAAAGCTTTCAGAGGACCTTGTCATAGCTGACACAGCTTTGAACAAAAACCTTACCTTGAAAACAGTTGTATCACTAGAGTCTTTTCCCATATGCCAAATCTCAGAGGAGGGGAAGAGTGTAAAGTGTAAATTTTCAAAATGTCGTCTTTGCCATGTCACTTTGCCATGTCACTTTGCCATGTCACTTTGCCTAGAGGAATGTGTGTCGGATAATAGCCTGGTGCCAGTGCATCAGCCTCTATTGGAGTTGAGTTTTCTCATTATCTTGACTTTTGCATGTTATCTTTTGTTTGAACTAAGATGAGACTGACTGGATCTCTACTTGAGATCTCTGCTTGCCTTCAGTCAATTCTGTGCCTAAAAGGGTGGTGAAAGCAACAGACTTATTCATTACATCAAACAAATGTGTGCAATAAGTGTTTCTGATAAGTACTTCTCATGTAGAACGAGGCATACGAAGAAGTGGGAAAATGAACAGTGACTGTCCTTCAGTAGATTTAACTAAGTAGCTATGGGAGTGTCTTTGTAGAGTCTGCATAAGTCAAAAAAGAACTGGAGCCTGGTCATGTGACAGATCTGATGTAGCCAAAAGAGATTCTGCAGATGCTTCTGTAGCTGTCCATACATTTAATGCACATTATTCTTTTAATTGGGATTTTAATACCTTAATTTCGGTTTCATTTTTTCCCTAATTAATGCATTAAAAATAAACCAAGATTCTAGCAGAAATTTTATTCTCTAATAATTATTATTTTTTTATTTTATTAAATAAAAGAAATATATTTAATTTGGCATTGAGTATAACGTTGGAGCTGTCCTCTATGTAGAGGAAATGTACACAGACCCTTTCCTTCCTGCATCTCTAGCTTTCTGTTGTAGGAGATTTATTTTTTCCTATCACAGTTTTGCTGTTTCTCTTCTTGATAAACAGTCCTTTTGCACTGTCTCAGGGTTAACATGTGTTGTTGGCAAACTCTTGGAGGGAATGCGTTCAAAATGCTATCAAAAGCACAAACCAACTAATAACTCACACGAGGAGCAGCTGAGGGAGCTGGAGGTGTTCAGCCTGGAGAAGGGAAGGCTCAGGGGTGGCTTTATCACTCTCCACAACTCCCTGAAAGGAGGGTGCAGCCAGGTGGGAGTCAGTCTCTTCTCCCAGGAAACCAGTGACAGGACAAGAGCACACAGCCTTAAGCTGTGCCAGGGGAGATTCAGGCTGGACATCAGGAGATATTTCTTTACAGGAAGGATTATTAAATATTGGAATGGGCTGCCCAGGGGGGTGGTGGAGTTAACCATCCCTGGAGATGTTCAAGAAATGATTGGATGTGGCATCATGATTTAGCTGACAGGGTGGTGGCTGGTAAAAGGTTGGACTTGATTATCCTGGTGGTCTTTTCCAACCTAAAGGATTTTGTGACTCTGTGATATATTATGGGTTTGTCTTTCAAGTTCCATTGTTGCAACAACTTCTGTTGCTTTTGTTGACAATAATTCCATTCTGTACTAAATATACAATACACCTGTTCAGCATGACCTATCATAACTCCTGAACTGGAAATATTTCCAATGTATGAAAAAGTGGAGTGACAGGACAAGGGGGTATGATTTAAACTGATAGTAGGTTTAGATCAGGTATTAGGAAGAAATTCTTAACTGTGAGGGTGGTGAGGCCCTGGTACCCTCCTCTGGAATCATTCCAACAATTCTAATATTGTAGGAATTTTGGTTTTGCCTGCCAGGATGTAATAGCTCATGTGAAGTCATTGCAGTTATCACAGTAAAGACTTAAGAGCTCTTAAACTCAGGGGTTGCTCACATGCTCTATGCATGCACAAGATGGGAATCCTGGAGGGGAGAATGGAGAAGGAAGCTGTATAGGTAGCCCAGGAAACATCACAGCTGCCTGCTGAAGAAGGTCATGGTTGCATCTTGCTCTGCAGTAAAGTGTCTTCTGCCCAGAGAGCTCAAGGGGTAATAGAGTTTCTGTTCCTTCTAAATGAGGTTGTACTTGTAAGAGTATTAGGGGGGACCATAGTGAAAGAATCAAAACTAGAATCAAATGCCACTTGCATTTGTCATTTTCTGACAAACTGTCTAGAGAGAGGCAATGGAGTCAAAGTTCCTGGTTTCCTTTGTTACTTCTAAATCAGCATAACCTTTGGGAATACCTGTTGGTGCTCAGTTCACTTTGGAAGGAGGGAGTTTAGTGTGCTCTGTGATTGATCTTGTGTGTGTTTTGCTTCCCCCCTGCAAGTGCATGATGAGGGGAATTTCTTGCAGCCCTGGATAGCTGAAGGTACACCCAGCCATCACAGGAATGTGTGGTTTGACCCCCTCTTCAAACACCTCTTGAGCCTTTCTCCTTGCACATTGGCATGGTCCCTGCTGCTCACATCTCAACCCTCTCTTGTGCAAAAATAGCTTTATTAGGGTATGGTGAGTAAACACTAGTTTTGTGATAAACATCCATATTGAAGAGGAAGAATGAGCCCTACTGTGACCTGAGGAGGGGTTTTTAATAGGGTTGTATAAGGTACAAGGTTAAACTTTAAATGAGAGAAAGCCCTTTGCACAGCCTTGAATGTGGCCTGTAAGTCTGTATAGGATGTATTTCTTGGAGTTCTGAACACTATCAACAAACCTTTGTGTACAAGAAACCTAATATTTTGGATTTGCATTTTGCATTTCTTGCTACTAATCTTGTTGCCCTATGTTAACCATTTATCAAAAATCAGTTGTATCTGTTCTCTGACTTAAGTCCCTCTCATGTCTCAGAAACACCTCAGGTTTCCTTTTGTTCCTGGTACTGTTCATAGAAATTTCTTCACACAACTAGTGGGGGTTTGTTTGCTTTGAGAATAAGCAATGAATTAAGTTGACAGACTTATGCAGGGGGTGCGGTAAATAAAAACATCTGCAGTTAATTTATGAATTTGTCCTTTTAGTCCAATGTACTGTGAAATGTTCACCTTTAAATGGTGATTTCAGTCTTTTTCAATTATGTGTATTGGATCATGGACTAGGGATATTTTTTAACTGCAGATTCTTCTGTAAGATTTTAAATTATTTTTTGGTGGAGTTTTTTACCCTTTTTTTTTTTTGTCAATAGAGGGAAGAATAAAATATATCTTTCAAATATGCAAAAGGTTCTTCTGTGCCTAACTATAGATTATGTTTTTTTCATGTACAGCCATTGCGGGTTATGGATTTCCTTGCTGTTCTAGTAATAGAATCTGGATGCCACTGAAAGAGCCAATTTGTGCAACAGCAATGTAACACTTAACTACTATGGCAAACCTTAGTTTAATGACCTGAGTGTTAGTAAAACAGAAGTCCAAAGGTGGATTCACTCTGCTGAGTGGATCCTTATGCCTTCACTCATAACTTTGTAGTAAATGAGGCATTGAAAATATTTTAAAGTATGTAGGGCCTAGAATATAATTAAGACATTGATGTTAAATTGCTTTTCTACGACTCAGCAAAACTACTGATCAGAAAATTGAGATAAATGTTTCACTAACCTGCAGAAGCTGGTTTACCTTGTATTTAAGAAGTGCAGATCAATTGTTGCAGCATGGCAGCTCCACTCAAAGAATTTTCAGGATCCATGCTAGAAAAGGTTATTTTTGAGAGCCAGTGAAGAGGCACAAACTACTATGACTCTTGCAAAAATATTTTTGTCAGGCTTATGTAGTCTAATTAGATATGCAGGAGTGGACAGTGTCTGTACCATTAATGCTGAAGGAAGAGTGCAAGGCAAGGTTGGATTGGGCTCTGAGCAACCTGGTCTAGTGGAAGATGTCTTTGTGCATGGTAGAGGGCTGGAATGAGATGAGCTTTAAGGTCCCTTCCAACCCAGACCATTCTATGATTCTCTGCCTATATTATATTTATGTGTGTGTGCGTACATGCAATCCTGGAACTCTAAATTTTCAAAGTGAGCTGACATTTGAGATTTCCCTTTTGGCTTTCTTTTTCTTCTCTTTCTGTACTGGGACTGCTTGTGGAAAAGGGATACAAAGCATACATATAAAACTGCAAAGGACTGTTAACTAATGGGGGTGTTCAGATACGGTGGTTTTGGATGTCCTCCTATTGAATCTGGCAGATGAAAGAATGAGAAAGCAGTAGCTATGAGGGGAATCTGGAAGCACGTAGTGATCTAGAAGTAAATGTAAATAAGAAGATTACCAGGAAAAAAAAAGAAGATTGACATTTATGAATAAGGGATCTTCCTCTAGCACAGTCTGCATCTGGTATGGGTTTGATAATGCTATAGATGATTAGATATGTAGTCCATCTCAGGTTTTTAGGTAAGGAAGTGTCTGACAGAGTCTCTGATATCAGACAAAGCAACTGCAGATGTGTACTGGTTTTATTTCTTTTTTAAGTTTTTGTGACATTAAAAGAGTAACTTGCGAGAACTCTTTGTGATGCCTAAAGCACAAATAAATTACTCTTTCCTCTTCTCTCCTTTTCTTTAGGATCCCGTCTCCGCCAAGAGGACTTTCCTCCACGGATTGTTGAGCATCCTTCAGATGTGATAGTGTCTAAAGGAGAGCCAACTACTCTGAACTGCAAAGCTGAAGGGCGGCCGACCCCCACCATCGAGTGGTACAAGGATGGCGAGCGGGTGGAGACAGACAAGGACGATCCACGCTCCCACCGCATGCTGCTGCCCAGCGGATCTTTATTTTTCTTACGCATCGTGCACGGGCGCAGGAGTAAACCCGACGAGGGAAGCTACGTTTGTGTAGCAAGGAACTACCTTGGAGAAGCTGTGAGTCGCAATGCGTCTCTGGAAGTGGCATGTGAGTAGTTGATTTGTTTAGTATTCTGTAAAAACTTTATAGTGGCTTTTATGCTGTCATCCAGCGTTTGCACGCAGCCAGCAAGCCTGGGAGATAACAAATGGGGTAAGTACAGCGTTTTGTCATTAGCTGTTGCTCTTAGTCAAGGCATTTTCACATGTGTTTGTTCAGTAGCAGTGACCGTACAGAACAGGTGATTTATATTGAAATGAGGTTCTAGCCAGAGTATTATCATGATTGGCATAAATATGGACAAAGGATAATCTTACTCTGAAGAATAATCTAATTTTCAAATTATGTCTAGAGTTGGTTATACTGGAACTAATGTGGAAAAATACCTATCATTTAATCTAAGGTGCACTGTCTGTTTCTCTATATCTCATCATCTGTTACCTCAACAGAAGCAGACAGCATATTGGTGACTCATGTTCTGTACTGCTGGAAACCTCAGTATATGCTCCTCTATCATGAATTTGACCCAGGCCTCATTCATTATGTGAATGGCAAGTGAAATTGTTGGCCATTTCTCATATCATCCAGAGCAGTCTTGGTCTTTATCGATTCTCTTTGTCTTAACAGAGAAGTCAAAAGGGCTCTTTCATAGCCCACCTGGCATGAGTAGTCTGCTTCCAGTAGACTTAGCAGATACATTCATTATATTCACAGCAAACAAGCTCATCAGACATAAAATATAATCAGTTGCTCGTGGTTTTTTGCTGCTTAGTTATATGGGCTGAATCAACACTGATCTTTTTATTCAGAATGTGCATCTTTGCATAGAATTGTATTTTAATAGATTTATGTGTGCTCTCGTCTTGCTGGGCTTGAATTTTTCACCCGCAGTTCTTCATCTGACAGTAGTTTCACTAAAATGTGTTTGAAGTAGGGCTTTAGAACAAACTTATATTGCATAGTTGATAAAGAATGGATTTAAGCCCACAGCAGATGGGATGTTTAAAAGGGGGAAGAACAGAAGAGAAATCTTTGTTCCTAATGCAGTCTTTAGACTTTCATAGCAAATAGATGTGTGGGATCTTGAGGCTTCTGTTTTCTCAGCAGTTGCAGCAAATGCCATTTTTGAAATATTTAAATGGTGGAATAAACTAAGCAGAACAGAGTGTATTTCTATATTTCACCTATAGGTAACCTAGGTTCACAACTGTGTCAAACAGAAAATGGAAACAGTTTTGGCCCACTGTCAAAGCACAAGTAAATGTGTCAGTAAATGCATCACAGAAAGTTTTTTAGTTTTGATAGGTATTTAGGCGTTGAGGAGAAACCAGATTAAGGAAGGCTGAAATGTGGGTGAGTATTGCCAGATAAATTTACTGGATTATTTGTGTCTTTGTACATGTGCTTTAACTGTTACGAAGTCCTAAGAGAGAGGTGTAAACACTTGAAATCTTTATTGTAATCCTGTTGAGATTCAGGATCTCCTGTTGAAGTTCAAAGGATTGTTCCAGTTGTGCTTTGAGTCATCAAATTGAAGTGACTGATTATTTTGAAATTTAAATATGTTCTATATCTTGTCAGTTTTTACTGATCCCTACTTCATTGGCTGCTGAGAGAATCATGTTACAACATCTCCAGTGTCTGGAGTTTGTTTAACTGCTGCGGCTGGTGGCAGGTCAGACATGAATCATATGGGAGATAGTAGGAAACTTTAAAAATAATGAAGCTTTGTCAGGTATTTTAGGGGAGGAGCAACGTGAAACTGAGATCTGAAACCATGGCCGAAGTCTTTGTGATAACATTGTGCTTTTACTGTTTTCATAGCTTTGAAATTTAACTGCCTGAATCCCCCAATTAAGGGGTTTAGCAGTCTAAAGCAGGCTCTCCTATTTCACTTCAACAGTGGTTTATCTTTCCTTGGGCAGTACCACAGCTGCAATTTCAGAAAAGTCTTCATCAAAGAATAAAAATGTAAATAATACATACATTGCTTGTTTACTTAAATTTAGAGATTCTGCTGTGATTTTTTAAAAGCACATGCAGTACTTGCTGTGTATCAAAGGCATAGTTTTTTTGCCTTTCTGTGAATCATCCTGGCACCACTTTGGAAGATGATAGCAAAACTACAGTTTTTGCTTGGGTTTGAGATAAATTTTGGTCATAAATCAGGTTTTCAGGTGACTTTCAGGGAACAGTTAGAGGCTTGTTTTTTTAGTGTCAGGATTTCTGGGCTGAAGAAGGGTGAGCAGGTCTGTAGCAGCCCGTTTGCATGCTCAGGAAATGAGTTGCTGGTGACAGGCTGTTGTCAGCAGTGAGTCCCCATTCACCTCTCCTCAGCTCCTGCTGGAAAACTGTTGAGTTGCCTGGATGCTGCAGCCCTGTCCATGGAGCTGCATGTGATCTGGTCTGACTTGTGCTCTCTGTCATGGTGTTGAAAACTCCTCTTTCCACACCAAGCCAAAGTGTTTTCATCACCAGAAAAAAGGACAGTTGCCCTTTGCTGACAACAGGGTTCTGGATTATAATCTGACTGTAGGTGGCCTCAAATCATGCCATTAGAGACAAACTTCTGGTTTTCATAGGTTTAAGATGCTTGAGTGTTCTGTATCAGAGTAAGAATCTGTAATTGTTTTACTTTTCTTATTAAATTGGCAGTTGCTAATAATGGGGTCTTGCAACTTTTGAATGATTTATGAAGAAATATTTATTGCGTTTGTATATCTCTTAGATGTGTTCATGCTTATGCATTAATATGATAAACAGTGTTAACTGTGATTAATTTTCTTCTATTTCCTTTTTTTTTTTACCCCCTCCATGGCCACAAAAGCAGTGGGATTGAAAGTCTTCTCGTGTATCCATAGTTATGTGTAAAGACAGAAGTTAAATTCAGCTGGGACACAGAGTGGTTCAAACCATAGCATGGGCCATCTTGAACACAGTCATTTTGCCCCTGGGGTTGTTTTTGAGTGAACTTTTTCAAGTTGCTGAAATCCCTAAGCTCTTTTTAGTTGAGTAACAGTTTACATCTTTACCAAAGATGATGAATTTTGGTACGAGCCCCTTCAAGGCACATAAGATATGCTTTTAAATCCATCCCTATTGAGAGCACATGCATACAGTTTAGGCCAGGTATATCCTCAGAGAAATTTGTCCATGCCAGTAAAACAGTGAAGAACTGTTTAAAAAAAAAAAAAATCATTAATATACTGAATATGCTTTTAGAATATTTTTGCCTTTAATTTAGGATATCTTCATTCCAGAAGACATTTAAGAAGAAATAGTTGGTACTTAGAAGAAAAAGTTGTTACTTAAAAGCACAGTTTAGGATTGATATGACTTATTCTATTTAATTATTTTAACACATTAATTCATGGTGTGCTTCATGCAGCTTAATGCATTAAATAAGAATTCTTCACTAGGAGCTTCTTCAGAAGGAAAAAATAATGCTAATGCTACCAGCCAAAACAGTCTTCCAATTGTACATGGCAAATTCTCATGTAGTATTTTTGTTTTATGGTTAAATTATTAAAAAACAGATGTTGTAGTCATAAAACCTCTACAAAGAATTGTATTCAAAAAACCATCTTTCTTTTGATTTGATCCATTAGAATTTTTTAATTGAAATTGAACAAGGGTTGGCATTATTAAACATATGTTGATGCTCAGATTTTCTTGGGAGAATTTAGAAAGGGAAGTAGACTTGCAGTAGTAGTTTGATCTTTCACCAAACTGCTTTCGTATTCAAACGCCACAAGTCTTCACATAAAAGCACTTTTTTTTTTTTCCACAATGCACCAATTGAAGCGATCGAAAGTAGGTGGTGGAGTTTTCCATCGGGAATATCGGGAAACACATTTTCAGCTAGGATTTCAGCTGGGAGCACCGGGGCGCCACGTGTGAGCAGGGGCAGGAGCGGCAGGGTCCCCGCGCTGGCTGGGGCTGCTCTGATCCAGCCGGAGTCAGCCGCAGCCCCCGGGGAGAGCAGCTGGAGCCCCAGGTGTTAAATATGTGACAGCAGCTTGATCTATCGACCACTGTTACAGGGGGCTTTGGCCTAAATGAAAATTCATGAAAAATTGATGAAGTCCCCAGATTATTTTTTTTCCCTTTCCCTTTTGCAGTGCTGTGCCAACGCAGTGAGGAGAGATTAAATGAGGTGTTGAACGCTTTAGTGGCGAGGAGGTTGTGGTTCAGAGGTCGGGGGGGAGGGGAAATAAGACTCATTTTCTACCTTTCCTTTAAAAGAAAACATGAAGCTTTTCAGATTAGTTGGGATTTGCTGCCATTTTAATACAATAATAATAATAAAGCTCAGGACTATTCACAAATAGGATTCTTTTCTGCATGGGTTGGCAAAGACTGAGAGCATGTGGGTTGGTGCAGAAAACAGTGGAAGCCTCTGAGTCATAATTCAATTGGAGAACCAGAAATAGATTGAATTTTGTAATGGCAGTATAAATTTGGGCTTCCATCTTTCTGAGTCTCTGCTTGAACTGAAGTCATTTGGAGAAAGAAGAGGTCTTGCATTATTTATATGCCACAGATTGCTTGGATAGCAGGCTTTGGAACACTCTCTAAACATAATGATCCTGTTTGTGTTAGATTCAAAACTGAATTATGTTTTTATCTGTAACAAGAGAGGCTATAGTACTACACTGAGTTTAGTGTGAAGTCACAGACGTTCTGCAAAGCAAGCCTAAGCCAGGTTAAACATGGGAGACAGTAATTTTAGAAATAAACCAGATATATTTAAATGTTCAGTGAATAAAGGCTGAGAGATGTAGAATATATGCTATGCAATCGCCTCTGCATCGTAATGCTAATGGCTATTTGCTGGAGCATGTGCAAAAGGCTGAAATATGTTTATAATAATGGAGTTAATAATTTCATTTGAGATATTCAGAGTGAAAGAAGAGCACACTGTATGTGACTGTAAAATGGGTGGATGATTTTTTCCATCTAGTTTCTGTTTAATGTATGATAGTAACATCATTATTAGTTACTGGTGATTTCAAAGTCTAATTTGCTTTGAGGTTACTTTCACATGTGGAGAGCCTGTCCTGCCACTTATATCTCTCTCGCCCTCATCCTTCCAAACAGAGTGTGAAAGGCTTTCTGTCTGAGTTGGCACTCTCCTGGTCTCTTCAAGACAGAATAATTATTGTAGAAATTGGAATGCTGAAGACAGTGGTCTGGTCTATGAGCAATATCAGGACACTGAAAAGCATCATGCTTTTTCTCATCGTGCTTTTTCTCTAAGAAGAATTTTAACAAATCATGACTATTATCACAGCACGCTTAATGAAAATTAAATTCCCCTTGTGGAAGAGAACAAATAAAATTGTATCTGATTAGATAATCTGGGAAAAGGCAGGTTTCATCAGGTGGTGTGAATACCTTAAACCTTCTCTGTACTCTTGAAGCTTGCAATAAGCAATTTCTGTGGACTTTTCTGTGGATTAGGATGAAACCAGTAGGAACACCACTCTTTGAAAACATTACATCGAACAGGATTTCTTTACAGCTCTGTAACTCTCAGTTGCTATTAGAAATTAGAGGTTACATAATATAAATGAGTGAAGACACATCAGATAAACCAAAACCTGCCTTGATAACTCCTCGCAAAGTTTCCTTTCAAGCCAAAAAAATAGTTCTGGTTATTTACTTTATTAATCTAGCTTTTAGTAGAGTGTTTTTATTACCTCTGAATTCACCTGAGACAAGAAACCTACATATTTGAAAGAGTGTGATTTTTTTGTACCAGCAGCCAGAATGAACTAGAATTTTTATGAGAGATGCTCTTCATCAGGATAACCTAAATTATATCATCTGTTGCTAACACATTTCTCACAAACTGTTAAAGTTTGTGCTTCAGCGTTGATGCCTTCCATGTGGGCAGAAGTAGTACTTCCCACCTTCATCCATTAGGATTTAGACAAGTATCACATTGTTACATCTTCATTTCTAACCCTTTGAACTCCACCTGGACCTGTAGATTTAAATGTTTCCAAGGTTAAAACAGCTAAAGACTCCTTACATTTTAAGTTGATCCAAAGATATTTAAAATTTTATCACTCATAGTATCAAGCTGCATCCAGCTGGAGGCCAGTCACCAGTGGTGTTCCCCAGGGGTCAGTGCTGGGACCAGTCCTGTTTAATATCTTTATTGATGATTTAGATGAGGGGATAGAGTGTATCATTAGTAAATTTGCAGATGACACTAAGTTAGGGGGGAGCGTTGATCAGCTGGAAGGCAGGAAGGCTCTGCAGAGGGACCTGGACAGACTGGAGAGTTGGGCTGGCTCCAATGGGATGAGGTTCAACAAGGCCAAGTGCCGGGTCCTGCACTTTGGCCACAACAACCCCCTGCATCACTACAGGTTGGGGACAGAGTGGCTGGAGAGCAGCCAGGTAGAAAAAGACCTAGGTGTTTGGATCGACAGGAAGCTGAACATGAGCCAGCAGTGTGCCCAGGTGGCCAAGAAGGCCAATGGCATCCTGGCCTGCATCAGGAACAGCGTGGCTAGCAGAACCAGGGAAGTGATTCTGCCCCTGTACTCAGCGCTGGTGAGGCCTCACCTGGAGTACTGTGTCCAATTCTGGGCCCCGCAGTTCAGGAAAGATGTTGAGGTCCTGGAGCGGGTCCAGAGAAGAGCAACGAAGCTGGTGAAGGGACTTGAACACAAGTCCTATGAGGAGAGGCTGAGGGAGCTAGGCTTGTTTAGCTTGGAGAAGAGAAGGCTCAGAGGTGACCTCATTGCTCTCTACAACTACCTGAGAGGAGGTTGTAGGCAGGTGGGGGTCGATCTCTTCTCCCAGGGAACCAGCAGTAAGACAAGAGGGCATGGCCTCAAGCTGTGCCAGGGGAGGTTTAGGTTAGACATTAGAAAGAAATTCTTTACAGAGAGGGTAATCCGCCATTGGAATGGGCTGCCCAGGGAAGTGGTGGATTCTCCGTCTCTGGAGGTTTTTAAGACAAGGCTGGACATGGCACTTAGTGCCATGGTCTAGCAACTGTGGTGGTAGTGGATCAAGGGTTGGACTTGATGATCTCAGAGGTCCTTTCCAACCTGTATGATTCTATGATTCTAAGCTGTACAGTGCCTGTAGCTTTCTCCAGGCCTTGTTTTTGTTCTCCTTTTTCTTGTTCTTTTTATACTGGGGTCTTCTTATAATCAATCTTTTTTTGTTTCGTAGACATTTACAGCACAATGAATGCTAAAGAAAGGTAGATACATGATGTTCACACAAAGCAAGCAGGCTCAGGTACCAGAAGAGTGTTTGTTGTGAACACTTAAACTCAGTTGGTTATGTGTGCCTAGTGAAAAATTTCCTTAACATCTGGAAGGTGTTTCCATTATATGAATTAACACTTGAGAACAGATTAATAAGTCTCTGTAATGTGCTCTCATGCACTGTGTGCTCACCCAGTCCAGTATCATTCCCAGCATCTCTGCAGTAGAAATAGTTCTCACAGCCAGAAATGATTAGAGAAGTTTTTGCAGGATATCTTATTTATCCCTTGAATTCTTCTGCCCAGGATCTACCCTTTTTCCCCACCAAAAAGAGAGCTTTGTGTTACTTTTTTGGAGGTATTTGCAGTTGATCTGATTTTGATTCTAATAACTTCTTGCACATTCCTCACTTGATTTTTATCAGCTTCTTTCTTGCCCTTGCCTTTGATTTTATTTTATTTTTTAAAACCAGATGTGCTGTTTACATCACTCTAAATGCTCTACCTGATGAAATGTTGACAGCTAAGGGACAACTGATGACTTCACAGAAACCTTGAAAGAAATCAGCTCCTGATTGATCTGTTAGTAGGTGCATCATCATGTACTGATATTTTTTTTTTTGTTGACATTTCTCTGATTTTTAGTTCATATGGGAAATGAAGGAGAAGATAATATTGCATTTTTACAACTCTGTTCTCTTTGCTTGGGAGCCAGTAGCCGCTATTGGAATGTTAATTGAAATATTAGCTATTGGCATATGCTTCATTCACATTGTATTATTCTGCAGTGTCAGGCTCAAAAAAGTACTCATTTTAAGTAATGTTAAGACTATGCCTTTGCAAATTTTTCATGATCTCAATTCTAACAAGGTTCATTATTATAGTAATCAACAGTAATTATTAGGATGAGATTGGTGGATTTTTACATATACACATCTTTCTCTCTAAATATATATATATATAGATAGTTAGATAGATATAGATTTTTATTCTGATAATAGCTCTATTTGTTTGAGGGCTCCGAACCCTTAACCTCTTCCTTATTTTTTTTCCTTTCTTTGTTCAGACATGTACTTCCCTTGCTCCTGCTCTTAGAGGACTAAAATTTAATCATGGCTTTGGTGATACTTCAAATGTTCCCACAACTTTAGAAACTTCATATAAGCTTCTGATACGTGGAATTTATGTGGCAAATGAAGTGGTGGTTTTGTTCCACTCCTTTTGCTTGAATTTTTCAAGTGGTAATGATGTGAATGTGAACTGATACTTGGGAAATGGCTTCATTGTGACAGAAGGGAGGCGTACACAGTCACTTTCTGCTGTCTCATAGATCTGTTTGCCACTGTACAAAGGGATGTAGAGTTGTAAAGAACTGGGAGTCCTGGATCACCGAGTTCCTGTATTCCACACAGCTGTACTTTGTAATTCTGTTCAGAGACATTTCAAGCTGCACTCTGGAAAGCAGTTTGATTGCCTTTCCCTTCATCCTCAAGCTTGCTCCTTTCTGTTTCTGTTGAAAGCCTGTCTTGGAACTTATGTTTTCTAATGGTAGGAAAAGTAATGTTCATGTTTCCAGTGTAAACATAAACATGTTTGATTTATGCTAGTTCTTGTGATTTTGGAGCATCTCTCTTATGAGGAAAGACTGAGAAAATTAGGTTTGTCAACCTGGAGAAGAGAAGGCTCTGGGGAGATCTTATAGTGGCCTTTCAGCACTTGAAAGGGACTTATAAACAAGATGAGGAAAGGCTTTTTAGCAGGGCTTGTTCCATTAGGACAAGGGATAATGGTTTTAAACTGCAGGAGGGTTGATCAAGAGTAGATATAAGGAAGAAGATTTTTACTGTGGAGGTGGTAAAACACTGGAACAGGCTGCTCAGAGAGGTAATGGCTGCTCCATTCCCGGAAACATTCAAGGTCAGGTTTGGATGGAGCTCTGAACAACCTGGTCTAGTTGGTGTCCCTGCTCATTGCAGGGTGATTGGACTAGATGGCATTTTAAAGGTTAATTTCTACTCAAACTATTCTATGATTCTATAATCTGATTTTTCTGTAGTTGTTTTCT
Organism: Vireo altiloquus; assembly: GCA_013396875.1. Classification (NCBI taxonomy): domain Eukaryota; kingdom Metazoa; phylum Chordata; class Aves; order Passeriformes; family Vireonidae; genus Vireo; species Vireo altiloquus. The sequence goes on from VZRF01004447.1 coordinate 190,566, forward strand.
CTCCTTTGTGTTTACAGACCACTTCTCATCTCCACTATTGCTAGGTTAAACAAGAAAAGCTCATGTGCTCTCTTGGAAAATATTTGCTTGATTCTAGTAGTCATTCATCACCTGTTCTTGTCTGCATATGTTTTCTGAGACATGTAATATTTGATGACTTGAATGCTGTGCATGATAAACTAATGTTAGTAACTATCTTCACTGTCCCCTGATCTATCAGTCCTGTGATCATGTTTAACTTTTTATAAGCATTTGGTACCTCATACTTATTCTATACTAATCAGACACAGATCATTCTCTGTAACGGAGGAACTCTGCTTTGCCATAAACTTCCCTGTGATGGGTTTGAAAGAATATGGCCTTGCACTTTCTATTATTGCACTTAGTTAGTGTCTCCTATACTAATTGTCAGTGCCATCCCATTCTTCCCATCTAATGATCCTCCTGTTGGGCCCTGATGGGTTCATTGCCTAATCTTGTATGCCAAAGTAGATGTTGGCCTTGTTCAAAATTGGCAGTTCCTTAAACCACCTGCATCTTGTTGGAGGACTTTTCTTCTACTGATTGGACTCAAACTTGCCTGTTGCTCACTTTGTATGCAAAATTATTTGATGAAATAAATGAGAAGGAAACAAGTTTCTGTCAGCCTATGAAGAGATTACCAACCCAGCAAGGCTGAGCCACATAAACATTGCTTGTGGGAAGGAAATCATGTCTTTCTGTTATAATCTCAAAACAAACCACACATGAGAACCTGAGGAAAAATATCTCCAGTTTAAGGGGATAAATTGAGCAACAATCTTGCAAAAGAAATGACATTGGCTAATCTTGGAATTATTTTTTAGGTCATAATGTATACAAAAATTCCCCATCTGCTGACTGCTATAATCCCATAAAGCTGCCAGATAGTAGGACAATCGTTTTGTATTTTAGCAGTGATTAGTGCCAAATGGAATTTTGGATGTGTTTAGAATGTAAGAATTCCTGTGTTTTCTCCAGAGCAGCACTGCTGAGGTAGTTGATATATAATATCTTTTATTTCTCATCGGAAGCAGTGGCATAATGACCCACTGGGTCTCACCAGTTGGTCCATCTAGTGCAGTGGTCTGTCTTGGACAGTAAAAAAATACTGATTTAGAGAATACATGAGGTGTTTAAGCTCATGTCTTTGAAGTTTAAGCACTTTAATTGGCTCATTCACCTCATGGATTCTGGACAATCATTTTTCTTGGTTAGAATCCAAAAAAGGCACAGTAGTGGAAAACCTGGAGGAGCTGAAAGCATCTGGGTGAAACACTGTCGCTGTAGCCACTTTGTTATCTTTATTGTAAGATTGTCTTTATGAAAAAAATGCTTGCATAGAAACAAGTTTCCTTTGTTTTTGTGCACCTTGCTTTTCTCTTGAAGTATAGAATATTTAGAATGTTTTAAAATGACGTTGATAATAAAGGCCATAGGAAAGCACAGTCTGAGTGTAGATTTGGGGTTACTGAAGTAAACTGGAATGTTAAAACCTTTCAAGGTTTGTCAGGATGGCTTTTTTTTTAGCAAGGTGTCTTGGTTACTAAAGAATAAATGGCAAAAAAAATTAACATGAAATCATGTTTTAAAAGTATTTGCTTTTGTGTTCCACCTACATTTTTTCTAACTTAGCCTTCCCATTTTGATATATTTCTTTTATGTTTCAAACTTAAAATCAGCAACTAGAAGTGGAATTTTCCTCAAGTAGTCTAATTCTTGTGTTGATTAAGTGTTGTTGATTCAGATTGTTGGAGCAGGAGTTAAGTAGCCTGCAGTCTGAACACTCAGTTGGGAAAAGTGTTTGAAGCCACTGTGGATGCTAAAGATTTGTACCTTAGAGCCCCTATTCACTCCCTTAGCATATATACAATTCTTATTGTACTGTAGAAGCAACTTAATTACCTGCTTCAGACCTGTAAATTCCTCTCCTACAGATGCATGTCTGAAAGTCAGTGGTGGCAATAGTGAACATCAGTCATGTTTTCTTTGAGATCCAGAGCCATCTGTTCGAAGCCATGTATCATGTTGATTGCAGAACCACAGGCAGAAGCCAAATAGTTTGATTGGTAGTATGATATCTTAAAAATATGAGGGATATTCTTCATTTTTTTTGCCTTCCTCTGCCTACTATAAAAAGACAGGGGGCTTTCTTCAAGAAAAATTTTTATTAAGATTTTTATTAAAAGCTTTTAGTAAGATTGTGTTCCCATTTGAGCAGCACCTGATTCTTCATGTATTAGTTACTGCAAATTTTGGACTTCTTAATGGATTTTTATATGTGTTGCAAAAACTTTGATTGTATCAGTCTTATTGAAAATTATGGAAATACAACTCTTTTCCTTCTACCCTCCCCCTTGGGAGCACTTAATATAAATAAACTTTTCACAAAATGGACCATAAGGAGAGAAGTTGCAGCAATCCAAACAGAAATGTTTCCTTTGTCTTAAGAAATTGATACCTTACAAAAATGTTTCAAAAAGCATACCAATCATCTTAAAAAAAAAAAGAAATCAAACCCCCAATCACAACCATTCCACTGCCCTCCCTCCAATGAAAAAAAAAAAAAAAGTAAGTAATAAAAATTGGATGTGCAAATTGCTGTAGAATTACTTCTTTCCCTGCCATTGGTCTAAATGATGTCTGCTCTGAAGCCTAAGCTTTTGTGTTTAGTGGGGGAATTGGGACAGAGCCCTGTTTTTGTTTTTCATTTTATCTGGATTTTCTTCTCAAATAGCTTGGTCAGATTGTAAGGACTTCTTTTTTTTTGCTAGAATAAAAGCTTGTCTTTGACTATTCTTTATATAATTCACCTGCTAATTTTCCTATTCATCAAAATATTTTGACTGGCTATCATAAATGCACTGTACATATGTGCAGATCTAAGTTTATATGTCACTTTTCTCATTATGCACCTGCATTCTGAATAAATGAGAACTTGGTTGGATCAAATTTATGCTTTTAATTCCAGTACTGCACATGTGCTTAAAGATAGCTAGTAATACTAATTCCCATCTCCCTTGGAAATAATTCCATTTTTGCAGAGTGGTTTATTATGAGGGGGATGTAGAAAGCACAAGTTAAGAGCTACAAGAAAGAAACAGTTTTGTATCATCATGTGATCAAGTTCCTGCCAGTGACAAACAGAACAGGTGAACAAACAGGATACAGTGTGCAATATAGTTGTTAAAAAACATAATTATTTGCTAAAGTTATGGGAATAAAACCTCTCAAATTTTACTGAATTTTGGCAGTATTGTTTAGGACCTGAATAGTATACAGCCATTTAACCATCATATGTTTTATATATATAATTTTATGTATAAAAAAGTATGTGTGTATATATATGTATGAAATATGTATGTATATGAAACACATATATACTCTAAACATAAAGCTTTAAAAAATTATGATTTATCATTGATGCACATTAAAATTCCTACATAATGGACAGAGTAGGAGTTTGTGTGATCTGTCTGTGCTTCAAAGAAGCTTCTTTGTCAGGCACACGATGTGCACAATACAAGTGGGATGAAATGTGTTGCCCTCCACTGTCACTGTGTACTAGAGCCAAGCTGCAATATCATGTGCTCTTTTTGCTCCTTTCCCTCAGTTACAGCAGAAATATTAAACTGGCATATTTATTTCCTGTTTTTTAGTGCTTCTTTCTTTTGCCTTTGTGCTGCTGCTTGATACATACCATACCAACTTTTTTTAAAGAAACTTTTTCCCTTTTTTCTTTTTATAACCAAGTAGACTAAAACCAGCTCAAGGCACAGTGAAAATAAGAATTTATACTTGTTCCTCTGTGTAGCATCAACTGCAGGGAATATGTGTATGCTTGTGCCAGCTGTTTTTCCACATCTATCCCAAACTCCTTGGTTGAGGTGACCTCTGAAGTGCTGGCTACAGTGAGTGATGGAGTTATTGAGATTCAGCGACAACCCTGACCCCCTCGTGGCCTTGGTTTCACTCATCCATCTTCCAAGCCCCACAGGCTGCGATGTGCTGTGTGCAGACAGGATTAAACAAGTGTGAATAAACAAGTTCAAAGCTTTCTGTCATGGCTGCCAACACAGAACATCAGGAGAATGAGACATTAATAACCCAGTGCTGGGCAGGCATGTTCTTTTGCCATAGGAACACCTGGGGAAAGTACCACTTGCTATGCAATCAGGTTTTTGCGTGCCAAGAAAAGTTTGCTTAAGACTTCTGTGAAGGGTGTGAGATTTGTCCTGTGATTCTTCTTAGTCACGAAGCTGGCAGCAGTCAGACCAGAGGTAGAACACATCAAGCAAAAAGGTGCTGAAAAACCTTCTGTGGAAGCTTCATTCTTTTCTTGCATCGTGTTATTTGGGCTATGATTAATCAGAAGTGATTGTAGTGTTGGGTTGGTTTTTTTTTTGTGATTTTAACCTAATCTATTTACAAGAAAAGAGTATGGAGCATGTTGCCAGAATTATTTTCTTAAGGATAATCTTACAAGATCAGTTTTGTATTTTGTTGTAAACAAAAATTTCATTCTATAGTATGGTTTGAGGTTGAATCTGTATCTGTGTAAGTGGCTGAGATAAGATACGCTTGTTGTGACAGTGGTTTAGGGTAGTGCCTGTCTGCTCTTTGTCAAGACACTCATTTCACCCTGTGGCACCTTCTGATCAGTTGACTAGTCAGTGATTAAATACATTTATTTAGTTCAATGGGTCAGAGATGTTGGGGTGGTTAGAAAATTACTGATGGATTATCAGTTTCATCACCTCTGACATCCAGCCTTACCATAGTTCATCATCTGAGAATTCATAACACATTTGCCTGAGCAGTAACATGCTCGGCTACCTGTGTGATCATGGATGTAGGTACTGGCAGTGTTGTGCTCAGGATTGATAGGACAGATGTCACAGGAATTAGAAGGGCATCATCTCTTTTGGTGATAAACACTTACTAAAAAAACACCTGAAGAGTGTTCTAGTGCCAGTGGAAAGCTTAGTAAGTTCCAAAGCTGTAATGTACTGATACTTGTCTTTTCCTGGAGCATTTCAAGAAATAAAAGTGCTTTTCAGAAGGAAAGAAGCTTTGGCTTTAGTGCTACAGAAGACAGAAAATATGCAATGATTTTTGAAGTTTAAAACTGGCAAAATCCTATCAAAGCAAGTGTCTTTTTAGACACTACTAATTTTACCCCTGTTACACAGTAAATCTCATTATTCTTGTCTGATGACCTATTTTAAGATTAGGGGGATTTTTTTGGAGTCCAGTTCTGGAGCAAGCCCAGTTGGGAGGTGGCACACTACTGTACTTGTGGGTTACACAGCACTTTTCAGTGAGTTGTTGGTGCTCCTATGCTAAGGTTTTTATTTTCAGAAATTTGTGTTTACCTACAAAGAAAAATCTTTGTACCAGAAGGTGACATACAAAGCCCAGTCCTTCCTGGTTGAGTTAAATGGTGAAAATGTCCAAGTAATTTCAGTCTAATGGTAAGAACTTTAACAAAGGAAGTGAAAACAATGTTCATAAATAATAGAAATAGCACCAGCTTCTTATCCCAAATGTCATATACACATCATGTACTATAAAAGAAGTATAAAGGGAATAATGGACAGGATTTGCTTCAAAAACAAGTCAAATGAACCCTGGATCCTAATGTTTTGGAAAATTATGAAAATTAAGGAAATTTGGGAAGAAATGCCCAAAGAAAAAGTACCAAACATGCTTTGCTTTTTGTTGGGGTTTTTTGTTGGGGTTTTTTCCCCCTCCCATGGCACTCGTAATAGGATTCTTATGTTGAGAGTGAAGAAAATTTATCTAATATTCTTTAGGGTTGTTGACATCAAAGATGGAGAATAATGCTGTTTGCAGTACTGAACTAAAATCTAATACAGCAAAGAAGTTTCAAGTTTGTTTATTGTCATTATTCTTCAGGTTTCCAAGTGATCCAGACAACAGAGCCAGAATGGGAGTTCACTGTGTGCAGATTTGAGAAAATACGACTTTTAGTCTATAATTTATTGGACTTCATGAAATGTGATGAGAGAGTTTTGAGGGAAGTGTTGCTTTCATTAAAGTCAATAAAGCTTCTATGTTGGCATTATACCAGCTTGTAACAAATGTCTTGATGGAAGTAAATTGTTAATGTTTTGCTTGTGTAGTGGGTTTAATGTTTAAGGTTCAGGGAATCGTAATCCTTAATTCTTACAGATCTTAGTCTAGTGAGTTTTATGTCTGGAAAGCTTAAGAGTCTGTTTCTTTTCTTTTTTTTTACTTTTTAGGTTTTTCAAGTACCTAATTCCTATCATTCTTTTGAATCATAAACAACTTTAGGATCCATTTAATATAGCAGTTCCATAGAGACATCTTTTAATTCCAAATAGTCTACAAGTATGACATTTGAAACCTTTAATGTCATGTTCAGCCAAGGGGAAAAGATGCTTTGAGAGGAGGTAAATTGATTGATTTTTTTTTTTTTTCCAGAGGATTAAACTACAGTTTTATTACTAGTATTGAAATAAAAGTCAGACCCAAACCTTACATTCAGTGCTTGTATCAGTTAACCAATGAATGGATCTTGTTTCAAGATCTAAAGTTTTTTCATGGGTTTAAAAGTATTGTCATAGTGAAAAAAAAGTCTGAGTTAAAACTTTGTATAAACAAACTGTAAAGTTTTTTTTTTGCATTTTATTCAATTTGCAATGTACATTGTATAAAGTATTTACTAGTACACATTTTTATTTTCTCCTTTTAGCTAATATTCCTGATTGGAATGGAAGTGCTATGGTTTCAGTTCTTCCCTCTACTAGACTTTAGGTATTGCCACCCTTATTTTACAAACTGTTGGGCAATAAATACCCCTTTATCCCAAAGGGTTTGTGAGCTCAGTGTGCTGATGGTGTGAAATGCCCCAGTACTGCTCGTGCAATAGGTGCCTGTGGGACCCTGGGCTCCTGTTGATACAAGAGCTGTGTTTGCCCACCGGATCTGATCAGTGTTTATCCACAGACACAGCTTTATACACAAGTTGTTCTTTTAACCCTGAGAGACTTCACGTGCTATGGCTGCTTATTTCCTTACTGCAAAAGTACCTTGGCTTTTACTGCCTACTTGATTTTTCTTTTGATAAGTGCTTTGAATAAACTGAGAGGGGAAAAATGATAAGAAGGCATTTATCTAGAGGGGATTATCCCAAAGTGTGGAAGAATATATGTAGTACTTGAAATGACTTTTAACCTAGGTTTGACATTTGACTTACTTTAGAGTTGATAATATCCTTTTGAGATCTCTGACTTATAATCAACCTCATTAATTCTTGTGACTTCTCTTGTTTCTTTTTATTGACACATAAGATGTGTTATTTTAGAAAATGAATTCCAGTTCTTTGTCACAATTCCCCATTACAAAAATGAAGTAAGGTTAAACTGCACATGTGCTCAGAATATGACAATGGTTCTACTCTTTCACTGGGGGAAGCATGCAAGAATTATCAAGTTAGACCCTAGAATTTGCATCAATTGTTGTGATGTCAAAGCTGCCATATTAATATTCTTAGTTTTCCATTTCAGTGGTTAAGGATAATACAGATCAATCTAATGAGGTTTTAGGTACACTAAGTACTTCTTGCTTTTATAGCAGTATAGTCTTGAGTTAAAAATAAGCTTTTTAAAACGTATCGTCATAACTGATAAAAACTTTTAATTTTAAATAAAAAGGGAATTTAAACAGGAGGGAAATTAGATACGTAAGTTTTGTCTGATTTTCCTAAAACTGAACACGCTCTTTGTATTGAGAAATAGCTTTTAAATCTTTATAAATTTGCAGAGTTTGTTTTGAGCAAGTTTTTAGGTGGTCTTAAGAATGAAAATTGTTTTCCAAAAGAGAATGATCTATAATAGTTATTTATTGCAGTGGATGATGCTCATTGCTCTAATATCTAGGTGCATTCATGTATTTTCCTGAATAAATACTGAGAAGAAAATTCAGAAAGCTTTCTAAAAATAGATGTGATCCTTACATTGTTAGATTCGGAGCTGGAGAAAAAAAAAAAGACACCTCAAATTTATGCTAAGAGTGTGAAAACTTTATGGTCTACCTCAAGTTTTTGTTTAGTATACTCTGTTTTATTAACACTGCAAGCCTTAAAGTAGATTCAAAAGAAACTGTTGTGATCTCTTATCCTGACAGCACAATGGTCTGGTGAGATAATGTCACAAACCATGTCTGACAGGTTTAAAGTTGAACACAGGTGGCCTGTATTTCCTTTTTCCTAACTCTGCTCCCTGTTACAGTTTGCACTGCCTGTGTTCTGTGTAGGCAGCACAGACCAATATGGCCACTGGTGGTGGCCAGCCAGGAGCCACAGGAAACTACACTCAGAAATGGTGGGACTTGGAGTGTAATTAAATCTGAAGAGAAACCAGGCATGAAGAATCAAGCCACGTCTCCTTAAATGTAAACTATCAGCAGTTTGATGAATAAACTGGTTTATTCTATTTTATCTAGTTTTTAAGAAATTTAACCACTCTGTTTCCTTAAGAATCCCTATGGAGATGCTTCTGAAGAGAAGATTATTTTTACTTCAAAAATTGTAGTTTTTAGACAATACATGAGAATTTATTATATTACGTTAAGCACATTTTCCTGTTTTCTTTAGACATTTAAGTGTTCTAGTGTAGAAGATAATTACCTTGCTGCTACACATTTTTGTTAGTGGGTAATTTTTTTTTTAAACTGTTTAACATTTTCAAAGGCTCTTTCCCAAACTTCGTAAGAGAGAAAGGTGTGTAAGGATAAACCAGAAGTTATTTTCATTTGAAAATGAATGCAGTGTGATTTCTACCAACTGACACTTCTTTCCATAGCATCTTTGAAATGAGCTAGTTCAAGATTCCTGGGCTATCTTGAACAAATTTTCTTTTGGGTGAAAGGTTAGTTAAAGGTTAGAGGTGCATAGAAGCAGGAAGGAGGGCGATTTTTGATTCTGATTTTCTGTTTCTGGATCTTAGTGTCTTTTGGTTGCTGTGCCATGTGTGAGAGGCACTCATGATTCCTGTCATGCCAGGTCCAGGTTGCTCATAGAAATATCAAGTCTTGACTTGTTTTCTGGGGTGCCTGAGCGTGTTTGGGTGTCAAATCTTAGGCTGCAAGTCCTCATTTGAACTAAGTTAAGAGAACAAAATCAGGGCAGATTCATTTCTTATATTACAATGTAGATCTGTTCTGAATTTGAGTGTGGCAGGGGCACCTTTGTAATAAACATGTTCTTTTCTATAATAATTTATTTAGCAAAGTTTCTTTCCCTTTTTGTACAAAATTTGTGTGTTTTCAAGGAAAAAAATAAAATGCAAGGAAAAAATAAAATCAAAACCTAACAAGTGGACTACTTAATTGTTTTTTCCTGTAGCATCTAAGGATGATCTGAAGCACCTTGTTAGACATGGTGTCTCTGTACCTGCACTTTTCACCTGTTCTGCACCTCTCACCTACATCTCCAAGTATAAACAGCAGTGAATGACCTGTTATTTGTGTCTGTGCTCACAGTTTCACCCAAGCAGCCAGTAAAAGCTGATAAATTATCCTTAGATCTTGCCAGAGAATCATGTTAACAGCCTTACAGAATTCAGCAAACTCCCATTTAATAATGATCAAAACACAAAGGAATGCATGGCTATTTCTGAGCCTTCATCTTATGCAGGTTCCTTTTTCCACTGAAACTCCTGATAATTTTCAGTCTTCAAGTGGGAAAGTGCCTTTAACTTCAGTTACCTTTAATATAGTTTCATTATTGAATTTTAAAATTAGATTTTTCTCCCAATTTCTAATTTTGTCTGTTATGTCTAAAATTTGAAGAAGTTAATCCCTTAAAACAAAAATGCAATTAAACTATACCTTGATTTTTGGGGTTGCAAGCATATGCGTGCCTATGTATTTAATGTAAATGCGTTTGTTTTTGTATAGCAGTGTAATCAAAATGCTGAACTATATTAATGTACATCAGCTGGTTAGGATATTTAATTTTCTTAACCATAATGTGTGCTGTTTGGAATTGTTGTAGTTCAGCAAAGAAAATACAGAGTACTTATATAACAGTGAAATAAATACTTAAATTTTCTTAGGAAAATAATGCCTTTGCTTTTTTTCCCCTACTTCAAGATACAGATGTATCAAGCCATATTTGATAGGATCACTGAGTATCACTTGAGCCTCCTCCCCTGGGTAGAGATAGATCCTTGGCATGGATTTCAACAGCTCTAAACAAAATGAAAAAGACATACAGTCCTTTGAAAACTTTCCCAGTTGCAAATGACTCTTATGAAGCCTTATCAGGGCCATAAAACTGGCAGTGTGACCCCTGTGTGTCATAAAGAAACTTGGTCACATTCAGCCAAGTGGTTCAACCTCAGCACAACAGACAATGTGTTCCTTTAAAAAATTGGCTGTGGTCTCTGGAGAAGGGAAATTCTGGAGACCACCATGAAGCTGAAGTAAGGCTTCCTATTGTGTATTCAGCTTCCAGCCATTGTACACATTTGACCCCCAAATGACAAAATAAATGAAAGCTGCTCTTCAAAGTAATGCAATCAGTTCAAAAATATTGTGCTAATAAAGTTATAAATTCTAATTGAAAGATTTATGGCAATCCATTTAGTTGTTACTAGGTTATTTGTGACAGACAGATGCAGAGTAACCTGATTAGAGTCAGCATTGTGATGACTTGTAACTGCAGAGGGGAATAAAGCTTTAAACCATTGTCATGGCCCATTCTCTGAGATGCATTTGGAAGCTGATTTGAAAGAAAATATATGACCCTTAAATGTAGTTTTGCAGCTGCCTCAGATAAGTTGGCCCAAAGAAAGTGCCAAAATGACTGGCAGGTCTTTCTTTTCCTAAGTTTTAATTTGTAACTCAATTTTGAAGATGAATTTAGAAGAAATTCAATTGAAACACTCTTCTCAATATAATTCTTTTTTCATTCATTCTATATTTAATATCTCATGTAGGGAAAAATAGTCTTAATTCAGTTAATACCAGAAATGCTATTAAGGAGTTTATTCTTTTGGATTTGATGAGCAAGCTGTATGAAAATCCTTCTTATATGGACCTTTCCAATACCCTTGAAAAATGTAAAGGCAGGGCCTTTATTCATGTATACCTGTGTAGCTTTAGTGGAGGGTGAACTTAGATTTACTGGAACCATATAATAGTTTCGTAGATGCTACAGAGAGAAGGAAGCTACTTGCTAGTCTGGTCCACATTCCTAGATTTAAAATCTGAAAAATGGATGAAATCTAAAAAATCTATGAAAATATCAGTGTATTTGAAGACTTTGGATATGTATTCTTATAATTACACCCTTCAAATTTTTCTACAAGTGGGAATTAATTCAGTTTTGTAATCAGTTTGTTTGACGTATTTATCATAAACAGGATTAATTGGTGACAACGATAAGGTTTTGTATAATCAGAAATAAAATATATCAAGTTTTGGAATAGTATTTTAATAATGTGTTTTGCAAATCAGTTCTTGCTGCTAACTTCAGTGTATTTGAAGACTTTGGCACAATAAAGTAATAAAATGATCCAAGTTCAGGCTTACTGGTGAGTGCTGGTCTTGACCCTTCTGATTAATACAGAACTTCTTCTGTAATATGTCAATTTATGTTATATTTGAAGTTGTAATCAAAATAGATACAGTTGTGACAGCTGTGAAAGGGAACTATATTGACAGAACTGGTTTTTTCTATTGAGAGTTAAATGGTTCTAGTGGCTCCAAAGAGCCATACTTACAGAAAAAGTACACTTATTCCTTACAGAATGGTACACTTGCTGGCAATAATTTAACAAACTTTTTTTGTAATGTAATCGGAAACACTAATTTACTGTAGCATCTAAAAACAGAGACTGAACTGTAAAATATGACCAATGAATGGATTATTAAATTTTGTGTTTATGTAGAGCAGGGAGTTCTTTGACAAGGTATAACACTGTTTAATTTTCTGTTTGTTTTGATTAGTAAGTGTATTAAAATAGTAGGAAATACCAAAGAGGAAGAATCATGTAGTGTTTGTATTGATAAATATTTGTAAATTTGTATATATATGCATGTGGTACATATGTATCTCTTATATTTCAGATAATTATTATTGTCATCTTAAGACTGTCTATGCTTTTTTTCCAAGATAAGAGTAGTTTCTGTTGCCTATCACGTTATTGGGTTGTGATCACTTCATTTGAAGAGCCAAGTTTGGCTCTGCCTTCAGGATGGTTTTTTATAAGTGCTGTGAGGGGGAAAGCAAAGGAAGGAAACAAGGCAGAAACTTTGTCCCTTTGTAAACATGAACTTTTTATGAGCCAAGATCCTCTGAATACCTCTTGCCATGTCCTTCCTAAGAAAGGATTTTGGAGCAGATTAAAGTACTCAGGACCAGAAAGTCCCCTTTCACTTTGCTATCAAAATCCATTCAAGATATCTCTGTTTACAGGGGGTGGGGAATTACTCTGAGCTCCTAAGCAGCCACAGACCCTTTAGATTTCATCAGTGTTACTTGTGTTCAATCCCTGGTGAACAAGCTATTCCCAGCAATTTGAACTTCTTTCTAATGGTGATCATTTGAAGCTCAGGTGCCTGGAATCGTTGAAGAATTCCAAAAGTGATGGATTAGCATGTAGAGAGCAGTTGAGGTGGTCAAAAGTGCATGATAAATATAATCCATCACGTGGATATTACTGCTGTTTCTGGGGTTCCTAGGGTACAAGCGTAAGGACATTTTGGGGACTGGCAGAACTTCTATTTTTAATCTGAATCCTTATTTAATAATATTTCTTTAGTCATAAGTTGCAAAATCATTGTGATTAAACCTACCAGTATAGCTTTGTGGAAATTATTACCGGGTTTCAACCATCTAGGAATACTAATGTTAGGCACAAGCTGCTGTGGTATGGGAGCAAAAGAAGATCCTGAGCTTGTCATCTCTTTTCAGTTAACATTTATTCCACTGGAATATGACCACTGCAAAAAACTCAGAACTCCAGATAAGCTGTTTTAAGAACTGCAGAAATGAAATTTTATATTCCCCAAGCCTTTTCCCCTTTGGAATTTGTAGTGAAGCCCAGAATTGCAATAACGTGGAATAAATAGCTGAACTCTTTTAAATACTTTGGTTCTAATGTGTGAGGAAAGCTGTTGTAAGAGCTTTAGGATTGGTGAAGCAGATCATTAGCTGATATGCATGGACTCTGTATCATTTGCTTCCCTAGAATTTTGCTGTAGGAATGCATTGTGAATGTTCTGGCTTACTGCTGGTAATAAAAGCAGTGGTGCACCTTCATCTGTAGCAGTCAAGATGATCCTGGAGGGTGCTGGCACACAGCTTCCATTAATTCCAGTGACTCTCACTTTGAAAACTCAAAGGAAGGATCATTTCATGTGTCATGATTGAGGATCAGTACTCCCCAATTCAGTGCCTCAACTGAGATTCTTCCAAACGGGATGTTCCTCACTTGTTTCCCCCACCCCTTCCTGCTCCAGGGATGGAGGTGAGAATTGGAGACACAAAGGTAAAAAGGAAGGGTTGAGAGAAGAACAGTTTACCAAAAACAGCAATGAGATAAGAAAACAAACAGTAACAGCAAAACATAATACTTAAAAAGTGTACAAAGAGAGGGTGATATAAATGCAAAACACTCGCCAAGCCCAATGGTGAAAAACAATGGCAGAAAAACTTCCTTTTGGGAAGTGAGAGTCCCTTTGCCGAGTCCCCTGGCATGAGGTAAGATGGTATTGAATAACATTCAGATGCGGCCATGCTCACTCAGCCCCAGGGCAGGGCACGGGATTCTGGGCTCAAGCAATGCCGTGGGCTCAGCCTCCCGGCAGCTGGGGCTACAGGTGGACACCACTGCACCTGACTGCTGTGAAAGAAATGAGCTCTGTCCTGCCCAGAACTAGGACAGCATATTTTTCTCCAGTTAAACACCCAAACTCCCTAGTCCCAGGTTTCCTATTAGAGTTTATTAGATCTTATTCTAGTACTTCAAAGCTATCGGTTGAGTCCAAATGCAGGATAACCATCTGCTATTTTAATGGGAAAGAGAAACTGTTTTGCCAGTTCTCATCTTAAATGTTTATTTTCCATCTCTATTCTACCTTTACTTTGCCTCCTAATCTTAAGTAGCATTTGTATAGACTTATGTTTGATTCACCAATTCTACAGTCTTGAAAAATTTCGTAAATGAAGAAAAAATTATTGTGAACTGGATTTTGAGACAGTTTTAATTTGCAGTTGCAGTATGTCACAATCAAAGCAATTCCTTATCAGTCTATCAAGTGGCTGAGGCAGTACTGAATTGAAGAAGGTTGTTCTGGGAAGTCTCAAGTGTTTGTCTCAGGTACCATTACTGTGCTCTTTCAATCAAGAGTCAGAAATGCTGCGATGGGCATATTTTGTTTGTTCACATCACTGTCTGTCAACACTTCAGGAGCCTTTTCAGTCCCCTTTTTCCTGCTGCTCTCCCTGATCAGAGCATGACTTGCTTACTAAGATTCTCATAAGATAATCATTTAATAGCAACTCTGAGCCAGAAGACAAAAGGAAAGAGAGTTCAAGAGCTCATTGCTAATTTCTCTCCCAGCATAATCCAATCAGTACAGCTCTCCAGCCAGGACTTATAACCCTTAATAAGTCACTCTATTCGATTAAGAGGAATTGATTTTCTTCTACTGTGTATCATAGTGATTATGATGAATATGGCATCTGCTGCTCACTTCCCTATCTTCCCTTCTAGTGTCCATTTGTTTGCAGGGTCGGCAGGTAAAAGAGCCAGGGAGATGACAGTGTCATTAACTGGAGCTGGTGTCAGCACGGTGACAGCGGTGGAATTGAGGTGTCCCGTAGATTAGAGGAGAAGCCAGTTGTGATGGTCTCACATAGCAATTCCATACTTCTGACAACTCTACTGACAGCCTCAAAAGCAGGAAATGTTGGGACAATCATTGGCAGTTGTGACTAGGGGAGCAGCTTGCAGTTGGTGGTGGTGTGGTGGTAGCATATTGACCATAATTTAGAGGTTAACTAACACTAAAGCAGCTGGGAGAGGGGGGAAAGGCAGCTCTCATATTTCAAAAGTAAAGCAATATTGACTTCTCTTCAATGAGAGGATACTGTTGGAAACATGCTTTGGCAATGTTACCTATTTGTTCGCTTTCCACAATTTATTGGCAGTAGAAAATTTAATTGACTTGAATGAATTTAATTTTTGGGGAGGCAAAATAGGGATAGGGAGAGAAATTAGCTGTTTCAGTGCTGCTCAAGATAGTTTTGGGAATGGTCACACGAAGACACGTAAATGTTTGTTTATACATTTTTTTTTATCATGAGTCCAGTCAAACAGCAAAACAAGACATTATAACTGTCTTGGAATTTTTTCCCCATCATGGGAGTAGCAGCCTATGCCTGGACAGCTTTTCTTCTGGATATCTTCAAACTGTAGAAAACATAGCAGGTGCAAGTGAGCTTCAGAAAGAAATGAGCCAGCCGCATGATTCAACTTTTTTAAATTTATATTTATCTCCCAAAAATGCAGTAAAAGTTAAAACAGAGCACACTTTTTAATTATTATTTTTATTTTCCAGAACTATTGCCTAACCTGTATGTGGGCATCTACTTAAGCGGCTTTATTTTCAATACTATTTAATTACATTCTTGCTGAGCGAGGGAAATTGAATTACCATTTTGATGTTGAATTACACAATCTGAATAAATTGAGTCAATGTTTTCAAAATCATGTAGGTTTATGTTGCGGTTTGTCAGCTTTTTGGTGGTGTGGCAAACAGCAAGCAGTGCCACAAAAGAGTGTTTCTGCCCAGACTAGGTCAGCTCTTCGTGCTCTAAACCTTCCCTCTGAAGGCTTGGTTCCTGTGCCTTCACCAGCCAGGGAACCACAGGGCCACCTCTGGCATCTTTGCTCTTTGCAACAAGGCAGCAGCAAAGGAGATGAGAAGACTTTTAGGGAGCATGGAAGATCTTTTTTCCCATGATAGCTTGCACGTCCCCAGAGGCAAAGACCTGGAAAGGCAGAGAGTTTGGAGTTTCATTGGGACCAGGGAGGGGCAGAGTTGGGGTCCCTCAGAGACCAACATGAGGGAGTGGCCAGGATTTAGCAGGCAAAGGGAGTAAAAAGAGGATGGGGGAGCACCACAGTTTGACATCCTGCATAACCCAAATCACAACTTCTGCAGCAGGATCAATAATGTGTGGCTGGAAAGATGCATGGTTTTTTTTAGGGCCTGAATTTGTTATATGTTGTTTTGAATAAGTATTGAAATTCCTCTGTAAAGGTTTCAAGTGAGGGAAATCACATCTCTGTTAAGATGTTTTAATATTGAGATGACCCAAAGGTAAAACTACTACTTCATGAATTTTAGTTGTTCTGTTCCTGCTAGCCTTCAGATCACGTTTCCTTTTAAATTATACAAACTGAATATTCTGCAGAGGAAAAAGTTTTGCTGCCCACACCACATGGTATTTCTGAGAAGTCATAAGTCTTAAATATTGCAGCTGTTTCATGCAGTTGACATTTACCTTCCCTGCAAAGCTGTGTGGAATGGCTGTAAAATGGGATTCACATTGCCAGGTGCTGTCTCATAAGTACAGTTTTCAAGCACTGATTAGATGGCAGTCTGATGCTTTTGGAGTGCCTGAAATCTACAGTCTTTGGATCCAGAGGCAGTTTTGAGGGAAGTAAGACAGAGTGATTAGATTTTTTGAGGTTTCAGAATACTTTGAGAATTATGCTTCATTTATACCAAAAGAATCCCCCCAAAACCCCAAATGCTCAATCCATTAACTTCACTTTGAATTTGAATTTTCCTAGTCCCAACTTCTAGCGATGAAATACTGAAATCTTGGCATGGGAATGTCACCCTAAGGAAGAAGCCTTGGAAAAATGCAACTTGCACAAATATTTGCCACCTTAGATAGTTCTAGCACCTTGAATTTTTTGAGTATCAAATTATAAATTGGGATTTTCAAACTTCACAAAAGGGACATATGAATAATTTGAAAACTGTGAGGCTTTTAGTGTACTTTAAAAGTGTGGACAGTAATATTGGGTAAAATGTCATAGGAATAGCCAATCATTGGCAGTTGCTCACTGGGTAGACATCTTTGCTGGTATTTTCTTATATCTAGATATAATTTCGGTAATTTTTATCTACTTTGTTAAATCAGGGGCTTGTGTTCCCTGGGTTATTTCCCTTTTCCTCTAGGATATAATATTCTATTCTGTTATTGTGAGGTTTTTTTGTTTGTTTTGAAATATGATCTTACCATAAATCTTGAACTGTGCCCAGTTTACAAAGCAATGTTTATTTGTATAGATTGCTTGCCACTTCATTATCCAGCAATGTGTGTTGTCTGAAAATTGGATTAGTAGTGACCTTATATCATCTTCTCGATTACTGGCAGGTATTGAATTGTTTTGAGGGTGTGAACCAATACCATCATGACTCCACTAGGAACTTGCTTTTTCATTGGTGATTCCCCAGTGATATCTCTTTTTCTGGATTTATCAATTACCAGTTTCAAATCCACTTAGTATGTGCCAAGTTTAATTTGTGGGATGCTAATTTCCTAATGCAAATATCATGTGGTCAGATGCTTCACTGAATATATAACCTCTTTTCTGTGAATGTGTTGATCATAATATAGTGAGATGTGATATAGTCATCAGCCTCCTTCAGAACAGCAGATTTAGAGTTTTTATTCTGGATTATTTGGCAGTTTGATTTCTCTTTTGTAAAAGCAGTCTTGGCTGTAGGGCGCAGCTTTGGTTTAAAAGGTGTTCCCTGTGAGTGTTGCTTTTCAGCCTGCAGTGTTGCTTATGCAGAGCTGTGAGAGACACTGAAGTGATCCGGTGCTGTTTACTGGATGAAACTGCCTTAAATGCATATAAAACGTGGTTGTTGTGGACTAGAAAGTGGAATAATCTGCTGTGACAACATTACTCAATTTATAACAGAAGGAAATTCTTCAGCAACTTTCTTTTTATGGCTTTATCTATCGGTTTGTATTTATTTTGTTATTTTAGCAGCAATGGATGCTGACAAAAAAGGCTTGATATTTAAATTACTATATTGACCCTAAAATGACCTACTTGAATAAAACTTTCTTATGTGCGCTTCCTTTCTCTTTAAAGCTCTCAAATGTTCTCATTCAGGTCCTCTGGGCATTGTTTTGGCTTGTGCAATTTGGAGATGTTGGAATGCACTTAGGGCCCTGGGGAACCCAAGGTTAGAGTAACAGAGGGGGCTCTTGTTCTGTCCTTGGCTGAATATCTCTCTGAATAGTACTTAGAGGATACAGAATGTCCCTGGGCCAAACTCTTTTTCATCTAGGAAATCTGCATGACCTCAGTTGTCACCTGCTTTTTATAAATTATAATCTTTATGCATTTAGTATATTTCTCTGATTCTCATCTTCACTTGAAACTTAAGGATTTCTGATATAGAGAGAATTGACATATGATTTACTTGCTAGAATTTCTGTAATAATGGAGGGTTAACAGCACCTGATGATACAGAGATTGTATTACCAATACCCTGCTTAAATAAAATGTTTTTCCTGAAAATGTTAACTAAAATGTAAGACTTATCTCAGAGTGAAAGTTCCAATGTACTTTGATAAAATTGATATTCAGTTGCTCTTTTAATACTTAGTGTTGTTTTTATACTGTTTTATACTAACAGTTCACCGACAATTTCTTCCCCTTTTGTTCAGAAATCCAGTAGCCAGCTAGAATGAGTATCCACAGTTAACATTCCTCCCTCTCCTCTTAGAATTTCCAGTGGGAGGACAATAGTGTAAGCATCACAGGAGAAATAGCTAGGAGGCACTGACTTAGCTTTGAGAGAATGCTCTAATCCCCCAGAGCTCCAGGGTATGCTAAAGAGTAGTGAATGCCTCCATTTTTGAACTCCTGCAAAGCTTCTTTTGTGGAAAGTTGTATTTATTGCAGGAAACAATTTCCAGCATATGAATGCTAAAAATTATAATCAGTAGAGATTACTAAAGCTACTCTAGAATATCCTTGACTCTTGGAGGGGGTTCTGTGGTTTATTTTTCTTGGTTTGTTGTTTGATTTTTTTTTATCTTGAGTCTGATTTGAATCAAGGTTGAGCATTTCTTTACTACTTGATGTTCCTAAGCAAAGCACTATGTTTGAGTTACAAGCTCTTGAAAAATGACTTCAGAGTACTAATGCACTCTTCAGTCCAATGTAAAAAATGCTGCTATTGAAATTAGTCATTTGCAAAACAGAATAACAAAGAGGAGTTGAAGAAATGGTGGAAGAATATAATTGGGTGATGCAAATAAACAAAGATCCTTTTGGATTTGCTGGCTGCTTTCTATGAGCTCATCTGATACTGTAAGTCAAGCATAGAAGTCTCAGTGGGCATTTGATGATTGCTCATGATACTTACTACCTCATTGGAATTTTGAATAGAAACAGTTTAGGATATAATTAATTAGTTTATGTTAGTAAAGTGCTCTGTAAATACTAGCTATTATAAAATAAACTGACAGATATTCTGGAAAAATGGTACAAGCATCCTTATTACTGTAAATCACTCGGTTTGCTAACAGAGTTCTGCTTATTATTAAGGGGAATTTACAACTGATGAAGGGTTCAAAAGTGACCTGCAGCCTTGAGTCCTTAATTTATCACAGGAGCAGGACACTGTTGACAGAAACAACAACCAAAAAAAAAATGCTGCGGTACTTCCAGTACACCCTAACCTTGACCTGGAGAAGACATCTCTGAGCAGGATTGGGGAATTCTTGCTCCATGCCCTGTAATTTGTGACCTTTCTGTTACGATTGCCAATAAGGAGATCCATTACTCTCTCCTCAAAGCTGGATTTTATTAGTATTAACTATAATTTATACTACACTGAGACCTAGAGAAATGGCTTCCCAGTGTTATAAACAATGTCAAGGCACAACAAAAAGACCACCTCTGTCCCAGATAATGTACATTTGAACTCTCAGGCTGTGAACCCTGGCACTCTTACAGATGATTCTCCATCAGGTTCCCATGTGAGGCACTCAGGTTATTGTGAGTTGAACTGTTTGAGCACTTGGGTGCTCTGGTTAGTGTGGGTTTTATGAACCTTTTTCCTCTTTTTAAAGCAGGTTTTACATTTCAGTTCAAATTATTGCTGCACAGCAAATGACAGATACAATGTAAATACAAAAATCTGTAGTCGATTAGTCTCCATGTGCAACTGAAGGGCAAAGCATTCTTAAGCATTCCTCTTGCTCTGGTGAGTTTAAGTATCTTTGCAGTTTCCTTACTTTATCACAAAGTTTGATAGAAGCAGCAGCCTTTCCCAAGTCACTTTTTTCTGTCTGTATTTTTTATAAATATGAACTAAGTTCAATTACTTTCCAATCAAGGCAGATTCTAACAGCCTCTCATGTGAGTAAATAAACCTACAGGTGTTATACTTGTCAACATTTAATTACAAAACAAAAAAAAAAATAGGGCACATCTTCACTTTTTTGTGGTCATATGGAATTCCAAACCAAAGAGAAAAGAATTGGGAAGGGAGGAGTGATTCAGATAAATTGCTGTTGTCAGCAATATATATGTTTTGTTATGAAATATTTCACAGTTTAAGTTCCAGGAATGAATGTTAATACCCAGGAGATTAAACATGTACTTTCAGTGCATTTTGTATTCTCTAAGAGTTCAAATGCCCCAGTTGAGACAAATCCTTACAGAGATCTTTTGCTTGAATAGTGTTAAATAAAATGCATACCTAATTTAGAGGCTAGTTCTGATTTAAAAAAAATAGAAAATAAAAAAAGATATTATTAAAAAAAAAAAGAAATAGCCTGCATCTTAGTTTTCATTCCAAGTGAGAAGTCAGCACCATTGTGTTGTTTCTGCATAAACTTATCAGACCTGAAAACACACAGTATTTGTTATGAAAAAGGCTGAGGCAAAGGATTTAATGCCAAAGTGTGCTGGTTTGCACACTTTTTTTGGGTTTTTTTAAACACCATGTCTGCTTTTCTTTATGAGCTACTGAGATCCAGCTTGAGCTAGCAATAAATCCATATGCAGGAATATATTCAGGTCTCTGTCATGTGATGTACCTTAGTGCAAAAAT
Source organism: Vireo altiloquus (assembly GCA_013396875.1). Lineage (NCBI taxonomy): Eukaryota > Metazoa > Chordata > Aves > Passeriformes > Vireonidae > Vireo > Vireo altiloquus. The sequence continues at coordinate 211,746 of VZRF01004447.1, forward strand.
CTCCCTGTTGTCTGTAAGGGCTTGCTCAGTAACTATGGGCAATACATGTTCCTAATGCATAAACAGAATTAATCAGAGTATGTATGAAAAGTCAATTATGGCTGTCCCTGATTTTGTCATTTCGAAAAAGCAGGTCTATCAGTGTATTTCCAACCTTGTTTTGGAAGCTCATCTCCAGAGTCACTTGGTTAATGTGTATTTTACTTTGTGTGATACGTTGATCTGAGCACCTGGAATCCTCAACAGCTGCATAGTAATTTCTGAAAAAAATCCCACTTCAATCAATGGGTAAAGCAGTAGGACTTGAGACTTTATTCCATATTTCTCTTCCCCTACTTTCATCCCTCCCAGATATCCCAATGAAGTTGGCAATGTGGTGGGAGAAAGAGTGAATGGTTCTTACAGGAGTGCTTAAACCTGCTCAGTTCTTTCTTCTGCTTATCCTCTTAAGAGAATTGCTCTGATCCTGTTTGTAAATCAGTATAATCCCTGTAAACAAGTGTGAGGAACTGAAAATGTTTGGTGTTCCCAGGTGATTATTTAACAAGTGGAGCTTTTAGTGACAAAGATGTGCTGCTTTCCTGCTTCTGGAATGGACAACACTGAAAATGCACTTTGTCAAAAGAGGGAAATTAGTGAAATCTTGGAAGCACAAGCAATGTAAAAATGTGGTTTTTTGTTAAATGCCTTTCACTCTTATGTTCCTAGGCTGTATTTACTAAATAATTCCTTTTTAAACTGGATCACACACTACAGTATTTCTCAAACTATCCATGACAAACAGAAAAAGCATATTTTACAAAGGTCAATAGTAGAAATGTATGGATGTGTGTATGGGTTGTATTTATGGATTGATATTCCTGAATCAGAAGGCTGAAAGCAAATCCCTCTTTCAAGTCCTGAGCTTGATTAAATTAATTGATAAAAGACTACATGTGATTCTTCATAAGTTCCAAAAACATTGAGATAGACGAAAAGGCAATGGGTATTGATATATTAATGATAGCAATCCTCACAAATCATCTTGAAAACACACATTTGGAGGCTTAAGGAAAAAAGAGCAGGGAAGTCTGTGTTTGTAGAAACATACACAATATCAGGTTTTGTGTAAAATTCAACACGTTACTGGATTTGATGGTCTTTGATTTCCATCATTCCTGCAAATAACCCTTTCACTCATTCACCTGCTCTAGAGTATGGAGAAATAGTCAGACACTTGCCTGGCAATACACAGGTATTTTTTGACACTTTTTTTCCATGTGAGTTATTCATTATGGTAATGGTACCGTGTGATGTGCAGTTTCTGGATTTATGACCCATTCTCGATAAGCGTGAATCCAGCCTGCATGTGCATCTTTGATAAGGTTCTAATTGGATAGCAGTGACCTTTCTGAATGTAATTCCAGGAGGAAGATTAAAAAGCAGTCCAGAAAGTGACAGGTTTGGGACAATAACATATGAATTTAGCTCTCCTGGCAGGCATGAGATGTAAGCCATGATAAATTAGAGGCAGGCCAAGCAGGCTTGCTGAGTGATTGCTCATTTCTGCTGCATCCTTGGGTAAAATCCCATGAGTAACACCGATGGTGCCATATTTTCCCCATATTCAATGTTTACTGATTATGCATGCTATGAAATAATAGAGCAGGGAAAGTTTCAGGAAACACCAAGGAGGGCCTGCTGAGCATTAAATGTCGGTGATACTATCCCCTCATGTGGTAGGGGAGTCATATATTTGTTGTCCTCATCTAACTACTTGCTTCTGCTTGCTGCTTCTGCTGGCTTTCTGCTCTAATTAAACTACTTTTACAAAAGTGATCATCTTCATCCAGTGCGGGATTAAAAACCTTACAAATTGAAACTAAAATTAATCAACTTGACTCTGCACACATCTTTTTTATTTCCTTTGAAAATAAGGTAACTATGAAGTTGAGTTACAGAACTTGTTCTACATATGTGCTTAGACACTTCAGATAATGTAAGAATGCACTGGAAATGAAAACTGCAAAAAAGTTGTAAAAACATATTCAAAGTTCACTTCAGTGAAAGTCTCATAGTTTGGTTACCCTGCCAATTATCCAGAAGAGTTACCAGGTGCTTCTTGTATTGAGGCACTTTATTTATGGATGAAATTTGGGCTATATTTCAGAATTTTTTTTTTATATCTGCAGTAATTATTTCCACACTGTATTTGTGGAGAACACTTGACGATAAAAAAGAAACATATCAATTTGTATCTTGATTTTTCCTGTTTTATACATATGCACATAAAGGGCTGTTCTTACTATTCTTCTTGGTACAGTTTTTGCATTGTGCCAAAAATACTGAGTTTCAGGTCACTTTTTAATTCAGGTGAAATTCTTGCTCTGCTGAGATCTGAGATCACCAAACTTAAGGGGGGGTGTATTTGTCATTGCAGTAAACATAACTATGAATAACCTGTTTTTAAGGCTTTGTGTTAGCCATTGCTATTCAGCCTCTAAATGGAGAATTGAAATAGTCATTAGCTTTAGCCTTTGAAGTAAAATGGAGGTGAAGGGAGAAAGATTTTAAGAATGTAAATAGGGTTCTGGGTAACTCAGTATCACAGAGGTTACTGGAGCTGTAAACAGGGATTTGTAGTTTTATTTAAGTTTGTAAATTCAGCCATATGGGAAATTAAACCTGATTTTATATTTTGACGCTTAATCTGATGACAAACATATTTAAATCAAATCCCTTGGTATTGGTGATATTTGTGAGAGAGGGATGTAATTATTTATTAATGCCTTGGTTTATTGGAGCATGCTGATAAAATGAGCTGTCTCTACCTCCTGATAGTTTGTTTTGTTTTACACTAATCTGTCTTGAAACATTTGGAAAATAGGTCGTAGTAGGAAACTGTCAGAGTTTACAAGCCATAGCTGTCATTTAAATATTAATAGTCTGCCTTATGGAGATACCTAAAAGCAGATAGAAAGTTAAATATAATTTTCTTTAATAATTTAACAGCTGAAGTTTGGCAGGAAAGTTTCAGGTGAAGAGCCATATTTTGGTTAGTCGAGTACAAGCATTTTAGAGAAAGGTTGAAAAGGGGATGAGTTCTCACTGTTAGTGAAACTTGCCAGCACAAACGTCCATTTATCAGTCCAAATTTGACTGCCTGCACTTCAGATTTCAGCTGAGACCAACTGCTTTGAGAGACTCAGGGCTGAAAACATTCCCTAGAACCAGTAGCAGCCCCACTAGGTGTGTGTTTTAATAGTGTCTCCATGCCATTTCAGGCCATGTGGCAGGGGATTTAGGGCTTGTGTTACAGGTGAGGTTAGAACTGTTGAACGTGTGAACAAGTCTTATACTTTCAGAAAGCAGAATTGTCAGATTTGATTATTGAAGGTTAAATAAGGTTCAGCACTTAAATTTAAGATCTTATTTACTTGAGTTCCACAAATTCTTTGCTGCTGCTAAATTCAACGTACTATTCTGGGGTACGTGGAGGATTTGAGATGTGAAAGATCTGGGTGCTTTTTGCATTATTCTAAATTCCAGTATATGGAGTTTTTTTTGTCAGGTGAGGTACAGGTGTTTATTTTCTATTTTAAAGTTTTGAATATTTTAATTAAGGTTTTCACAGCTTCTGTGGGTGAACAGTTTGAAATAATGGAGTGCAGTAGTCAAGGAATGTCCTTCTCTCCCCAGATAGTTCAACTCTGTATCTGCTGTTCCTCTTAAACCAATACTGTAGAATATAACTGGAATATGTGCTATGATACCATGTAAACTTTGGTAACTATTTCAAAATGATTCAGATAAATGAGTTGAAAGTGGCTTATTCCTTTCTGACTATATGACTAATTAAAGTTAGATGAAACACAAGCAGGTGTGGGGAAAAAAAAGAAGTAGTGCTTCTTGCTGTTTTATATTGGTGTTGTGGCATTAAAGCTGGCAGGCTTGGTGCAGTTTCTCTAGTTATTTAGTTCAGGCATTTCATCCAGTTTTCCTTGTGACCATACCAAACCAACTGTATTGCTTGGTTGCTTTGTTTTTTTTGGTTTCTAAATCTTAATGAACTTGTTATCTTACTACAAAAATTCTCTGAAATTGGCATGTGCTTTGAGATGAAGATAATGTTGGCTCACTAACCAACAGCATTGAAACACAATCAATACTTCTGAGACAGCAGAATCTTAAGCGTTTGTTGAAGTTGTTTGTAATGTCTTAACTCCAAATCTAGCAGGATGAAAAAAACCAATAAACAAAACAAAAATAATCTAAAAGGAGTAACAGCACGTGTTGATGAAATAAGATTGTAGTTGGAATCTCTTTCTGATGGACGAGAGTCCATTTTTACGTTTTGGTTTCTGGAATACCTAATTTGATATATGAAACTGATAATACACACAGACCTTCTTGTTTTTTTATGAAGTTTTCACAGTTAATTATCTCCTCCCAAGCAGATGAGGCTGGTGGGTGAATACATCTTGATTTGCATTAGCAGTTTTCCTGATGAGAAACAAAGTCCGCGTTGCAGACGCCGGTTGGTTTTGTAGCCCCAGTGCTTTCATGTTTTCCATGGAAGGGCACCGTTCGTCCCCCACAGGCAAACTCCCATGCTGCTGTTGTGTGGAGAGCCAGGGAAATCAAAGAGCCACCTACTGACCCCACCTATTGTCTGGCCTTGTCGCCTTCTATCAGTAGCATGCCACAATCAGCGAGCTACATGTGTACCTCGTGCTTGCTCGGGCTTTGGCAGAGCCGTGCCTTGCACCTGTTTGCTTATGCATGAGCTGGGCATGTTTGAATCCAAAGAGCTGACAGAGAGGCAAGGAAAAGGGGGAGGGAAGGAGGGAGGGAGGGAAGTCACCGCCAGGCGCTTTTCACGAGGCTGCTTGGAGGAACCAAGGCACGGTGATGCTGTGGAGGCAGAGGAGGCGTTGGCAGAGTCCACCAGTGTGTTATCAGATTGGGAGTTTTAACAGATGTGGACAGTTCATCGTGGCACATGAAAGGCAGCTGATTTTTCTATTTATTTTAATTCTTGGCTTTGATCCTTGATGCAAAATGATGGCATCCTTTGTGGGCGATGGGGGAATCTTTTCTTGAACGGAACCTTACTTGGAATAAAAGCTGATAAAAGTGCTATTCAGTATGAGTAAGGATGACAGAATCCACCCTGGTATCAGCTAACAAATCTAATCTATCCAGTCTACTGGGTCTTGTTGGCATATGTTTACGATAGTTACAGAGGAGAATCCTCTGATTTTTCCCTGCTATGCGTAGGAGCCGCATTTAACCTCGTTCATCAAAGGCTTTTTAATTTTTTTGTTAGGCACTTCTTACACTGCATTTCCAATATGAGAGTGTGGGAGTGGAAGCAAAAGAAAATAGATTCCACGTGCTACTATATATTTCTTGTCTTTTCAGTGTTTTGAGTAAAGTACAGGGAAATCTTATTCCAGGTCAATCCAGTAAAAGTAGATGCAGGGCCAGGCTCTTGATTTCTTGTTTGTATCTGCCCAGAGAGAATTAATTATTGTCCTCTAAGAAGAGAGATCAAATACCTTCACTCAGGTCCAACTTTTTTGGTTCTTCCATGTGTTTCTTTCCTTCTTGCTTCAGGCTGTGCTTTGAAAATCACACTTTGCCTCAAAGCACTGTATATGGATAATGTCTGATTTGGCCACTCTTACTGATGATGTGGCTTTATTGAGGTAGGGATGGTTCTTTGCAAGGATGAGAACATAATCCCCATTCTAGCGTTAAATAACTAAGTGCCGTGGGATAAGACTCCATAATAACTAGATATTAGCTGTTTTAAGTAATGTCTAACCTTGTACTAGATGGATATGTCAAGTAATCTTTGCCACAGTTCAGAAAATGCCTGAAAAATTTTGATTCCCAGATGATATATTTTATATTGATATATAGGCTTTATTAATGCCAACAGGATTTAAATTCCCAAAGCTTGGGTCTTTTATGTGTAGTCCTTCAGAGCGAGATAGAGGGAGATAAGCATCTGAATACCTTTGAGAATGTGGACCCTGTGTGATTGTTGCCTTTGAAAGTGGGGTTTGAAATGTCAAAGGATCCAAGGATACTCTTGAAATATTGCAACTCTAACTCAAGAGATGATTGCATACACAGAATTACAGGAGAATAAATGAAATAACAAATTGCCAAATTTAGTGAACTCAGAGCTACTATAAATATTACTTGCCTTGTCAATGGAATTTTCTGCCAAATACACACCTAGTTGCAAGCGTTACACTGATCACTCCTTCTCAGTCTCCTTCTTTAGTGCTATCTGTATATCTTGATGAGAACCAACAAAAATTTTAGATGGCGGAAAGTTTTATGTTCCTCTGCAATAGGAACGTTGGCTTCTTTTATATGGAGAAGTATCTTAAATGTGATTTTCAAAATGAACTCCTGTTATTAAATTCATATTGTTGCTTCAAGTATTCTTGTAAAACCTTTTCTTAAGGTAAAATTTTCATGCTATAAAATGTAATTTCAGTAGGTATTTTAGTATATTACAGTGGATTTATTTTATATGATTCATTAATGCATAAGAGAAGTTCCTGTGCTTTTTTCCTAGTGCAAATGAACCAGTGTTTTTAATAACCTTCTTCCAGTGTTTCACCTCTAGTCCGTTGTCCCATACAGCTGTTACCTGACAAAAGGGGACATGAAAAGAAAGAACAAGACACATTCCTGAGGTCTATTTTGCACATTCAGGTATGGTAGAAAAAAACATGGTCAGTCCTGTAGTAAGTAGAGCAGCATTTGTGATCAAATATGTGTGATAAATTCTGGGAAGACTCCACCTCTTGTGTTGCAAGAGCAAAGTCTTGGAGCTGTTGTCTCTCTGTGCCTCACACAGCCTGAACAAATGAACACTTTCAGACTTAGCATTCAGAGTTTCAGTGCTTGGGCAGAAGGATGTTCAACTGCAAGCCCTTATATGACTAATTTTCATGTCAGCAATGGGTTTTACTGCTATTTAAATAAGAATTTATAATAATAGCTGTAAAGTTTCCATATGGTTAGACTGGTAAGCTTTAAGGCCACTAAGCTTAAGAATATTTAGATTTTTTTTTTATGCTGCTTATCTTCCTTGAGCATAAACAGATTTAGATGTTTTTTCAATCAGCATTTACTAGAAATATTTTTTATTCCTCACGTTAACTCATGTGTTATAATGCATCTGCCTTTCAGTAGGTTTTTTTTTTTCTTTGACAGTTATTTTGATCAGGATGACTGTGTACCTAAGGAACAGCAATGGGCTAACTCAGCTCAATGAAGTGGGTATAGAACTCCTTTGGAATTCAATGGGAATAATGGGAATTTCCCCATATTGTGACTTCCTGCCAATGGAACTGCTACGTACAAAACCATTCACTTGCCTTTGTGAGTTCATGCCCTCTTTAAATCCTGGCAGGTTTAAAATAGGTAGCTTTCCATAGGTAGCTTTTGCCTTCTCTGCAACTTTTCTGAGCTGATGCCTCAGAGGGCCTTGGGTTTGTGCTCTGGGGTGCCCTTGCCTGGGCTGCAGACACTGGCACCTGTTGCTGATAGTTTGACTATGAAGATATCCATGAGTTTCCACTATTCTGAATAGCATGGAAGTTCAGTAAGCTTCAGAGCTGGAGAAGAATCACTATATCCCTGTACTATCTGTTCCTTTACTTCCCTTAGGGGTAAAATTGCAAAGAAAATTTCAACTTCAAAAGATACTGCAGCTACACAGAAATTTCAGGTTAAGCAATAAAGTAATTCTGCTGAACTCTTCTGTAGGGACTGATCATGAAAAAAATTATTTTTCTGTATGCTTTGGGTTTTTCGTTGAAGCTTTTTAAATGATAGTAAGCTCATTTTCCCTCTTTGACACTGGAAATTTGTCAGTTTGATTTTGGAAACTTCTTTAAACTATCATATCTGTATTTGTAGATGGATTTCCCGTGTTCAGCTACAGCGTATCTGCAGGCTTGTTATCTCAAGAACATGAGATCATAAAGAAGCCAAACATGCAAATGAGGTGTCTGCCAGCCCTTTGAGTTTTACAGATCTTATGAACATTTTTGTGTTGATATCAGTATTTATTACAGGTTAGCCATCATGCCGTGGTGGATTACTTTTCCTGTGAGATTTTTAGTATTTATGAGCATGTGCAGAACATACAGCAATGCACTGATGGTCTCCAGCATGTTTATCCAGAGTCCAGTACTAGTTATGGGGATATATTCCCACAGGTCACTGTTGTTTTCTACATCTTCCAGTAGATTTTTGTCCTTTGCTATTATCACTCAGTCTCTAATGTTCCTCTCATCCAATTCACAGCTTGAACCTCCTTACCTACTAATACATGGCCTTACTACCTGAAAAACATACTTTTGAAGGAGTGCCTTAAGAAGAATAGACTCCTGGCTTGGTTGCATCCAGCTTTGTCACAGACATGATCTGTATAAAATATTTTGATGACACAATATTTCATTTCTAGTTTATCTTTTCCATTCTCCTGTTGTCTTGACTCTCAATTAGTGTTCTCTTCTCTCAATTTTTTCTTTACATTTTACATATTTTCAGCTTAATTACTTTCTAACTATGGTTACAGATAATTTGTGAAATAACAGTGAAGCACATAAAAAGCAGAAAAGCAAGGGGAAAATGCTTTTCCAGGAAAATGTCAAAATTGGATAATTTCTTTTCTCTCTCTCATCTGTCTGCCTTTTTTTTTTTCTCCCCCCTTCACTGGATGTATAATTACCTCATTGTTTCAGTAATGTGAAACAAAAATTAGATGCGAGAGAGAAATCTAAATAGAAGGACTCTAAAACGCTTTTTCAAAATGAAGAATTTAACTCAACCACTCTAAAGTCCCCTGCTGGGCTCAGGCAAGCTGAAATTAATTCAAGAAGGCAGATAAAAATTTTAACCAGCCCGAGTGGAGATGACGGATGTGACAGCTCTCAGTTAAAATGTCTTTTAGTGGCAAATGCATGCATATTAGTCAAGTAATGTGACATAACCGTCCTGGGTGAAAGAAGATGAACCAATGACCATTTGCATTGAGAACAAAAGAAAATTTAGAAGATTGCAATATAGAAAAGAAGGAAAAAATTAGTTAGCATTCTATGCATTTCTGTGTGTAAACCTGTGCCATTGTATATATACACACGCGTATCTGAAGGAGGTAGTTTAAAAGATCTTGTGGCTGATGAGAAGTAACTTCTTATTAATATTTTTGAGTTTTCTTTTTAAAGAAGAATTCAAAAACATCTGTAGGCTTGTTTGAAGGGGATCCATGAAAACTAGTGGCTTTTCCTTACTCTGTACAATATTGTCAAAAAAAGAAAAGGCTGAGGTATGTCCTGTTAATGCATACACTTCATTTCAGAAGTATTTATCTTTTGGAAGATGTTTTTGGCTCTTTCAATGTCTTCTCAGGCAGAGCAGATGTACAGGTTGAATGGGAGCAGATTTTATTCAAGGATCGCTCGAGGATGCAGCCCATTGTGAAACACTACAACAGAAATAAATAACATCAGGAATGGACCTTGAAGAAAAGAAATTTCTTGCGAAGAAAACACTTTCAGAAATATCGATCAATTTATCCTGAGTTTTTTTTAAATTTTGCTTCAAGAGTGTGTTCTGTCAAGTCATGGTATCTCCCAGTTAGAGCTGCCCAGATAACTGTATTTCAGTATTATTCTTATTTTTCCCCACCATAATCAAATTGTGTTATCATAATTTTGTTATTCCGATGCACCTCTTACTGTGTACCTCAGTAATGTTCAAGGCCACATCTGGAACTTAGTACCCTTAAATGCTGTGGGGACAGTGGGAGTAGGGGCATGGCAATATCTTTCTAGTAACACATGGTTGCAAAATAAGACATACTTCCAAACTCTGTTTTAGAGGGAATTCTCTCTAAAGGTTAATGGCTGAAATCTTAAAACTAATTGGGCATTTGGGATATGGCTACGTTTGGTATCTTTCTGTATGAGAATGTGCATAAATTGATCCTTAACATCTTAATTTTAGTACCCAGTCAAAAACCCCCATTTGTTTTGTTTCCAGTGGTGACATTTTTAAATGTGCCCTTGTGCAGCATGCTCTGTGATCCTTTTTCACTTGAAAGAAGCAGCATTCATTAAGGGAGTTTTAACTATTGAACAAAGTACTCTAAAACAGGGTCAGAGGGGTAGGGCCTGTAAAATGCTGACCTGTTCAGAAATAAACTGCAATTCAGCAAGCCTATGGCAAGCTACTCATTAACATTTTAACAAGGGTAGCTAATGGCACAACAACCTGATTACAGCAATGTGTCTGTATACATTTGTTCTGTGGATTTTTTTTTATCCCTCCTCATGGTTTCTTGGAAAATAATGTTTATAATGTTTAAAAAGGTGATCTGAGCTATTATAATCTATTTGCTAGAGAGACTAAGTCAAAAGAGGAACATTTGCTGCATTTATTTTAATTAAAATCATGCAAACAAACATAGATTATATTTTTTTCTGTCTTCTGATGCTCAGTGCAGGCATGTACATTGAGACCATCATGATTTACATCAGGGTGTAAATCAACTCCTTCTCTAAACCTGCAAATGTTCATGTTTTCTCAGTGTCTTTATGAAGGTCTGTCTTGTCACACTTTGGCTAGATCTGAATTTGAAATGGCCATAATTCCAGTTCCCCAGCTATTCCCCTGACCTTCAGCAAGGCTTCTGTACTGTTTTTGTGCTTGAGTAACCAATCTGTAAGATGAAGACATTAACTTTTCTCAGCATCACATGGACACTAAATATTAACTGCTTTTTTGAGTTATAGTGTGCATACAGTTAATGTACACCCTTATGGACAGCATGCAGCCTTTCTGGGGGAAGAGACCAAGGTAATTTCTATAGGTTCAAGCCTGTGACCACAGAGTTTGCTTTTGTGTACCTGCAGCTCATAGAATGGCTGAGGTTGGAAAAGACCACTAAGATCACCAATAATAGATGGGTCTGGAATCCAGGAAAAATACCTGAAGACACTCACAGCTTCATGCACCTGTCTCATTCAGTAAACTAAAGAGTGAAGAAGTATAAAATAAAATATATGGAGTAGATTACACCAGAATAAACTCTATACATATAAAAGTATCACTACTTAAGAGTTTGATTGTTTTAAGTGAAGTCACTCTTAATTGCTGTGCTTAGCATGTTGCTTACCAGGATATTGTCTGCCTGACTCAGTAGGGAATAGATTCATATTTCAGGGGAGATGCTGACCACAGAGGAGATTCCTGCTTGGCTGGCTTTCCAAATTGTCTAGTTGAGGAATATCCAGGTTATTCTCTGTCTCCATAGTAAGGCTATTTCAAGTACTACAAATTATTTTATATGATTATTTTGTATATTTAAAATCCAAATTACATTTTCCAGTGAGTTAGTCTTTATTGGGACTAAAATAACAATTTTAAGACCTTTGAGGCACACATACCTTACAAGAGAACAAGGGTGCTTCAGCTGTTACATCTGCTTGTACTTAGTGGATTCTATCTCCAAAAGAATGCAGCAAATGCTGCCCAGGTATCTTCTGTAAATAAATAAATGAAATTAGACCAAAAACAAGAGAGAGAGAAAGCCCAGCAGTTCTAAAAAGAATATAGGCTGCTTGCCATGACTCTGGTGGCTTCGGAAAGGCTGAGGAGCTTACTGGAGTGCAATGAACTTGTTGGTTAGCAATAGGTCTTGGATGCTGAGCCTTTTCTACTTGTTCTTGTGGGACTCCAAGTTCAGGCTGCATAGCCTGTATTGGGCTTGTCAGATACAACAGACTTAAGTATCCCAAAATAGCTGAAGTCAGTAACATCAGCAGACTTTGTGACAACAAGAACTTCACTGCAAGCCATAGTTTGAAGCATTTTGTCCAAGTGTCTTTTCTGTCATGGTTTTTACTGTTATTTCTGGTTTCTCTCAGCATCAGCTGCTTTTTTGATGGATCTTAGCATTATAAATACCACATCATGAAGTTTGAATACATCATGTTTATGCAAATGAAAGGTCTGGTCTCAGAGTAATTAGGGTCTTGGAAGGAAGGCATGCTAATATAGAGATCCCTTTAGGGATCTGATTTAGGGTGCTGTTGTGCTTTCACATATCGTTTTAAGTGCAAAGTACATACTAAGATTATACAGGAAAAATAGTATTGTTAAACTCATGCAAGATCTTATGGAACAGGAAAGTGATATTTACTTATCAAATGTTGAATATGCACTCACATTTCAAAGCTATGTACTCAGATGACGATGTTTGTGTCTACATGGTCAGATCCAGATCACTTGGGCAAGACACAGGAGACAAGACACAGATTTTCATTTAAATTTTATTCTTAGCAGTCTTGACTTTTTTTTCCCCCGCCCGATACAAATCTCTACAATAACCTATTAGGTAGGGTATATGCTGTTCTCTCCACAGTAACTCTAATTTTAACTTACTGGAAAACATGGGAAACATCTTCTGCGATTTTATGTCACGTACACAGCTAGAAATGTCTAGAAGTTACAAAGGTAAGTATAAGACATTCAGGTAAAATGATGAAGGGGCTGTAATTCAGTGTACTTTTATCAGAGTGTGTCATTTCAGACAAGAAGAATTTCTCAGAATTTTTAAGAGTTGCCTTGACCATGAATTTGCTTTTCCCCTCTCTCTTCTCACCTCTGTGCACACAGGGCTGGTTCACACACTTTACTTCTCACTGCAAGTAACATTTTCTGCCTTTTCTTATACACACATCCCTCTCCTGCTTTGTAACTATCCTGTCAGGCCTATCTGCAACTTACCCATACACAGCTGTTGTGATTTTTTAGACTGATGAAGATGTACTTTGTTTATGAATATCATTATTTATCACCATTTGCTCTTATTTTTATAAATTTTGTCAACAGTTAGTGCTTTATCAAGATGTAAATGCTTGTTTCCGAGTTCCATGTGTAAAAGGCTTGGAGGAGCTGGACATGGAGCATGTACCCCATGGATCATAGCAGAATTCCTAATAAGTTGTTAACCCTGAGATTTGTGGAACTTGCAGCCACTTTCACTGAACCCATCTAGCACTTGGAATAACTCTGCCATGTGTCTTTTTTATTCCACAATCTGTTCTCCCTTCCTTTGCTGTAATTTTGGCACTGTGCTATACTAGGAGGTTCCATGCTGCAGAATGCTTTAAGGGAGGATGTTTTGTACTTCACGTGGAAAACTCTCCCAGACCTTTGAAGCATTCTTCAGAAGGATGATACACTAAGTGCATTATTTTTTGAGTGTTTGTAGATGAACTGCCTCAAGGCTATGGTTTAGCATTTATTATTACTGGATCTGTATTCAGAGTCTGAGATGAGAGCTCTACGCTCTTTGGGGGGAGGCAGATGGTATCAATTTAATGAGTTGTTACTGGTTCAGCACTAATGTTGTGTAAATGTTATCTATGTCTTGCTTCATGATTCTGTGCCCTCATACCAAATGTGCTCCTAATATGGAGCCACTACTGGAATTTGCCTCAAAAATCTTCAAATATTGATTAAAATAATAATAACAAGGGAGACTAGTTCCTACAGGAGGGATTTGTGGATTTTAGGAGGAAGGTGGAAGTTAGACTCTCACAGTCACTGGGGTGAGCCACGCTGGTGCAACTGGGTTAATTTTGAAAGTATTATCGACATGTAACATTTTATATCTTCTAAAATATTTTTGTTTGAAGAGATTTAAACCTTATTTTCCCCAAAGTCTGTAAATGAGCATAAACAGCTAAAGGTGTCTCAACTTATCTCTTCCCTGTTCCCTGCCGGGTCTCCCCAGAGATCCCTTCTCATGTCAGAAGGAACTGTATAGCCAGAGAGTTCCTCCAGATGGGGGATCTAATATAGGTTAAAAAAGATCCTCTGTGGTGGGTTAGTGCATGTGTGTGTTTTTAGCCAAATTCAGAAGTTTTTCCAGATCCCTTTTAAACTGGATTACTCCCTGGGCCCGTTCTGAACAGGTCACACAAGTGCTTTAGTGGTCCAGTACAGGGGAGGATGTAGAGCTGAGAAACTAGAGAATGCAGGGCAGAGAAACTCAACTAGGACTGGGGTGAGTGAGACCTGCGTTTGGCAGTAAATTTAACATGGGGCTTGATAAAACCTTGTCCTTAGGCAGAAATGTACAAAAAGGCACTTGGAGAGGAGTCTCCTAGCATAGAAAGTGCCCAGTATGGCCTGAGGGATGGAGACACAAATGATGCTGTAATGCTAAATGTGACTTAGGTTATTAAAAGAAGATAAAGTAATATTAAGTATTTTATGGAAGAACTGTATTACAGGGCGGGGGGAAGAATTATATTCTGAAATACATTACAAATTATTTCTATGTCTAGTCAAAGGTTTAATGCTGGTTCATCACCATTTTCCACCTGCTGCTTATTCACAGCTTACCATTTGTTGAGTCCTATAAATGTCATGAATTCATCAACTTCCCTGTTTAGCCTTTCCAATGCCAGAGAATGGCAGCAGGTATTACTGTGGGGCCCTTTCTTCTCTCCTTCCCAGTCATCTTCATGTTTTCATTCATCTCTTCGAATTTTCTTCTGCTTCCCATTGCTTTTGCTGTTCATCCATCCCTTAGTGGTCACTCTAATGGCTGTACTGTGGAAGTGCTGGGCAGCCCTGTCTGTTACCCACCCTATTGGCAAATGGGCAGTATTCTGGGAACTGCCAGCACTGAAGTCTCAGCCTCTCCACTGGTGATGAAATCAAGACTGGGTTAGCAGGAGTTTATGGATGTAATTGCTTAGCTATCAAAATAAGATGTTCCGATGTCACATGAAACCCTACAGAATAATTATACCAGAGTTCTTCTCCAGACTACTGTTGGTAGTAGTTGCAGGAATGTTCTCTGCCAAAAAGTTGTTGGTGTTGATATGTAATAAATCTCCCTTTTAATGTTAATCTTAAGTTTCTTTGTTTATGTTGTGTTAATGCCTACAGGTCTGCTATACCTACAAAAATCATAACCTCCTGTGTACTGCTTGAGCACAGAGCACTAATGAAAAATGTGCTCTCTAGTTTTTAATGTTATTATATCCCTCACTTCTTTTGAATCTTAGAATAATTATTACCTTCAAAACATCCACACTTAGTTGTTGTATTACAGGTGCTGTTCAGATAGTGGCATAAATATAAATAATGCTTTCCAAAACATTTAAAAGCTCATACAGTATTTTGCATAAAATACTGTGTTCTACAATATGTACTACAATTTAATTTGTAGTATTATTTTACAGTGTTTATGTTTATATAATTTTTAAAAACATGTTACAGGAAGGAGGAACTGTTCAGATAACACTGGAGAGACATTAATGTGGAGCTAAAGATAGCAGTTGATTTTAAGGGAGAGTTTGAATAAGAAAAAGTATGTGGGCGTTATATCGAGCTCTTTTTCTCTTCAGCTCTCAGGAGCAGCATTCTTAAGGATATATTGCAGGTAGTCATCTGAGAATTAAAGTTTTATTTCTGTGAAAAATCATTTAGAACCCATCTGTTTATATTTCACAGAAGCGGTAAGTGCAAGATGTATAAATGATTGAAGATTGTGTGACTTGTAAAGGGCAAGAGTGTGAATGAGACTGTCTGTTTTACTTCTCTTGGAAGGAGGGTTGCATTTTACAACTGTAAGCCTAAAACTGGTTCAGTACCTGCCAAAAAAATAATTAGAATTAACACACATGCAATGCTCACTCTAGAGGCAGGACTTACAGACCAGCTTAGAGGAGGGAACTTTCTTAAAAATAGAGGTTGAGTGCTAAGGCTTTTGAACTCTTAAAAGCATCTGGCTTTAAATGCAGAATGCTGAGGAGTGTGGTTCTCCTAATGAGCCTCCCATGGAAAGAAGGGGAATGTGAAAAGAAAAGGTGCTCTGTAATCCACTGTAGAGGGACTGCATTAGGCCCAGCAAAGGAGCAGGGGAAGGAACCAAAATGTATCTAAAACCGTCACTTCGCACTTGGGCCATTTCTTACCATACTAGGTTGGATATGGAATACTCTTGTAGGCACTAAATCCCTTCTCTTTCATTATAGCAAATTGCTACAGATACTCAGCTACTTAAAGAAGCAAATAAAAAATCCAAACACAGATAACACTGATATTCATCCAAGTCCACTGCATCATCTTATATTCTGATGGTTTTGTAGACTAATTTTCATCTATTTTAGTGGGGACAGTAAGTTTTTAACATTCTCTTAAAAACACTTCATAAGCCAAAACCAACAAAATAATCTCAGAATTGCATATAGTTAGATAAAAATGTTCCTCTGAGTTCCCATAAAACTGTCTGCTTTATTATTTTCTTATTTATTAATTGTTGCTTAAATGCCTTAACAGAAGTATGCTTTAAAAGCGACCCTTTTAATAAGGCCTGATGAAGTAGGATGATATTGCTATAACATGTCTACACTCACAGTGTTCCAGTTCATTGCCTGCAATGAAAGGCTGATTCTGGCTGTAATATCAGTGTTACCTATCTTGGATAAGAACTAAATAAGGAGAAGGAATGTTTCCTGTGTGAAAAATTAACCTTTATAAAAGTTGTTTGTGGTTTAAATGTCATGTGAACTGTAATGTCAGGGCTTTAGAAGAGTTTATGGACAAGGCCTAGAGCATTGTTAAGAGAACAGGTGTTGGAAACAGATGTCATATCCTTGTATGTTTAGCAACACCTCTTTCAGAGCCTTGATTCTCTACAGCTCTGTATCATAAATAATGTGTTGACTCACTCTTAATCCTTCTGCTGTTGTTCTGAAAGCCAGGCTATGTTTGGATCCAGTAAAATGCATTATTGTATCCAAGGGCTGAGCTGGTTAAAGTGAAGACACTTGAATACCCACTGAGAATTTCTGTAATTTCCACCCTTTCTTGGAAGGAGCAGAGAAGGTAGATTTTTCATTCTGGGTTCTGGGCTCAGTCTAATATCAATCTATTCAGTCACAGTGGTTTAATATGAAAAGTAGCTTTATTGATGGGTTTTTGGTGCAGTTATCTGGGTGACATTCCCAGTAAATCTGCAAGAGTTCCAATAGTGATGCTGATTTTTAGCTTTTAATTTCAGTTTAATGAGAAAATATAAAGAAAGGCAGATTGTTTATAAGCAAAACTCAGCTGAATCTTAATTCAGCTATAGAATGAGTTTAAACCTTTTTAAGGATTAACTGAGACTTGTAGAATATTAAACTCAAAACAACAAAGAAGTTGACTTTCTTAATGGTGATTCTTTTCTATTATGTCTTTCCCCTTTTCCTGTTGGTTTATAAGGATTCATACAGGTCTTAAATATATAGCAAAAGTTTGTTGATTAAACTTAAAGCAGTTTCAAAAGTAATTTAACCTAAATAGATACTCCT
This sequence comes from Vireo altiloquus, assembly GCA_013396875.1. Classification (NCBI taxonomy): domain Eukaryota; kingdom Metazoa; phylum Chordata; class Aves; order Passeriformes; family Vireonidae; genus Vireo; species Vireo altiloquus. The sequence goes on from VZRF01004447.1 coordinate 229,142, forward strand.
GTCTAGACTAAAGAACATTTTATTTGGTTTATCTTCATGCCTGATAGACTGAAAACAACTACAGTAAACCTCTTTAACTGAACTGATAAATACATTATTTTACTTACTGAGGTAATATAGAAAAGGAACCATATTCATTCTGGGGGGTGAAAAAAAGTGATATGAATCTTAACAGTTATGCTCTTCTTTATTTTGTCAAGAAGATTAAATATGAAAACATAAAAGCAGTTCTAAAGTAGGGATTTTTTTGCTGACACACACACATACATGATTGAGTGGAAGGTGTCCCTGCTCATGGCAGGAGGGTTGGAACTACATGATCTTTTTAAGGACCCTTCGAACTCAAGCTGTTCTATAATTGCACAAAACAACCATCCCTGTTTGCTATTATGGATCCCTAATGCTAAATACCCAAATCTCCATAGAAAAAAATAATTGCTCTCTATACATCTAGATACTCTTCGTTTTGAATTCACTTTTTCAACCAGTACATTTTGAAGTCTACTTAGCCTAAGGGACTCATCTACAGTAGAAAATTACAAACATGTGCATTAGATGATGATTGGAAATGCTGCATGCTGGAAAAGGGAAGCCAAAGCATGCAATAAATGTCCATACCTGTGAAACTGTCAGTAAAGTCCATCAGAAACCTCTTGGAGTAATCAACAGATTGTGCATGTGTTACCTCCCAAATGACAGTGGAAAAGCCAATCAGCAGAAAGATTTAGACACTTCCCAGGGCTTTAGTCTCCCTGTCCCCCTATTTGCATGGAAATACTGCTAACAGCAGACATCACGTGGCCCTAATGAGAGCAGGTGTGTTCCCTCATGGATCCCAGCCAGTTGTGGTTGGTAATGAAACCAATCTGCAAATGAGATTTTAAAGGGTGCAATATTTCATCACCAGCAGTACTGTCAATGTGCTGAAGGCCCTTCCCTCTCTTCAGGGTGGAATGCTATTAGTTGCAGATTAAGAGGGATGACAGAATAGAGTTCAAAGCACACCCTCCATAGTGTCAACAGGCCTTAATGATAACATAGTGCCGCTTCCCTCAAGGAGTTTCATGTCTTATTCAATGGAAATGGCAAAAATGTGGCTTTTTAGAACCAATGATGTGTTTTGCTGTTGTTGCTGTCATAGTACACAGCTGCTGAAAGAGGAGCTGTTTGTCAGATCCCATTTTCCTCAGTGATTCATCAAACAGGGGCAGTTCATGCATGCAGGATCAGAATGGGAATAAATAACTTGCAACAATGCATTGGACAGTGTAGTGTTTTATTAATCTCCTGCCTGCTTTGATGCTACCCAATGTGTCAGAGATTTTGGACAGGTTCATCCAGGTACTTTTTTAGTATTTTGGAAGTTGCATGGCTATTTCTTGGAAGCAGGACTTAGAAAATGGGGATATTATTGAGTTAATGGATGAGAAAAGCTGAACTGTGCATTTACATTCTTTCTACTATAGAAGTTTTACACTCCTTGAAAGTGCCATTAATGCAGCCTTTTATCTCGCTCTTAAATTCTGTATTTTTGTCAAATTACAGTCATTCTAAGAAGGAAAAAAAAATTGGTTTAATAAAACTCAAAAGTGATTAAAACCTAATTTATTCACATAGCACTTGCTATCACCTATGGCATGCAAATGCATGATTTGACATTATTTAGTGGTAATAAATCTTTTTGGTTCAGAAGGGTATTGGCACTAACAAACCATGAGTTCTCAAGAAGTTCTGGGCATTTCTGGCTGGCACGATGTGACCTGGATGAAAATAAAGATATTGGATGTGTTTTTGTTGCTAACATGGGAAAATGGTGTGTGGCTTAAGGTTTTAAAATATCTGAGGATTATTTTTAATTATTGTGGGATTTTGACAGTTGAGGATCTGATGTGAAATTGTTAGAAAAGGGGGGGAGGGGGAAGACAGGCATGAGGAAAGCCAAGTAAAAAGCTTGACCGGTAAGGGGCGTCTCTTTTGAAAAGTAGATGTTACGGGAGTTGGGCAGATTTTTTAATGGGAAATACTTAAAAAGTTTCACACAGTATGACTTTGGGTGCCTGGATTAATAGGCTAATGCCTAGAGACTATATAGAGTGGTTTGGGTTCCTTAAACATCATCTACTTCCAACAAAATTCCTCTTTAATGTCTACCGGAAGAAAGGAGGACAAATATTGTAGTTTACATGCAAATTGTACACCCCAGCTTGTGTGAGGTTTTGAATAAGAGAAAGTATCAATATGTACTCACTACTTGGGATGTAGTTTAATTCTCTGTTAAAATCTGCTTTCATGCCCTGAGTTCAAAGAATTCTGACAAGTTCTTCAGTGTGAAATATGTTCTCCAGGGTCTGTCAGAAGAAAAGGCAAAATTAAATTTCTTTTCTTTTGAATCCCTCTTCGTCCATAGTAGCTAACCCTCACAGAAGTTGTTCTGGGAACAGCCTTTATGTGGTCTTAAAGGATAAAAAGCTTCTAAAGTACAGTTTAATAGTAATTTAAGTGGCATAATTGTAATAGTTTGCAGTAGACATTTTTGTGATTATTTGTGTTCTTGCTTCATATACCAGTCTTTCAGCCCACCTGACTGAAAGATCAGTTGGATGGCACAGTGTTCCACAATGTCCATCTATTTTCTTCAGCCAAATCACAGGAGAAATGCCAAAAAAAAAGTCTGTTCAGTATAGTCTGGAAGGCACAGTAGTTGAACTACTCCTGTGACAAAGATGATAGTATCTAGCAGGATTCTTTATCTCTCTAGAGATGTATAAATTTGCATAATATGAGTATAATCAACATAAGACCATTATTAATTAGTCTTAAAAACAATTATACACATATACATGTGTAATCATAATTTCCATGCATATTACATTTGTATGTACCAACACATGTAGATCCCCACACAGAGTATACATTACTCATATAGTGTCACAGCAGGGTAAGTAATTTTTCATTGGTGTCTGGTAAAGTGTGATCAGGATTTTTTCCATTCTTCTCCGCCTAAGAGCTCATTTACACATCAGTTAGAGGAACACAAGAAACTGGTATTCTTTTCAGTGTGGATTTAGTAACTACTCTCATTAAAAACTTGCTGTTAGTTTTCTGTCATGTTTTGATCCTAATCCCCAGCAGTGTTCTGCTCTGGAGCATCCCTTCTAACATGAGTAGTGGGCTGGAAAATGTCACTAGATTCAAGATAATGATTTATCAGTTCATGAAAAGAAGTAATGGATGTGTCTGTGAGCATGAGAAACCATGCTCCAGTATACTCTTACATTTTTGACCTCATTAGGCATCTTAAGCATTGCCTCCAGGAGAAAAATGGTCAAAGTAAAGGCATCAGATCAGTGGCGAGAGAAAAAGCTAATACTGAGGAAGCTTGGGGCTGCTGGAAGGTGATGGCAGGATGCAGAGAAAGTGGCTTTCTGGTTAGAAAGTGGCAGGTGTATACTGAAAGTGAAACATGGGATCCTTTGCAGACCTAACTACAGCTCCAGCTTGTATGTGGCGTGTAGTCCATCAACATAAATTCATGAGAATTTCTGTGTAAGACTCCTTCTCCCAGAGTAAATCTTCCAATATTCCCATTCAAGGGGCACCAAGGGCAGAAATTCTAAGAAATGAATGTGTAGAGAAAAATTAATCTTCAGAAATGTGAAATGAATACTCTTGGCAGTTATTTATGATGTAGTTGCATAGCAGTAACATGTTGGAAACAGCTAAAAAGTGCAAGTTACACAGAACTCTCCTCTGGGCTGAAATCACCACAGCATATACTTTTTTCTCAGCAGATGATGAAATGTATGGATTTCTCTGTTCCAGAAAGAATTATGGCCATGTAAAATATTATTAAAGCATCTTATATGATTGAATGGTTAACAGATTACACAAGTAAAAGAGTACTCAGGACTGGGGAAACCTGGCAATTGCAAGTGTACTTCAGCACTGTAGCTTGTGGTATTTGAATGAGGCTGGATTCAGAAAGAACTGTCTAGAGCATGAAGGTCCCAGAGGCTTTGAGCCATTTATTTAGGATTTGAGAAAAAAAAACTCAACACATGATGGTAATAATAACAATGAAAATAATAATGTATTTGGAATTGGATGTTTGTATCCCTGTCACACACTCATTCTATGTGTGAAAATGCAAACCCAGCATAATTTTCTAATGTTTCATTTGCTAATGGAGCAATGTAAGCCAACTGAAATACAGACACACAATCGACAAGCAGTGCTACTACAGCTCATTTATCAAACATGTTAATCTTATGAATGCAGTTTTACATTGTTTATTAGTTACACTGTTTCATGACTTACCTCCCCTTCATCTCAGTTGACACAACACAGGTATCTTATGATTTGAGGATGATTTAAAAGTCAGTATTTTACTCTTTTCTCCAGAGTAAGCTCAGATCTTTTTCTGCAAAAAGATATCTGGGTTATTGTCCAGTCCTGGCCTTGAACTCTGTTTTAAAGGCTCAAGTGGGGCAGAAAAAATGCTAATGTGTTTTAGCATTTAAACTCAGATAAATTGCTAGTGCATACTGCTGTATACTGGCAGTGAAAAGGACCACACACTTCACTTTGTGGGACCCACTTGTTGAGTAGGTTACATGTTACTATGAATTTTTCCTTCATAGTGTTTCTAACTCAACTGAAAATTACTAAAGGGGTTTTTTACTGGAGGCTTTGGCCTTTTCATGGGGAGTTAATAGCAATAGTGCAAAAAATCTATGCAAATTTCAAAAAGAAGCCACAAGCAAATCAAAAAGAGTATTGTTTCCAGTGTGTGGTAGTTTTCTTTGTTTAAAAGAAAAAAATGACTGTGCTTTCAGAATAATGAATTATTAGCTTATTTCTGAAAATGGTCTCATGTACATCTTCATGAAGAAAAGAGGAGACTTGAGAGGAGGCTTCACTACAGTGCAGCTCCCTCAAGAAGGGGAACAGGAGGAGCAGGCTCCGACCTCTTCTCTGCAGTGACCAGTGACAGAACCCAAGGGAACAGCCTGAAGCTGAATCAGGGGAGGGTTAGGATATCAGGAGAAGGTTCTTCACCCAGAGGGTAGTCAGGCACTGGGACAAGCTTGCAGGCAAGTGGTGACAGCCCCAAGACTAGCAGAGCTCAAGACATGTTCGGACAACACTCCCAGGTACAGGAGGGTTCTTGGGACTGTCCTGTGTAGGGCCAGGAGTTGGACTTCAGTGATCCTTTTGTGTCCTTTCCAACTCAGAAGATTCTGTGATTCTGGGATTCATATAATATTTTGCTCATGTGGCTTTTGTTGCAGATTTTTTTTTAATGGATTCCAGGTATTAAAGACAACAAACACTCATAATCAGCTCCTATAGTTTTTATCTTGAGGTTTAAATATTTTCTAAATCCTGTTGAAAAAAAAAATATTTCATGCAAATTCTTTATTATTAAGCATTTTCAGTAATTTATTTTGGTCCAAAAAATCCTTCATACGTATACTTGTAAGTATTTACATAATTGTATTAATTTAGGCTTTGTGTAGTGAAGGTGATACTTTTTAGTGTATCTGTGATGGAAAGAAACAGGATTTGGAAAGGCAGAGTGGAAATGCTATTTCTACATGGTTCTTGTTATAACTTTGTTGCCAGGGTCTGTCTGGTATTTTGTATTGTTCCATTTGAAAAACAAGCCACTAAGCAGCCCTCCTTCAATACACGTGCATAGCTGTAATTTGGTAGGAAAATACTGGTAATGTTATAGGTAGGCAACTACTCAAATTTACAGTGAATATCCTTTTAATCCTTGGCCTCCCTATTCCCTTTATTTCTGTTATACATGTTGCCTTCATCTTAGTTGTTTTAAAGGCATCCAGAGATTTTTTTTTTCTCTGTCTACAAGGGAATGAAGAACCTGCACAAAAGCCTGTAAATGCAACTCCCCATTAAAAATCAACCCCCCATGAATATTATATGAGTGAGAAATCACCATTCCCACTAGTCAGAAAATAAAATAAAAATAGCTGAGGTCTCAAGCAGAGGATTTTCATCACTTATTAAATCCTCATCTTAAAATAGACACAGTGTAACAGTGAAGTTTTATTGCAATATAATGCCCTATGCTCTGTATTTTATAATGCCATTTATTAAAAAAAAAAATCTATTATCAGTTAACAAAGGTAATTTATCCCTACTGAAATTCTGGTTTTGAACAGTATGCAGTCCCATGTACATTAATTTCCACTGACATTTGTCTCTCCCCCTTTGCCTCCATGCATCTGTGCTAAGGGAGCCAAAGTTTATTAGTCACAAGAGGAGATGATCTTAAATACCTCTTGCCTTGAATTTAAATGGGGCCAGTCTAGCTACTTTGAAATTAAAATTAAATTAAAAATTTGCACCCTTGATTATGAAAGAGAGTGTGAGAGAGCAGTCAAATGTGATTTTTCTGAAAAAATTATCCTTCTGTGATACTGCTATATACAGTACTTCATAGTTACTGATACTAGGATAGGTTGTGACAGACCTTTTATATACATGGGCATATGTGAAAAAGGATCTACTTTGTATCAGACCTCATCATAGGCTGCCTGAAATTCAGAGTGCATAACTTCAGGAGAATGCAGTAGCAGATTCTCCACTGATGTCTGGGAAACAAGTTTTACATATGGTCTTTGGATGTACAAGGCACCGAGAAAAAGAGAGCTACGAGTTCGATTGTAAGAGGATCCTCCTATTGCTTCAAAAATCCCAGTGCCACATGACATAAAAGCACAGGTTAGTTATAAATTTATGCTGCTAATTCCGATTCCTCATTTTTTGATAGGTGAACATGACAGCAGCAGGCACTATGCCATACTGTCAGTCTTCCCACATGGCCAGCATTGACTTCATTATTGTGTGCTGTAGTGGAGTTTGCAGCAATCTGCCTATGTGTCTGTGCTGATGGGGTGCAACTGTGAGCAGGAACATGCATCTGCTATCAGTAATTATGGAATTGTAGCCTCAGTGGCAGTACTGAAAGAGAATTATTGAGGAATTTTTGGGATATAACTGTTGGAACTGCCATTAGTTTAATATAATTGAATGTCATCTTGTTACGGCATGGTCATGAGGAGGAAAATGCCTTCTGAAATGAGAAATGAATGTTGGCATTTAACAGTATTTTGTATTTGCTGCCCCTGAAGGAAAAACTAAAATGTAACTCCAAGTTAAGTGCCTGGATGTCACTTATGTCATTATTTTGAAGTCACTGACAAAGTCTTAGTAGTAGTTTAATATGTATTCTTCTTTTAATAACTCCTGAATTTATAAATGATTCTGTGCATAGAGTTTGCCCAGGCTTATTTCTTGAGTAAGTGAATTCAAGATGAAAATCATCCAAGTTTGAGTATTTTGATTCTTAACTGAAGTATCTTAAAACATTCTCAAAAGTCTGTGTTTAACTTTTTTGGAAGAACTGTGCTGTGTCTTGATGCAGAACCCTATATTTCATATGAACTGATGAAGTTAGAAGGAAGTTTTGATAAGAAAAAATTCCCTTCCTAAGCTTTATTAACTCTCCTAAGTACAGTATCATAAAATTAGAGAAGTGTTTCATTTAAACTTTAAACTTTTCTAAAAGGTTTTAATTAACAGTTTAATGATCAATGCAAAGGAGAATGGCACTGTGTTTGTCCATTAAATTAAGGGAAATTAAATTAAATAACACATTTTGGTTTTGTAGAGTGCACTCTTGTTGTGACAAGCGTGAATATGCTTCTGAGAGGGTTGATTAGCCTTTTGGCCTCTCTGCTTAATATTTTTGTCATTCTTCTATGGAAGTTCCTGTGTGGCTCCCATCAGGATTATTGGAATTTGGAACCTTATCTATAATTGTCTACCAATAGGGGTGACATGATGTCTCTTCGCTGCATTAACTTTATCGTTCCCTGTAAAACATTAACACAGCAAAAATCTGATCTTGTAAATGAGACCCATGTCTTCATCTTGATCAGAGAAATGAAATTTGTAATTCAAATTAGAAAAGTTAATGAACTTAATGCACAAGCTGGAAAAAGTGTTGTAATGTGCCAATTTGGTCTGCCTGTGGATGCTTCCAAACATTCCCATTAAGGTATTGATTGTGTCCATTTAGCAAAGTGAAGGGGACAGTGAACTCCCTAATGGTTTACACATTACACCAATAGTATCTAGACTCCCAAACAAAGGAAACCCATTGATAAGCCTTAAATTTCCTTAAAAATTGAATTTAACGTCGTAGTTATTAGTGCCAGAATGCTTCTTTTGAAGACCAAAAGCAATTGCAGGTAGAATAAGCAGCCTTTTGTGTTTATTGATATCTATGAAGAATTTAATGTTACATGAAATAATGGTGGAGGGTCTTAGAATTACAAATAACAACTAAGGTGTCGCATCACATAAATGATTGCTGTAGTTTTATAGTAACATTTTATCTGGGGACATAATGTAATGATCATGATCATAGTTTGGAAGTTCAAATTCTACTCCTTGTACTTTCAGAAAATTTTATTTCTGCATGGGTTACCAAGAGCTGTAGTTTTATATTCCATCAGTAGTTGTTGGTGGTGGTTCACAAAGGGTGTTCAGGCACATCATCAGATCGTGGTGCACAAAGCTGTATTAGTGGAGTCTGGAGGTGATGACATCTGAAAACTTTGAAGTGATCTTGGGGAAAAAACAAACAATTCCCCCCCAAAAATCCAGTAAACTGAGGACAAAAAGAAAGACCTTTTCCTGGTGGCTGCCTGTGTAAAGCAGTAAAGTATGTCCTTGGACAAGTGTCCTCTGCGATGCACCAGGTGGTTTCCCCAAGCACTTCTTGGTGAAGATCCCTTTGCCTGGAGTTGCAAGCTTAAAAGCCAAGAGGCAAAGAGTGATCTGGGCATCTGTACCAGCCTGAGTCACAGGACCCACTGTGACAGTGGTCACAAGCTGCCAGTGCAGGGCTGTGAGTAGAAGATCACTTGGTGTAGCAGGAGAAGCACTGCCTCAGTATCCTCGGGGTGTGTGCTGATGAAAAGTCCAAGGGCCAGTCAGTCACAAAGGGAGAGCCTCAGGAATGTGAAGGTAGTGGACAGTGCTTTGTGTAGGAGATTTGATACTGTACTAGTCCCTGGTGATTTCTAGGTGACTTCTGTATAGAAGAGTTGTTCGTGAGAGAAACAATAACAGCTACTGTCTTAGCTCCTTGTTCCAACTAGTAAAGTGAAGTAATAATCTACAATTGCACTTGAAGATTTTTAATTTTTTTGTGATTTGTGAAGTGAGCTTCCACATCAATATTTTCTTCCTGCTGCGTTCAGGACTTTTGTCTCGGAAGATTCATGTCCCATGAGTTGTGATTAACTGGTTTTCTTGCTTTGAAGGATTCTATGTGCCAGCTTCTGATCATTTAACTGTTTTACCAGGCTAATTGTCTACAGTTTTAGGTTACTGGGTGATGTATAAATGCTTGTGGACTTCATGTTTAACAAACTGTTCTGATTGCCAGACAGCATTTTTAGTGTGTATACATGTGGTAGTTCATTTTAAATAAGGTCACTTTTTGCACAATATGCATCTATTTCCTCTAAAGCATGACTATATATAAATAAATGCAAGCCTATAAGGGATAAGTAGTAAAAAGATGTAGTGATTTTGTATACTGTGGTTAAAGAAAAAGAATATAATCGAGAAAATAAACCTTGTGTGAAGTGAAGTAAATAAGTGAAATTGATAGGAGTAAGATATTTTAAAATTGAAATAGAGGACTTTACAAAGACCCCAAAAGCTGCTTCCTACATTTAAGTTTGAAAGACCTGGAAAGTGTTTGAAAGGTAGCCTGTGCTAAATGGAGACCTTGAGCAGCCTCATGCTCGGAGGCAGAACAAGTCAGCTCGCTATTGATTGGAGTGTGGGGGGATGAATGTGTGGCTTCTGCCCTTAATGGAAGCTGATTGTTCAGGGACGTACCGGCAAGGCTGGTCGATTCTTTAGCTGTTGTTTACTGGGGAGGACGATATCAATTTTCCAGAGGGATGATTGGTGGGATGTCAAGGCTGTCACCCTCTTCTTCTCATCACTGACAGACAGTTGAGTGACAATTACAGTGATGGGACATTGTCTGCATTGGCATATACACCAGAGGATAACTGGCAAACAGAAAAAGGCAGCAGCACTTTAAAAAAGATATAATCAGCAGTTGTCAGGACTAGTTACATATATGATGTCTGAATAATAAGGCCAGAGTGTCCTGCCTTAGACACTGACATAAACGGTACTGTGTTTTCCTCAGTCCACAGTGAAATTAACTCTGGGAAAGTTACTGACTGTTGCAATCTGCTTGGGAATTAAGCATCAAGGGACTGCATTTCCATGTGGTTCTCCCTGAAAATAAGTGAGCTTTTCTGCAGAACTTCAACGTGGAGAGGGGTGCAATGTTCTGAAGTGTATGCTGAGCTCTCGCAGGAGTCCTTCTGACTACCCTGACACTTAATCAGATGGCAACTGGGAATGTGGACCTTGTGTTACATATTTAACCTGCCAGGCCAGAACACACAGGCTAAGCTAAACTTTACATTTTGAAAGCCTTATTTTACACTACATAGCTCTCTAGGATGTGTACATACGTACTTCTTGTGAATTAATATTTCATAACAGTTACAAATCATTATGCCGAAGACTGTGACCTGCTCATCCGAAATCATGAGATAAAACTGAAGATTTCAGTGGCGTATGCTGAGAACTGGTGAATCCAGTTGTGCATTACATTAACAGCTGTTGCTTCCTCCTTCTTCTGGAAGCTGAGGTGAGAATGGGACTATCAGGAAAGAAGAGACCCAAAAAATGACTTAAACGTTAGATTTACAGCACAGAGCACATCTGACTTATCTGCAATCATCTGTATTCTCCTCTTTACTGCTTGAGCAGACCTTTTCAAAGAGTGTTTTAGAGGTACTCTCTTCAAACCTCAATTACTGTTTTGACAGTATACTTCCATTTACTTCAAACTTTTACCTGGAATATACATCCTGCTGAGACTTTTCTCTGGTGTCTTTCCCAAGATCTCCTGCAGCAGGCACAGGAGAGGGCAGAGGGCTCAGCTCCTGGCACACCACTATTTCTGAAACAAGGAGAGAAAATGGAGGCAGTGGTTTTGGGAACCATCCTGTTCTTTCCCACAGCCCTGTATTTCTGATCCTGCCTCTAATGGATTAAGACTAAAATGAAGTAGTGGCCAGGAGTTCAACCAAGTTGTGCCTCTCCAAAGACAAGTGTATGAATACACTAACAGAATGTTAGTGAGATGCCTCTTCAGACATGTGATCTCCACATATAATCAGTGGAAAAAAATGGTGCAGAGAGCCTTTGCAATGAGGAGTTGACAGTCTGAATGCTTTTCAGGCAAAGTGGCACAGTTACTGGAACCCAATTGCTAGAGTGTTTGCACCTTCCACACCTACTGAAATTCCCTTGCTGGTTACTTTCTCTACCTTGTACAATATGTATTTACACAGCTGTAGGTAGTGTATGGTATGAAGGACACACAAGCTAATTTTCCTCCTAATTTTCCTAAGTTTAGGTCCCTTTTTTCAGCATTTTCACTTTTTGACCTCTTTCCATGTGGTAACTAACTTGCTTTGATATATTAGTTCCTTTCTATTTATTTCTATTCCTTTTTTTTCACACATTTTATATACATGCAGGTTCTTTGTAGTTTTCTGTATAGTGTATTTGTTCACTATCTGTATTTTTCTTATTGACTACTTTTGCATTATCTAATAACACTGCTGTTTGTGGAAGTCTAAGTTTCTTTTGGTTTTTTGATTGTTGAATATTTAGTGTTCCTCCCCACCAAGATAAGGTTGTATTGGGGAACTTAGAAAAATCTCTACAAGCAGAGGTCATGATTTGTGACATGTTAGTTTCCAGGTACAAAAAATTCATAACAAGCTGCACCTAAAATTGCCTGGTGCAGTAGAGATGCAATATGACATATGAAGTTGGCTGTCACCCAGCTAAATGGCATCAGAGAATTACATCATACACTTATCTTCCCTTTTCCTGTTTTTTTCTGAAATTATATTTTCCTTGAGTGCTTTTTTTTGGCTATGCTATGGCATTTTTCAGGTTGGTGCTGTGAAAGACTATGATGTAGCAATATAGGGACTTCTTTGTGTTTTTATTTTAAACAAATGGTTCATCATCCTGCATAAAAATACTAATGCATGCAATTAATACGGAAGTTTATTTTTGATGGGTCTCATGAAAACACCAAATAAGTATGATTATTAATTTCTTTTTCTCTAAGCCACCAGCTAATTGATTTTGCACTGTGCTCATTAAAAATAGATACTTTGCCTTTCAGAGGGCTGTCTGGGAAACCTAAGGCAGGGCACGACTCCTCTGGGACGCCATCAACTGACCATTCCATCAGGCAGGGAGAGAGTGGTCATGGTGCTTGTCAGAGCTGAAGTATATTTACTTCATCTCCCAGCAGATAAACATTTGCAAGGCAAATAATAAATTAGCCATTAATCAGGAGTGGCTGTGTTTGATGAACCCTGAATAGAGTGGAGATGTCAGGTAACGAGACAGAGTAAACTGACACAGCAGACTGAGCTGTGTGGAAATGACTGTTAGCAGTTCTGAAAGCTTTTGTGCCGCGTTTTCAAGAGGCTTCCAAGGTTAAAGTAAAAGAAGATGGAAGACATGAGGCAACCAGCAGTTTCTAGTTTTCAGAATGGTAGCATTATGCAGTCTTTCACCTCAATTAGATCTGCACCACTCTTGCAGCTAGATGTGATACAGAAAAAAAGAGGATTTTACAGACAAGGTACAGAACGCCCTATTATTACCAAATTATTCAAGGCATACATTTGTTCAGACTTAATGATCTCAATACATCTTCAGGTGAAAGTTCAGATTTCTGATTGACAGTGTGTCTTAAATATTAATTTCTGTTACATTAAATAGACTTTTTTTCAGCATTTACAGTGTAAATAAGTGTTTTTCTCCAAACGGTGAGGGAATGCTACTCTGTTATTATCCAGGCAATTTTATTAAAGACTGGCTGTGTGCTCTAATGGCCATACTTGTAAACAGAACTGAAAATAATGGCAGAGTTTCATAATTGCCATTTGTGGGTGCTTAATTTGAGCATCATTCTAGAATTACTAAATAGTCTAGGGAAGCTTTAGATGGTCAAACTATTGAAAACTGGGCAGTTGGTGTCTCAAAAGAATTAGTCCTAATGAGTTTGGGTGCAAGCTTATAAATAATTTGAAAAGTAAGATGTGTAGGGATTCTGTAAGATTTCCCAAACTGAAATAGGGCTTGCAACACTTTTCTTCTTAACTGACAGGCAAAATTGCCATCCTTACAAATTGTACATCAATTGTTTAGTCTCTGGGTACAATCTCTATGTTAGACATGCTCTTAGCCTTCGGGTGTCACGAAACACTGCTTGAAAAACAGATCTGCACCTTTCTTGAATGCAGATTTTTCTAAGACAGATTACATAGACAGTTGCAAGTTTTTGAAGTAATCAGAACATTTAAGACCTTTCATTTTCATCTTCACTCATTCAGCACAGTATAGCTCCTACAAATGAGTTTGCAGGCTCTCAAAGGAACACCTTTAGTTTCTAAGATCATGTGTTATTGTTCATCTCAGTGCTTCCCTTGGCTCTTGAAATCCTTTAAATCATTAATTTTGAATTAACACTTGTTCAGTTCATTAGCAGGACTTGAGGCAAACACCTTGAGAAAAAAGGTAAGCTATGTGTGTGACAAGCTGCTTTCTCACAAAACTAATAGATTTCAAAGGGAAGGATTACTGGTTACTTGTTTATTGCTTGTTCATTGCAGATGCATATTACCTGGTGTGATTTTGGTTTAAAAGTGCCCTCCCTGTCACTATTCTAGTTCCAGAAAGGAGTTTGTTGTTTTGTTTGTTTTTTTTTTCCTGGCAGCCATGTGCATGATTTTCTTTATTTGGTTTGAAAAGGAATGAGACAGCTTTCTACAGGATTGTTGGGGTTTTTTTATTTGTTTCAAAGAACCCTCCTCCATTATGTTACCAGCTGAAGATCATCTCTGTTTCTAAAACATTTATATTGTAACCCATCTTATTTGTTAGGAAGCATCATTTTACTACTGCTGGAAATTGTGCTGCAGGTGAATGTCTCAGCAGGAGAAAGCTTTTCTTCCTACAGTTCTAATTCTCTTGAAAATTGAAAATAGAGGCTTCATGAGAAAGAAATCTCTAAGTATGAAAGGTTCCTAATCTATGCATATATAGTAAGAGTAAATTTGATGGGTTTAGAAACAAGGCAACGAAAATTCAATATAAATATTTTCCCGTCTCCCTCATCAGGGATAGTTGCTCAAAAGTGCCCTTTGTTTTTTCTGGGTATTTTATTTAAAGTTAACTGTTGTTTAATAATGTTCTTGCCTTAAGTTCTCTTGCCAATTTTTGTAGGTCACAGAAGATCTTTCAGTTTTTTAATCTGCCCGTATATAGAAAAGAAAACCCACAGAGAGTGAAAACGAGAGGAATTATTTTCAAATCTAGATGCTTTCCCCTATCTCTTGTGATCACAGCAAATCTCAACAGTCATTTAGAATATAATAACATACTGTTCATTTTTAGTCAGCATTATCATGCCAAAATTAATGGTGACCCTTCAGATTTCAATTTTCTGTGAGCTAGCCAGGTTCTTAACAGAGCCTCAGAATGTGAAACAAGCTTTCAATCCCTGCTTTCAAACACAGGATACCTGTGAGTCCAACAAGTATGTTCCTGTAATATTGGAAGTATTGCTTTGGAGTGAAACGGTGCCTCCAATGGTTTTTATAATGCTGTTTTGTTGTAAAGTTGTTTTTCTTTACAGTGTGTGGGAGCTAATAAAAATTTGGGTGGAAATAGCCAAGGCCGCAGAATGTGTATAAGAAGCTCCTCATCAGATAACTGTCAGAAAACTCACCTTGAAAAGATAAGTTTGCAGATGAGTGGCCAGAAGGCTCATAACAGAGGTGTTTTGGGCTCTCTGGCATTTTGTCTTTGGGAAGGATTTGAGTTTTGCTCTATCCAACCAGGGAAATCAAATATTACGTATTCTAACACAGTGTTAGCACACTGATATTAAAAGAAGAGAATCACATTTACTTTTTTGGCGGGGTTTTTTTCATTTTTTAGCATCAGATTATTTTTTACCAAAAAACCTTAAAGTAAAATAATTACGAGATGTACTCATTGTGATGCTCTTTTATTTAAAATTTATTTGTTTGATGGTTTATATTGTGGTCAAAGCAGACATCAGTAGACTGAAAAAACCCGTTTGTTTTGCATGTGTAGTTTTAAAAGTATTTGGAGATAAACTTTTCCTGGCTTCTTGTTGTTTAATTGGTAGTGGTTTAGACACTAAATGGTATGGATGTTTCAGGCTTTTTAAATTGAATTTTGAAATCCTTTTTAAATTTACTGCAGCAGCCTTGTGCTTAGCTTTCTACAAGCCCTTACACTCAACAGAACAGAGCAGTGTATTCATATGCAGATAACATGCCAAGTATTCCTGACTGACTTGGTTAGGTTTCTGAAAATGGCCTTTAGATTTTCTATTGTTCTGTTGATTAGCCAAGTTTAATAGAGGTTTATGTCAGAGAAATCTGAATGCCCATAGCCTCGTCCTTTACAGAAAGATATTTTAATGCTTTGCAGATTAGAAATTTGTCACTGGAAACGGGAAAGCAGGATTTTTTAATAAATATAACGGCATGATGAAAACAGTGCATGCATTATGCAGCAAAATAGGATTAACCTTGGTGTATTTGCACTAAGCCTGATGGAGGAAATGTTTTGCTTAGCTACCCTAAAATACATGTCTGTCTTGCTCTCAAGCTACTTTGCACTGATATTAGTGTCTCATGATCACTAGCTTGTATATATCAGGTAACAAGGTAGTTTAAATGTCCGTTCCTTTATTTATTTCAGACCTTTTCATAATTCTCAGGCTTTGACTTGTCACTCTTGTATTCTGATTGCATAATGGTAAAATAGAGATTTTCAATTTTTCACTATCTAATGAGTAGAGGACAAAGGACTATATTAGACTGTGTCATGCAGAAAGCATCTCTTTTCATCTTTTTTTCAGCAATTTTGTGGATAAACAAGTGAGAATTATGATAATGAACAATATCCTTTTTAAAATCTTCATTGTCCAAGTAACAGGGAAATTGGGTGATGTGAAGTCTTAGCCATTAAAGTAGAAAACAACAGTGTAAACATAGAAAGGTAAGTTACACAGTTACACAGTTACTTTGTCATCAGTATCACAAAATATTTCACATTTATTCACTTTATTAAGTGGTAGTTTCCCACAGACATCTCAATGTGAGGTTGACTGAGCATGTCATAAGCTCTGTTCAACCCAGCTATGACTGGATATCAGTTCTGGAAGCTTGGGCTCTGTACCTGCCTTTGCCATCTCTGATTTCCCTTTGCTTTGCTCTTTTCTTTCCTCTCATCCTTTGTTTGTAAATAAATGTCCTGGTGAGTTGAAAGTCTGATAAGTTTGTTATCTTCCTTTCTTGCTCATGTTGCAAGTATGGTGGCACAGAATGCACCTGAGTGGAATGTTACATTACCTGAAAAAGTAATTTGACAGCACACAAACATCGGGAAGGGGCAGAAATTGAGTCTGTTGTGCTTTCTGAATTGGTTGAACAAAGTCTATGTTCTTCTGCCTTTGTTTCTGGTCAGCTTTAGAAGAAGAGAGGCCACTATATCTTTGGCCGGAATTGAAATCATAATTCAGCAAATGAACTTCACTTCCCAGGTTCACTGAGTTTATTAGGAAATCTCCACAGCCAATACTGCTTGCTTTCTTTGTTAAAATACTAGTTCATAATATTTAGGTAGTCATTTCTACTTAACCTTTTCACTGACTAATTTCTAAGTTTCAGTAATGTTTAAAAAGGCAGAGATGATATGGAATTTTCCAAATTAATTCTTTTGTCTTTTTAAAATTTATTTTTGTTTTTCTTCCTGATGAGCCAGTAACATGGTGTAATTACCGTGCATAACACATTGCAAAATAGGGCTCTGTACAACAAACTCAGTAGCTTTTGATTCTCTGATGATTCACCATGATTTTACTTTCCCAGCAGTGAGTATTTGTAAGCCCCAATAGGATTAGTGGAAAATACTCACTGATTGTAAGAGACTCCTCATACTTTTTCTTCTCCCGTTTTATCTCTGTAGTGTCTGCTTCTTCACGAGAGTGCTCTAATACAAGCACTTTCCTTTGTACCTGTCACCATTACAGTTAGAAAAAGATGGGTAAAGCTTGTTAGCTGCTGAATTACATTTTCTTTCTCAAAGCTCTGATTACACAGTAAAACTCACAGTTAAAACTTTCAAGGTACCTTCAACACTTTGGAAATTTTTAACTGTTTGACTGCCTTTGGCTTCCTTACAGAAGACATCTTAGCTTCATCATTAATTTTTGGTCTTTCCCCTGTACATTAGGGAGTTTTGAATCATCCATTTGGGGTGGGGAGGGGAATAGGCAAGTTCCTACATCCCCTCTGCAGCTCAGCTGCAGGTGTGAAATCTCTCCTCAGGAGCACCACAGAGGACTCCTGCCTCCCATGGGAGAACTCCAAACGCTGAGCTCTCTTGGCTTAACCTGGGTTAGGTTACTCATCTCACTTTTGTAAACACATTTGCTTCTCTTTCTGTTTTGAAAGGAATTTGCAACTTCTGTTTATTTGTTGAAAGAAAAGACCTAAGTGCCAGTCTTTCTGAGGCAGTTTTGTGTTATCTTCTCAGTGGAGGGAAATGGATTCCAGTAGTGGTAAAACAGAAAGAAAAGGAGGAAAAAAAAAAGTCATGTGGAGAGTGGACAAAGGGTTGTTTTAAAGAGCTCTGTGCTTATACTTTGTCCCATCCACTCTGACTCTTGTTTTCTTTCACTTAGCTTAAGGGCAGACCTTCCCCTAAAGCAGGGCAATAGCTTCTACCTGTGGGGAGTATCAAACATCAGTCAAAGAAATGCCCAACATTGTGATACGTATTTTCACCTTTGAATCTCATCCTTATTTGAAATCACATTTAGTCTATGCAATTTGAGACATGCTTTTGTGGCTGGGAGGCAGCTAAAAGTGTATGGCATTTTATATATGGCAGTTCTGTGTGGCTGGCTTTAGCCATACCATATATACCATATACCATGCAGTTACAAAGCAAACCAAAATGTATACCTTGCTAATTTTCCCTATTTCAGCTTCTGCAAACTGGATCAGTAGCTGCTTTCTTATAATTTGTATGAACTGTCCATCCAAACTGGATGTTTCCAGAGGTTTTGAAACTGTACTTTTCCCTTGGTGTTACTGAAGTGGTGGTTTTGAGTGACTGTATATTTTGCATAAAAATAGAGTACAAAGAGTACTAGAAGGGGAATTTTTAGAAGGAGCAGGCTCTGACAGCTGCGGAACAGCAGCCTGTGTAGGTCAGCCCCTGCTGAAAGTTGCAGCTGAGACAACTGTGCTGAGGAGATAGAGCTGTTCTCACTGCAGTCCATTTGTAATGAGATAAGGGATACTGACAGGAACACTGAGTTAGTGGCTCCCCTCCAACGAGAGCTATTGACTGAACATTAGGTTTTGCATGAGATGGTGATGCAGTCGATAAAAGCATCAGGCCTTGTTTGGAGTTACACCACCGATTACTCCCTAATTTGCTGCCTGGAAGTGAGCCACCGGCGTTTCAGCCTTGTGTTTAGTGTTGATGAGATCTAGGGCGAACATTTAATCTTATGTTTACTAGCTAGCCACTTGTAAGGAGGATGCAGCGCCACAAAAGGGTAACTCTCTGATGGCTTTCCAGCACTAGAGCTTTGTTTTAGCAGTAACCGAGTTCAAAGCAGCAACTTGATAAGGATTGTTCACTCAGTAAGCTGTAGCTCAGGGCAATCTGTTAAACCTTTGATGAGTGACTTTTTTTATTTTTTTCTTCAAGGTACGTGTGATGTTTACCTGGTGACTAAATCACAGTGTTCTTTTTCCAAATTACAGCAGTCCCAATTCTTCAACCTGCTCTAGATGGAAAGGGACATCTGTTCACTTGTATAGGGTCACTGCTGGGAGTCCACGGTTGCCTGCAAGCAGTTTGCAGAGCTCTTTTGCCAGCCTCCTCCTCTTTGCTTTGACAGATTTCTTATCAATTGTGCTTTATCAATGCTGTTTGATTTTTAGATTTATTCATGCAGTGAATTAACTTGAATTCTTTTTTGTTGTTGTGTCTAGAAAGTTACTGAGCACGTGCAGGGGATATGTGATTTGCCTTGCATCAGGACTACAGGCTAATAATGTTTAGGTGAAATACAGCTTCAGGTGTAAGCCAGCAAATGGGAAAGAAAAAAATACAGGAGAGGAGAGAGAACAGTAGCTGAAATAATTTTTAAACATCTTTCAGGAATGGATTTGTGGGATTTCAGTGTAGTTCTGTTTCCAAGAAAGTAGTTAGTTCAGGTGCCTGAAAGAGAAATCTTGGCCACAGGAACTAGATATAGCAAAGAAATTTAGTGCAGAAATTAAGTTAGTTTAGGAGATTGGAGATATGAGGTTTTTCACTCCTTGGCTTTTCATGCATTCATAACATGTGGTTTTCCTGTCCAGTGGTGATTTGGATCTTCTGTGCAATGAAATACGCAAAATTTAAATAATTACAATAGGAAATAGTCATACCACAGGCAAAGAAAACCAAGTTCCCCAAATTATCACTAACCCTAGCTGTGGTTTAAATCCTTCAGAAGAGGTTGAGTCACATCTGTTTAGGAACCTTACCAGTTTCATTGCAGCTGGCCAGTCTCCCCGAAGATATCCTCCCTTAGCACTAGGCGCATGGGGAGATGCTTTTTCCCATTTTGTAATTCCTGTTGCATGAAAATTAATTGGGTTTCTATTCCTGTTCCATAGGAATAGTTCAGCAATCTGTGTACAACCTATGAATTCTGACTAATTGTACATATTGTTTGGCACTATGGTCTTTGTGTTTGACATTGCTTTAGCTGAGGTCAATCTGGATTTGAAAGTATTTCAAATATAGTATACATATAGTATACAAATACAGTATACATAGCTGCTCCTAGGGTTCTGCTCAGGCTTAAACTACCCTGTCCATCCAGTGAGGTCGTTCACTAGGAGGTCTGTTTTGCCAGCCCTGTTGTAAACTGCTGATAGCCTATGTCTGTCTTTAGAAATACGTGAGTCCTTTCAGCATGGGAAAACAGTCGTGCTCTCCCCAGTCCATTGGCATAACTTCTTAATGTATTTATCTAAAACCTGAGAAAAGGAAGTTTGTGTATCACGTGAGCCTTTGGTCTGTCATTTTTTGTATGGATGGAACCATTCTAGCACAGTGACAGTCATGTTTCATGAAGAATGGTACTTGTTTTCATGTTTTGTGTGAATTGTGACTAATAGTGGGTTTTCAGAGTAACTTTCAAAGAGATGTCTAAACCAGGAGAGGCTCCCAGAAGCTCTTCGTAGGGCAGAATGCAAAGAACAAAATGACATGAGTTTAAAGTAGGAGGCTCATTTAGGTTATCGAACACTCATCAGAGGTAGAAGACAGGAAAGGACATATTGTAAAGTCCAGAAACTCGAGAACAAAAGTCCTGAACTATCCTGGAGGTGTTGATGTAGAAAAAGGAATGTTTTGTGGGAAAAGGAAAGGAAATTAATTTAAGGAAAAACACACTGGTCTTATATTGTCTGCTTGTGGGAATATGTCCTGATGTGAAGGCAAGAACATTAGTGTGGGGGGTTTTTAATTCCCTGTATCTCTGTGTCCATTGTGTAAGAGAGTATAAACTGCAACCTGGCCCTGACAAAACCCACCCAGAGGTGGGAATCTTGGGTCAAAGTGCATTTATTTTTCCCATTTACTTCATCATAGTTTGGATATCAGCTCTAATGTTCCTGGGAGCGGGGTGGGTGGGTTGCGTGAGTTTATTTCTGTTGATGGTTGTGGCTAATTACGAGAGGGTTTATGCACAGCAATACACCAGAGAAGCCATGGACTAAACCAGCACCACCATGCTGCTGCTGCTGAGATTAAGTGATACTGTTCTTCCTTTTGCTGGAGGGCAATGTTTTCCTCAGAACAGAATATCCCCGAGCTAGTGTAGGGGATATTAAACTCATGCAGATGTATTCAGGCTCTTATAGCTGTTCAGTGTAATGATTTAATTAAATTAATTAGGCCAGAACAGTACTTGAGCACTGAATAATTTATCAAAATAGATTTAAGGGGAGAATCAAAACAGTATGTCTCTCCAGATTTTGTCTGGTGTACGGGAAACTTCGTTGTGCTGTGATCATCCTCTGTAAACAGGCAGGCCCTGGACAAAAGTCCTGAAAGCAGCTAATGTGGACTCCGTGGAAATCTCTGCTGAGTGCATGTAATATGGCACAGAATTTAGAGGCAGGCTTCTAGGCAATAAATGTGTAAGGAGAGTGTTTGTGAAGAGATGTGGTACAGTTCAGGGGGATGGGGAGCCCACCCAGGCTGAGATTTCTCATGAGCAAATGATAGACAGAGCTATATTCAGAATGCCCAGTGGTCTAGGGCAGAAAGTAAGGGAACCTTTGCTGTGTTAGACTCTGAGAAGATTGGCAACATCAAAAGTGCCACTGAGGGTGGGCAGGGATGACTGGTCTTTGTTAACCTTTTCAGGCCACTGCCAACATGAGTGATGTGTGATGGACTGTTGGATTTTCTTTAGGCTTGAAAGTCCCAGACGGAGCCATCGGTTTAGATGAGGTTTCTGCTTCCAGCTTGCTGTACTTTGCTGGCATAGGATTTTTCATTTTATCAAGCGGGTCATTTTGTGTTGACAGTTGATGCTTGTAAAAAGACTTAATTTAATGTCTAAGCATTAATTAAGTGCACAGTTGATGGAATGTATGTTGGTAGGGCATATAGGAAATAGGAGGAGTTGAAGTGCTGCGAGAAACATTCATATTTTTCTTGAAATGGATCACAGCTTGGTTTTTGTCATAAACATCTTAAACCTAGTGTCCTTATTCTCCTTTTGAGATTTTTCTGCTTTTGCTTTTGTCGCCATACTGTGCTCTGGTCAGTGTCCTGCATTTTTTCTGGAAGAAGCTTCAGCTGTCCTTCACAATGAAGTTGTATGAAAGAAATGAGTGAAAGATAACTCTTTAATAGCACCAACATCACACAGGAAGTAAATATGTGTACTATATTGAACCTATAGGAGATTCTTTCTTAGGAAGGCAGACTGTAGTTAGGGAAATTGGAATTTGAATCCTGAGAACAAATGCTACAATAACAAGAGGACTTTACTGAAACCCCAGGGCTTGTAGCAGTGCAGTGCTGCCTCACTCCATCCCTGAGGTGTAGACTGACCACACTGGCTCTGGTTCAGGCTCTACTGAAGTTAACGGGGGAAAGAAATCCCCTGCTTTTAACAGGCTTCAGATCTGTCCCTGAGAGAGAATAGTCTCAGCTTTGAACCTTGAAACCACTTCCTGGTGCACCTGTGTTTTCCTTGGAGGAATCCCACGCAAACATGGTCTTGCTCAAAACTGTGAGATCTGAGATGAAAGCCCAGGGCAGAACGGCTCTGGAAGCAGGAGCTGAACAGAACCAGCCACAGTGCAGTGGGAAAGTTTCCTGTGGGAAACCTCATCAGTCCTCCAGAGGTGATGGCCATGAGGAAAACCAGCGCTGAGGAAAGAACTGAGAGTGATGCTGGGCTTGGATGCAGCTTCCCTGTTGTTGGGGGAGAGGATGCACATCTGTGTTTGTGACCCTTGGGTTGCAAAACCAGCAGCTTGCAGACTGGGCTGGGTTGGCAGTGGTTGGTACCAGGAAGTACAGCCTTGACACTTCACTTTCCTGTCTCCCATGTAAAGTACCTCTGAAACTCTCAGAGGTGGGGTTTTTTGGCGGTGTTTTGTGTAAATAAAGATTAGTAGGATTAGTTACCTTCCACAAGTAATTGCAGAGAGAAAACCTCGCTAAAATTTCCAATTTATGTAGAACAAATGTTGAAATCTAGTAACCATGATCAGCTACACAATCTCTAGCAGAGATCCTGTCAATTTTCTTTTAATCCTTTATGGCTGGGGCTTAATTCATGATCTAAGGATAACTGCTGTTCTAGAGGGCTACTTTTTGCAGACTTGTGATAGTGAACTGTATTAAATCTGTCTGAACAACCCTGTGCCCAGAATGCTTGTAGGTAATTACCATCCCGTTTGTTAAGGTTGGTGTAAGGAATAATTACTCTAGAGGCATCCATATCACTGGACAACACACCTGCATCTCAGGAGACAATGGCATTAATTGTGAAGTGTGTATTTTTAACTTCCTGCACAGCTTACATCAGCCTGCTTTGCAAAATCTAAAATCAGCAAATAATTTAGCTTTCTTTCACTGCTTGGAAAGCATGAGGATTTTAATTTCCTGAAAGGGCTAAAAAAAAACCCAAAAAAGCAGCCATCAATGATCACTCTAAAGCTAGTGAAGTGTGGATAAAGCATGTTCACTGAAGACAGCTTCTTCTCATTCTGTACACCCCCTATATTATTTTTGGTGATGAGTTTGCATTATACATACCAGATGGCATATTTTACTATCCATCAGATCTCATAGTGTATTAACTTGAAATATTTTTATCAGTAAATACTGAACTGTTGCATTTTGTTCACTGACAAAACTCTGTATCAACCTTTTAAATACAGAAGGGGAAAATGACCTTATGTCATCATCATCTTCACTATTGTGGGAATTTTCATGTGAAAGAGTATAAAAATGCTATCAGAGATGTTTATGACATTGATTACAGTCCTAAATCATAAAATTGGAATTGTGCAATTGTACGGTGTTTCTAAGAGTTCTTTTTTTCTTAATTCCTCTAGGGCACTGCTTTATTAAAGAGGTTTATATAATGATTTGTTTTGTTTACAGTGCACGAAGGTAGTGTCTCATGAGGACAAAGTTAGGAGCACATTAACGGTTTAAAATCTGTTTGAGAATATGACCCACAAATGAAGACTTTTACAATTTTGTGCATTTTGTACTAAGAGTATCAGCTAGATAGTTCACCTGGAAAAAGTGCACCTGAAGCCCCTAAACTGCAGACCCTTAAGGTTTTTAGGTGAGCCTGCAGAGAGTCTCACCTTAAGTCTTTATTTCAATTAACATTTAAGTTCATAGTTCCAACAGCAAAACCCCTGGCACGATAGTTTCTATCTGTAATGAGTGTGAAAAGGACTAAAATTGAACCTGAAATATAACTGTATTCTTTTAAAATTTACTGGGAAGACCAAAAGCCAACTGAAGATTAATCATCAAAAGGGCACCAAATTTTTCTTCCTCTTCAGATCTCAGTTATGGGATTAATAATCAGTAGGTAGAGCCACTGATATTGGAAACATAATTCTGACTTCCCCTGATCAATAACGTGTGATATAATTTTCTTTTATATGCAAAATGACATGTTGGAATTACAGAATGTGTTCTGAATTGTGCCTATGTGTGGACATGCCCAAATGTGAGGCAGTATAATGATAAAGATGAAATTGCATCATTAACTTGCTTTGCCTGAAAAGAAGAAAGCTGCTTTGTTCCATTGTAGTACTTTGTTGCCAAATAAATTCTTCCAGGAGTCTGTAAGATTTCATTAGACAAGAGGATTGTAGAATTTAAATAACAAAGATTTTGTTTTAATGGAAAACAAAGAATAACAATATTTTCAATTACCTAAATGAGGCCAAAATGAAGATAATAGTATATTTAGAATACAAGAGTTTGTGTTGTAAAATTGTGAGCTAGACTACTTGTCATAAACTACAATAAAGGACTGTAGATGTTTGAAACTCTTTAGGGTATAAGAAGATATCAGACTGTAAAAATTTAAAATAATGTAAATTACTGTTGCAAAGGTTTAATATCATGCTTAATGCCTTAAGAACTAAAGTAGTCTCACATATACCTTTCTCACAAATTCTTGTTTATCCAAACAATTACTCTGTTTACCCACAAAATTTCTCAGTGATTTTATATAAATTGGTGCATTTCAATGTGGATCCTTTGAAGTTCAGTTCTCATGTGTAGATTTAGATAATTTATATGTAATCACTTCTGTCAAGTCCAAATAAACTTTGTTCAGAGTGATTCAAGTGTGTCCACAGGAGCTTTTTAACTCTTAACTAAACTTATTTATCATACCTTTGGATACTTCAGTTAAGGGAAGAAAAAGAAGATTGGTTCATCTGTCTGGATATTCAAGAAGTCAGATTAGGTAGCAGTACCAAACATTTCTTGTCCTGCAGTCTCTGCATGTTGCTGGCTAGTTTTAGTATCTTTGACCATAAAAAGTTGATAGTGTTTATTTTTAATAATCGTAGTAGTACTTTTACTAATTTTTGTCTCTAGGCAAAATCTTGTTCCCCTTGAAGTATGTAGGATTTTTTGCCAGTGGAGCTTGGATTTCATACATAATTGTTGTTGGTCTAATGTTGTGGCACCTGATCTGATGTAAAACTTTCTCCTTTGGTGATGATGCTTCACGTTTTCTTATCCAGGACACTTTGCCTTCTCAAAAGACAACCCCAAGTGTCCTTACCTTTATTTTCCCCAGGCTGATGTTGTGTAGGTGGAGGCAACAGGCTGAAAATGATGCCTCTGGCAGCAACTGCCAGGATACCTCTCCTGCCTGCACTGCCACCCTCTTTGGGCTCTCAAGCATGTGGTCAGGATCTGCTGCTCTCACCCTTCTGTGAGGGCTCCTGGTTAGGATAAAACTGAAACCCTTCTGAACAAAGTTGTGACAAATATGATGAGTTTTAATAGCTGGTGAGCGAGTGATGTGGCAAAAGGTTCCTCATTTGCTTTGTTCTGGCTGTTCATGGCAACATTAAGCAAGCCTGAAGAAAACGATCTGCTCTTGGAGACACAGTTAATAGGGGGCATTGTTTGAAACCTCCTTTTATGTCCAGCCTGCTTATATAGTCAACAAGTTTTGCTGGGTTTTAAAAGTCGCTTGTTCTGGTAGCAAACCAAATGAAAATTGGACTTTGGTTTTGTAAGCCCTCTTGGTATTTTCAGGGAGTTTTCTGTAAGAAAAAAACATAAAAATGCAGGCAGTGCTTCTTCAAAGCCCTGGCAGAGACAGGACCCCATTGCAAAAGGGCTTTTCATATAATTGATCTTATCAACAGTAAATTTTTAAAAAATTAAAAACCCTTCTCACATAATTCATGTTACTAGCTTTTTGAGGAGCTGTGAAAAGGGAAATGTGGCTGTATTGCAAGCCTTGGGCTTTGCATTTTGTAGTTTTCACGTCTTTAAAAATCTACCTTAGCTATAGGCATTTTCTTTTTTTTTTTTCCTCCCTCTCTCATAAAAAAATAATATTTTTCTAGCTCCCATAGACCAACAGCAAAAAGAGGTACTGGTATTACTGTTGCTGCAAGTAATTCCATGATCTTTGCTATTAGATTAGCAAGTGACCTTATACACAGAAAAAGGTTGCTCACAGGCTGTTTTCTTCTCTCACTACAAGGCTTCAGGGCTGCTTGTCACTATTATTTCTTCCTGGATGTGCAAATTGTTCCAGAAAGCCAATAACTGTCATAAGAAAATGCAGAATTCTTCTGTGCCGTGTGAATTTTTCAGGGTTTTGCTTCTCCATTTCTTGATTTACTTACTTGTCTGTAATAAAATAAATAAAATTATTAGTTATGATGCTTTAGGTTTTAGCTTTTATATTTTTCAAATCCTGTACTGCTAGTGTAGCTCTTAAGTTTTCTGTAGCTTGTTAAGTGCTGTTCTCTATGCTAAGATAGACATAACAAACCTCTGTAACTTGCTCTCCAAGGACACCCAGAACAAGAACTGTAAACCTTCATCTTGGGGAGAGGGGGGCAAGCTTGGGGAAATTCCATCATTGGCTGGGTCCTGGTTGGTGAATTTATGTTGATATAAAAGTGTGAAGAACTCGTGACCTGTCATTGTCCATTTTGGGATCCACTGAGGCAGGACCCTTCTGGAGCCCAAAGTGTGCACCTGAAGGCCTTTCAAATAAAATGCCACCTTTTTTCCTTTACTCCTGTCTAGTCTCTGTTTCTAGGTAGCCTGATAAGACATCAGTTCAAGTTTGTTTTTCAAGTAAGTACAACATTTTTTCAAGCACTGGTGACTCCCCGTGTTTTGAATATAAGAATATGGGATTGAAGTTATAATTAGTTTGACCATTTCATCAACTGTTTCCCCACAATCTTTTCAAAATAGTTTTATAAGTAATTCAGACCATATAATACAAAACTTGCATAAATGAGGCCCAAGCTGTTATCCTCCATTTATATTACAGAAAACACTTCACACATTTCTAGGGTAGTAGTATAAATGCAAAGGTTAGTAATTGAACACGAACTTTTATGATGAACTTGAAATGGAATGAAGCATCCTAGAAACTGAAGATGTATGTCATTGTGCAGCTTTGAAAGCTACTTTATGTTTCATTTGCAGCAGGTGAAGTAACACGTTAAGGAGCGTGACTACCCAGCCATACAATGTTCCCTTAAAGAGCTGTGATTTGTAGCTTACTCAACCAGAAATTTCTGAAGACAAGGATAATCATTCTGAAAGCAGAGTACACAAAACCTGACCTACTAGCCTCTTTTTTTTTTCTTAAGCTTTTATCTCACAATTCATCTGGGGAGTGGGAGGGAGAGAATTCTGTCTACTTCTCATACAGATTGTCATAATTTCTGCTCAGAGTGCAGCAGGGATACACTGCCACGTTTGCTATAGCACACAAGCCCATCCACAAGGGGTACAAACCTGAATAGAAAGAAAGAGTGTTGTTGCCAGATGTGCCTTTGGTCTTTGCCCTGCCTGAAACCTACCAGGGAAGGTGTCATGGGAAAGGGAGACAGAGGAGACAATTGCTGGACAGTTCCTGGTTTTGTCCTTTTTTAGCCGTTATGTAGATACTGTGCAGGATAAGTTGAGGAAGGGGAACAGACCACAGACAGTAAATAATTTTATTTTACCACCTTTCCTGGAGTATCCATCCTCCTGGAAATTATCTGAAAGCAGTAAGGTGGTCCTGCCCACTTCCTGCCTAGACTTGAATGGTATTTATTGTAAAAACAGTGATCCTTCATTCCTCAGATATATTGATCTTCTGGTGGGAAAAAAAAAAAAAAAAGTGGAGCTCTTATTGTGAATGAGGACAGTTCTTCCTTGCCTGCTCCAGGGTAAAGTTAATTATAAAAATGTTTAACTCCCTTTGTGAAGGGCAGTAAAAAAGGAAAATGGAGTGCTGATTAAAGATTCCATTTCAAGTTGGAAGCCAAGGAGGTATTCTTTGTAGAGATGTGTAACTGTAGTGCTTATCTTTTACCTCCCTGGCAGGTGTGAGAGAGATTCTCGGAACAAATATATGTGAGGTGCAGAGTTACAACCTCAGGTAACCTTAAGAATTCCTTTCTAGGAAGCACAGTGTTCTTTTTTGTGCATGTCAGCTTGACACTGTTCATAACATTGTAACCTTAATAATTAGAATATGTATAAAGGAACAAAAAAAAAAAAAAAAAAACCAGGGAAAATAAAGAATTAGAACAAAGGCAATAGTGTGGGACATATCTGGATTCACAGTCCATTGTGTTAAACTGGATAAGTTGTTTTGTTTTTTTTTTTTCTTTAGTATCAGAGAAAGCATTGCCTTTCATCCTGGAAAAAGCATAGGCTTTCCCTTATTTCTCCTCTGCTCTCTCAGCATCTCCTGTCTAGTTCTGTGGCCACAATTCCTTTTCAGGTTTCTTGACAGAGCTGACTTGTCTGTTCAGATTCTGCCTGACCTGCACATCCTGAATCTTTTAATCGGCTGAGCCTAGTCGTGTCCCAGACTCCCCTGGAGTGTTAGGAGGCCTCATCCATTTGTGAAGAGAAACTACAGAACCAGGTTTGTGCTTTCCCAGGTCTCTTCCCCAGCGTTCTTTCATCCAAAGCCTTGATGCTTTTCATTTTAGGTTCAACACTTAGCAGTTTTTTTCTTGTAGTAATGTTAATTAAGAATGCTCTTTACATAGTGGTACTAACCCCTAATATACTTTGGAGTTTTACTTGAGAGAATAATAACCCCAAATTGTTACCATTTGACCAAGGAATGAGAGTGCTGACAAAAGTGTTCTTTTGCTTGGAAGAAATAATCAAGTTTAGAGCCAGTGGAAATTGTAATAGCCAAAATCAAAAGGCAGTTTTTAATCCGA
Organism: Vireo altiloquus; assembly: GCA_013396875.1. NCBI lineage: Eukaryota > Metazoa > Chordata > Aves > Passeriformes > Vireonidae > Vireo > Vireo altiloquus. Next base: position 258,433 of record VZRF01004447.1, read on the forward strand.
CCCATTGTACTTTGCCATAAAGCTAAACTGTTCTTTTCATCTGCAGTTGTCCTGTCTTCAGCATTGGGCATGGCACATGACATTTTGCTTTCTAAAATAATCTATTATTTTTCTTTTTGGAAAAAAAAAAAACAACAAAAACAAAAACCAAACATACACTGATCAATGATGGTATCGATGAATATTTATCCAACAGTGCTTGGGAAAAAAAAGAATGACATCAAGAAAATGAGAGCCTTTGCAATGCAACTTTTCTATGTGGCTTTCTGGATATCACAATAGAGTTAGAACATAATTTCACACCTTTGGAAAAGGTGTTTTTTAAGACAGCTTATTAGTTCCTTTTTCCTTACACACGTATTTAACAAACATAACAAGCTGATATATATAAACTACCACAAAATGGCTGTGCTCATGCACCTTCATCCTGACTTGTAAACTACCATGTTTCAGTCCTGGGTCTCAACTTGAGTGAAAATTGCTAATTGTAGAGTTAGTTCACGATGCTGCTAAATGTCCACTAGGGATTAAGGCGAGATCACAAATCTGTTGAATCGTGACCTCAGACACACACAGGAACATCATCCAGAGATAAAAGGCTAATACAAAACCCCACTACTGCCATCTCCCCATCGTGGTTTCATTCTCAGTAAAATCAAGGATTATCAGTGTTTTGTGGGTTTTAGTTATGTGATAGGTGTGAATACAGAGTAACCACATGGCAAAGAAAAATAAGAAAACGTGGACCAAAACATTCCCTGACACAGGGAATAAGGAAAATTTATAAAGCTCAGTGTGGAAACATGTGACCCTTATCAGTTACTCACAATTCTGCATACTCAGGTGAATCTAAGGCGATCCAGAAAATGACCATGGCATTCTCTGGTTAACAATCATAAAGAAAGCAACTAAGCAAAATTTCTTTTAAGAATCCTTATTGCTGTTAATGAGAATTCCAGTGAATCTTTCAATTTCTTTCAGTGTGATACCAACAAGAGTGGCTGCTAAAATGTGATAAACAAAGGCAGTAAAATTACATTTTCCTCTTTGAAGGAAGGTAACCTGATGATTCAAAGCACAGCTGTGGACATGACTAAGACTTTTTAAAATGGAGATGTTGCTAATGCCCTTAGCAATGAGTTGAACGAAAGATTTGGGAATTTTCACAAATTACGTGAATTTAGCAAAGTATATTGTGTAAGGCTTATCCGAGAACACCTTTATAGTACAATGAACAGAAGAGAGAAAATTTTAGGTGATTGATTTAATTTTGCAGTAAATTTATTTTTTCCCTTTTTTCATGAAATAATAATTTCAAAGTATTATATGTTACATGGAAAATTAATGACTGCACTAATTCTGCACGTGATTATTCTTCATTTTAAAGTGTTCAGTGAACTAAACAAAAAGGACCATTTATCAGGACTGCTGGATGGGAGATGATGGATCACTTTGTAAAGAATGATACTCTACAATATTGAATCTACCAGAGTGTTTTCATTCCACATGTGCTTTATGTGGTGGGGTGGGATCATACAAGACCCTTCATGTATTTGTGCATCCATATGTGGCTGTCCTGGAAGGAGAGGCCTATGAGAGCCCAATCTGATCCCGGGTCTGGTCTCGTAGTGTGGTGGGATGTTGTTCCTTGTTTGGCATGAGGTGAGGCTGCAATTTAATCTAAAACCATGGGCATGCCGCTGTTGTTTTTACACTGGGAATGGCTGTCAGGAGGAAGAGTGCTGAGAATAGTAGAGGAGGTTTAAGGTTAAAGATTTTGATGCTGTTAGGTTGTAAAACCTCTTTTGTAATTTAGTAATGTTACTAATCTTGCAATTTTTTTTTTAATGAGCATGATTAGCAATTTGAACCTTAATTTATGACTTAACGAATTTGTTGTATCTCTCATAGAGTAGCAGAGCAAATAACTTCATTAAATATGAAGAGATCTTCTTGAAAGGTTCAAAACGAAATCACTGTTTCTCTAGGGTCTTTAGGACGTTTGCCAAACCAAATCTCTTTGTCAGATCTGATTGCCATGGAAAGTAAGACTACAGACATTTCATATTAAATGGGCAGGCTTTAGTATAGTTTTTAATAACTTTTCTTTTTTAATTAAAAAGTCAATTGAGATAATAATTTGTTTTCTTGTCAAGCACTAAAAACTGTTTGAAAGGATAGTAAGCTCTTCATAAGGAAATCTTGCTTTCTTTTTCCAAGGCTGTACGAAACCTTAAAGTTACAAATTAAAAAAAAAAACAAACAGTGTGGTTGCACTTAGAGTTTTTTAATGAAGGACAAAGCCCTCATTTCCTTGTAAAAATGAGATGAGCCTTGAGCAAGCTTGTTAGTTGTGTTAACAAGTCCATTTTGTTACTTCTTTATCCTTGACAGGACATTCTTTGAAGATTGTGAAAATAGATCAATAGACTGGATAGAGAGGTATGAGGCCTCAACAGAAAAACATTTAACCACATGATTAAGTCTTTTTTACATACTAGAACGTCTCCCATCTACCCCATGCCTAATTTCAGGTCTATGATTTAAATTTTTATCAAAATTCAGCGTATGGTTATTGTTCCTAAGTGGGTCTCTAGCAGAAGCTGATCTATTTCGGCAGTGCTTCAGTTTCCCTGTGCTGCTGTTTATGAAAATGCACATTTTGCCAACACCTCTACAGTTTCCATTTAGCGTGTTCAAACGTCTCATCACCCTTTTTATGACAACTGGAAGGATAACTTTTGAGGGAGCATTCACATAGTGGCTACTGCATCTCTATTTTGAGTTGCGTCACTGCCTGTTGTAGACAGCCCATCGTGACATCGGAAGTTTAGAGGAAGATGTTTATAATGTATGATGCAGGTTCCGCTACTTTAATGAGATACTACTCCTCTGGTATGTAAAATCGACATGAATATTTATAAGCCAGGCACAAAATCCACTTGCTCACCTTTCATTATGTTGATGAAATTGTAATGAGGCTTCACTCGCCTGACAAAAAGTTGCTTCCCTTGGATGGGGAAATTTCTCTTAGCAAAGAGAAATTTCGCAGCGCAGTTTGTCTGGGTTTTCTCTCTGAATAAGAAACTGCTTTCCAACACGGCTTTACATTGAACTTTGAAAGATTCGCTGTAGTTGCTCTACTCTGTCTGCAAGATAGGCGATAAGAAGGGAGGGCAGTCCCGGCTGTGTTTGAGTGCAGGATGGAGATGCCTAAGCCGTGGCGCTCCGCCTCTAGTCTCACCCGAGCTCATTAAGCCGGATCCCAGCGCCAGGCACCCGCTCCAAGGCAGGATGGGTGTCATCCTGATGAGTCGGGGGCAGCCCACCCCTTGGCAGACCCAGTGGGTGATAAATGTCCAAAGCCCTCCAGGCTGACTACACATTTTTCATCATTAATCCGGCCTATTGTGAGCTGGTCACTCACATTGATTCCAACTAGAGGGCATCATCTGCTGTTTAAGAGGGTGATGACTCGCTAAAAATGAAGGCCTGAAACTAATCAAATATAGTTAGAGCCTTTGCTGGCAGCTTGCTTGGATTGCTCTAGGGCACTAATAGGGAAGCCGCAGACATGTGGGCAGATCCCTCCAGGCGCTTGCGGGCCTTTGTATAGGAATGCGATGGTTTCCTTTGACAGCATGTCGTGTTATCGCAGCTATTACTGAGTCGAATGCTGTTAGAGAAATTCTTCTGTCTCTTTTTGCATTTTTTTTTTCCTGATTGTGTTTCAAGCCAAAAAAAAAGCCCAAAAGCGGGGTGAATTTGGAACCGTAATGTAACACCCATCCTGTCAAGTCAAGATCAAACTAAATGATTGTGCTACAAAGAGGAAAGAATTCCCTCTGCAGCAATCTTTGTCTGCCTATCGAAATCATCTGCCTGTCTTTTCTTCTATTTAGCTACTTATTTATCTATTTATCTAAAGGCTTCATTTCTTTTGTTTAAAAGTAACGCATGTGCCCGGCTTGATGCCTAATTCAGTGTTCGTCTTTGAATGGTTGTAATTTGCTTGTATGGAACGAGTCCAGCTGAGAAGCAAAGGCTGAAGATCTGTGTAAATCATAGCCTCAAGTGAAATTACAGATTTTACAGAAATTATAGAAATTACTGAGTTAATGTGTTTGTAAGCAAATTGTCCCCTGTGGTTTTTTCTTCACCTCACTGAGCGTGTCCCTCTTCTAAAAAGTTCCCGTCACTAGAGGTTCCCCTTGTAGGAATTTAACACTTCTGGGAATAGAGCCCTTTTCAAGAATGTATCCATTGTTGGCAGGAGGCTTTCCAAGAGCCTGCATTGCTGGGGGGAGGGTGGGGGGAACCCCTCCTGGGATTGTTTTCTGGGGTACTCCGACTAGGAGTGCCTGTTGGAGAAAGCCAGAATGTTTAATTGGTGGCTCATAAAGCTCTCTCGTTGTGAAATGCCTTGCCCACAGTAAAAAGGTTAGTAAATATATCACACAGCATTCTACTTGGGTTTTATTACAAGATGTGCAAATGATGCCTAGTGGCAACTTTTCAGAATGTGAAGCTGTTGCTCTTTTTGAGCATTGATTTAGTCCTCTTGTAAGCAAGTTCAACTTCCAGGTCATGTTTTCTTAGAAAGCTGTTTATGCTGCAGGAGTAACCACTTTATGTTGGGAAGAATTGCTGAGAGTGCCAGTCTTGGCCATTCATTTAGGCATAATGCATTGATGAAGTGGTCTACTAAAAAAGAATCCAAACAACAAAAAGGCACAACCCACCCCCCCCAAAAAAAAAANTGGAACTGAGGGGTGAGAGGAAATTCCCTGCTGCAGACTTTCTTAGCCTCAAACAATCTCATTGAAAGCAAACTAATTGAGGAGCTCCAAACCGGCTTTGTGAGTGGAATCAGGGCATGCTGGGGAGGAGCCGGCAGGGAATTTGCTTCACAAATGCTCTCCTGCTCTAAAGCAAAACATGAATATAGATGCATCCTAAGGGTCACAATTTTGTAAGGATAGAATGGACTTAGACAGCCACAGCCCACTGAAGCCATCTAAGGGTGACTTTTTCTGCTAACCCTTAAGTTTCAATGCCTTTACCTGTGATGCTGCTGCTTTGGGAACTAGGGTGAAAATGCTCTCTGTGAAGGCTTTGCCACAATTATGAACTTTACCCAGGAAAATGCAACATAGTTCAATTCCTTATGGGACCATTCATATTTTTAAAAAGTAAAATTACTTTCTTCTGAATTTCTTTAGATCATTTAGTTTTGTCATGGCCATTTAGGGAACCTCACCTTTGAATGAAAAAGGTGAAAATAATTATGTGTTAGATATTAATTTCAGTCATACATTTTCTTTTGGAATAACAGACCTACCTTTTATGCAGATATTTGTTTGTATAACAGATGCCCTGATAAACTGTATAAGCACTTGCCCAGATTTTCCAAGATTTTATTTAATTTTTCTCTGTCAAAATCCAGATAGTGTCCAGAACAAAGAATATTCATGTTCTTCAATATTAGGTTTCTTATTCTCTTGTGTTTTGCTTCTTGTTTATATTGTTCTAGCATTGTAGATGGTTGAGTATTTTTTAACATAATTTATGACATCTTGGTAATTTGATTCAGAGAATGTTATAAGTATTTCTTGTCTATTCAGCATCTTCAATAGAGTGAGCTATTTTAATTTCTCCTACTCACAAGTAAATGAATGAATTATTACTTTGCTCACACATTCAGAGGCCAAGGAAAGATTTTACAAATAATATTAAAGAGGAGAGAAGGCAGCCAACTGTGAAATTACTGATCATCTGGATTTTCCCTCCAGTTTTGACTGCATATAGTGAACTGGAATAAATGCATTTTCTGCAGTATACAGCACTTCTACCTTATAGTAGTTTATGCCAATTTGCTTCTTTTGATTACATGTCCATCTTACTAGAGCGGAAGTAGTGTACTGGATGGTTTGTAGCTTATTTTCTAGTGAACCTTCAGAAGAGGTTATAAGGGGCTGGGAAGGGAGGAAAAGTCTTACTAATGTGTATTTGCCCTTAATGTCCTTAAGAAAAATACTCTGAGGAGAGATTTCCATTCTAAAAATGGAAATACTCTTTTTTCTTAGTGTTTTAATGCAAAGAGACAATGTAAAATAACTTGATGCATAATAATCCTTCTGCAGTGTAAAATGAAATGAAACAATCTTTTGTCGAGTGTTTGGCAGTACACTCCACGTATTAGACTTTAACTTCAGCTGCTGCTTGGGAAGTAATGAGCCCAGTCACTGAACAAAGTGTGCAGCCCTGCTCCTCGATCAGATAAGCAGAGCTCAGCCTGTCTTAAAGGACTCGGGCTTTAGAAAATTATAAAGAAAGGATCCTCAAGACCGACCCCTGTCATGATTGTGGCATGTTTTTTGTGCCCTGCATTGCATATGCACATGGTGATTGACTGTGTATATGATGAAAGAGAAGTTTATCAAAGTGTCACTGACCCTGTGACAACAAATACTTGAAGGTTGATTTTAGAGTGAGAGTGGCATGTTTATAATAAAATGGGTGAGATACTGTCTGTGATCTCAGTTAGCACGGCCCTTAAAACAACCCCAAAACACTTTCCTTAAGAGGACATTACCATTTTGTAGGTGAGAAACTGCCTTCATTGTACATGGAGACTGCGCTGTGTGCTTAGTGGGAAAGCTGCTTCAAAAATCGCCTGTTGCTGATGTCTGAGAGAGCATAACATGGGGGTGGGTCGGCTGAGGGCTTTGCTGCTGGGCTGTTCCAGCAGATCAGAGCACAGCCTCACCATGTCCCCAAACAGCTCCACTGGCAAAACTGGGGAAGCCAGAAAATGGCAGAACAGGTGACAGGAGGACGTTGCTGGGACAGGGTATAATCGGAAATTTGCGAACTGGCCCCATGGGCAGAGAAAAATACAAGGTCAAATTGCACTCTGGTACACTTCAAGAAAAGTATGTGATCAAATATTTTGCTATCTGGAGTCTGTAATGAGTCACTTTGTAGATGTTGCTGCTTGAAACAATAAGGAACTGGTGACTGCAGTGTCACAATGCTGTGTTTGTTTTGGAGCATGTTTAGATTAGATTTATAAGTTAAATTGGGTTAAATGATACATGATTTAATGTATTATACTCTCCTTTAGCAAGCCTCATCTTTCTTGCTTTTTTTTCCAGTTCTGTCATATGCAGCAGGTTCTCCCTAGGCTCTCCGCAGTATTTTGCACTCATTATTTGTTTTGCATGGATAAGGGAAGATTGTACAAACACCAAGGATACTCGTGTGCTTACATAAAGCATCTGTGTCTCTTCTGTGGCCCTGGTGGACCATTCTGTTGCTGAGGAGTTGAGGTGTAATTTCGCAGCTCCCCAGTGACACTTAGAGGCTGTGTCAGACTCTGTTGCCCAAATTGTTCCATGGCATCTCTTCATGAGCTGTACATTTACTTGGGTCTCTGGTGCTGCTGATTCTGTAGCTATGTCTGAGGTAAAATGAACTGTCTTTGATAGAGTGACTCAATTTGACTGAAATTTCTTAGAGAACCATGACAAGTCAGTGCCTCTAGAATGAGGAAATTGGAGCTGTATAGTGAGCTGTAAGCTGTTCACAGTTCTGTCTTTTGGCCCACAGAGCCATTGGTAGGAAAGGATACAAGAACAGCTGGTGAAGTAATCCTTACATGCCGTTCAGTGCAGCAGAATTGTTGGAAATTACAGAGAATTTCTTTTGCATTCTTTTCTTCTAAAATATCAGTATTTTGAGGTAAAAAACCCCCACTTTTTTCCTGTAGAAGAGAGAGGGTATAGCTTTTGTCATGTGTGTTTTGCCTGTGGGAATTACAGCTTTCATTGCTTTGCATAAGCAGGACTTGAGCCCTATTAGAAGTGTTGCAGAGTATTGAGGACACATCAGCCACAGTGTCCAAATGAAACTATCTATTGAGAAGAAAAAATGTAACATCTAGGTAGTCTAATTAGTCAGATTGATGCACTTGGAGGTGGGGATGTGCCAGGACCTTGTGCCAGGACCTCATGCCAGCAGTTATTGCCTCATGTGGACTTAAACTAGCTTCATAATCTGCATGATTAGAGGGAGCATTTTTCCTATCTGTCAGGGGCAGACAGAAAGATGCTCTGTGACTCCAGAGGAAATGGCAGATTTCCCTCTGGCTGTACATATATTTCACATTCTGTGATATTTGGAACTGATAGATTTTTCTCAGAAAGTTGCTTTTCAGGGACCTAGATAAATTTAGCACCAAAGAAATCTGAGAGAAAAAAAAAAGTAATACCTTTTTTCCCCCTATATCATCAACATGCTGATGCTTGGGTTCTGAGAAGTGCCATTTGTGCATAGCATGTTACTATGTCATGTGAGTTTGTTGAGTTTTAATCTATTCTGGTGTGTTTCCAGTAAAACATCAAAAGCTCGTGATGGATTGCAGTGATTCCTAGTGGAGTGAGTGATAGGGTATCATAATCTTCCATTTTGTCACAACAGGTGCTTTAGTTACATTTTTAGATGTTCACTAGGTAGACATTGGTTGTGTTATAACTGTTATCTTTCAAGCTGTGTCTTTACATGACCACATATAAAGCTCAGTATCTGCATGCAGGCCCAAAGCCATACGTCTTGTAAAGCTTATGTGTGTCTTGGCATGGCTGTGAAGTGTGGGAGGTCAATATATACTTGCAACTTTTCAGGAGGCATATAGTGTGATTGCTGAGCCAAAATATCAGGGCTAGAGAGGACATTTTGCTAAGATTGTCGTGCAGCAGTGGTGTGTTCAGGATGTGTGATGAACAGCACATTCTGCAGGTGTAAGTGCAGAGCACTGGTGCACAAGCCTCTGAGGTGGGGAGGTAGTGCAGTTCCCACACCTTGTGAAAGGATTCCCCATACTGTCTGGCCTCTCTTTTCATATTGATCAGGAAAACACCAGGACTGTGTCAGGTTGTGTGCTGTACAAGTTGCCTTTTTTGAATGATTGTTCTCACGTTGTGTCTTTGATCAGTGACCATTTGTGCCTGGAAACTAAAGATACAGAGAGCCTCAGCATCTTGCAAGATCTATTCATTTAACCTTTCTGTAACTTACTGTCCTCTCCCTCTGCTTTTCTGCTAAAGATTAGATTTTCAAAACTGTTTTGTTTCTTTGCATTATTCAGTTGACTCGAATGTATCATGATCCAGGGTACTCAGTTTGTGCATGCTAGCCTGAGGACCAACACCTGCACCTTCACATCCTTCCTGCCTTGATCTGTGCCAAACATTGATAGGTAACTTGAAGGCAGGCAAGTTATGGCACAGGGTGAAAGGTAGAATTTAGTCAGTTTTATATGGGCAATAATAAAATAAAATGTTTCCTTTAGAATTAATGAATTATGAGAAAATAAAGTCAACTTGAAGTAAAACCATGCGGGCAAAACTTTCAGAATGGTCCAATTTTTCTGAGGAATCTCAATTTTTTCGTGTCTGAATTGAGGCATCTCTAAAGTATTTGGTTTACAAAGGGGGATGATCAGTACTTCTGGAAAATTTTGCTGCTTGAGAAAAAGGAGAGAATAGCAGGTGTGGGGGATCCTGAAGTAAAAGCATTCAAAATCACAGGTAAATTAAAAATAATAAAGACTCCCAATATAAGCCATCCTGCTACAGACTTGGCCTGTTACTCTTGCCAGTGGTTGAAATCGATCCCTCTGTAAAGAGCCCACCCTTGGCGTCTGCTGTATGTTCTTCCACTTGAATGCTATTTTGAGATTTCAAGTGGAACTTAAGTGGCAGGAATGCATTGGGCAGTCCTCCTGCACAGTTTTGTATTTAATAGTGGCAGTGGGAAGAGTTTCATAACATAGCACAAGGATAGGAATTCAGTCCATGGATGAAGCCTGTGTTGTCTTTGTGAGTAATACAAATAAAAAAAGGAATATAAATGTAGACCACTTTTCTAAATAATGTTAAATTCAGACAAGTACAAATGTCCTGTGATGAAAATTATTAAATGAGATATTTAAATTGACTCCACTAATGAGAATAAAGTAATAAAATTATTTTTAATGCACATCAACTTTCCCGCATACTTGTGTCAAGATATTTGTCACAAATGAAGTCCACATGCTCTTTGTATGACTGCTATTTGCATTTTTGGTTTTTATTTTTATAGATCAGAATGCGTTACCATCCAATTAGGAAAACATTGAACTTGATCTTTGTGCATTAAGTGATCTCCTTAATTGGATGCATGTCCGTGTTACAAGTTGTAGTACCCAGGGAACATCTAATGTGGTAACAAATGACAGGCCAAGCAATGAATGAATCTATGTGAAGGGTGAGCTATGAGTGTCCTTTCTTCCTATGAGGGAGCACTTTGCAGGAGGAGCTGGAGTGTTCTGCCTGAAGGGATGTGAAAGGACGTGGCCACTGATGGATGCTCCCCAGTTCCTCCTGCCACAAAACCCCCAGCCTTGTGTTCTCAGACACACTGCAAGTGCTCCCTGGCTGGAATTTGGAGCATTTTAGTGAAACCATTTCATTTAAAATAGGATTTTGGTGTTTCACGTTATCTGAGTAGGTAAGTAGTCTGACTAGCTTTTAGCAATCTGACTTTGAGTGAGGTACATAGTTACAGTGGTGGAGACGTGTGCCTGCAAACTTCATTATGCAGTAAATTGTTTACCACCTTTTCATTGCCTCTGACCTGCTAAACAGTCCACTCATGAGAGCCTATTAGTCTTGACCTAATTAATATTAATGGACTGAAGCTACTTATAATTCGGGTTTAAATGGGCCATCAATCTTACATTGGCTTGTGAGTGACGCAGACCTCATCGTTTTGCCCTATGCCAGTATCTTCAGCGTTCTGGAATTGCTGCTATATATTTAAAAATAAACACCTGCCATGCTTGCCAGTACATAATTTTAGCAATATAGAGAAGTTTGAAACAACATTGAAAGAAATACCAGGGTAAAAAAGCCAGCTCATTTTTTCCGGTTCTGGTGTGTCTGAAGTTTGGCAGCAAAGTCATCGAGAAGTATTGCTGTGAGCTGCTGATGTCAGGTTGGGGCAGTTGGCTTCACCTCCTGGTGTGGGACAGTCACTTGAGTCTTCCTCATACACTTGGGAGCTTTGTGGTTAGTGCCTGATACCTTAGATAAATAATCAAATATTTAGTTTTAAACAAGAACTGGAGAATTGAGAAGCCATGCAGTAGCAAGCCAAGAAAAAAAATAAAATAGGCTCTTTTGTCATTCTGGCCATGTTGTGCAACCAACTCCTAGTGTATAACAGTTGTGTGAGCAATATCTAATGTGCACATTGTTGTTTTCTGATAATTTTTTTTTTTTACATTTCATGTCAAGAGCAGAAGTTAGAACTTCTTCAGGTCCAAAATGCTAATGGAAGCTGCCTCTCCTCCACCTGAAATTCCCCTCGTGACAGCCTCTTTGCAATCCGCATATGACATGAGGACATTATCTCTTGTTCAGTCTTGGAGCAGCTTAATAGAAAGAAAGAATGATGATTATTTAGTGGTCATGAAATCCTAAATTTTTGTTATTTTAGAAGAATTATTTAATTTTATATTATTTTATTGCTTACAGAAATATAATCTGTTCAATTAGTAGTGCTTAGGGTACTTGATAATAGGGTATATTCTTATACCTTTCAAAATTTTGCATTATTTTATTTCCAGAAGATGATTATAATTCTGATCAGGGACTAAAATTTTCATTCAGTTCCCTTCAAACATTACAGTAAAAGCTCAATCAGTAGGGAAAAAAAATTGAATTAGTAAACAACAATAAAATGATAGAGATATTTTTAACATAATCATTACTTAAATGGGATAGTATTTTAACACTATAGAGAATACCCTAACCCTATGGGATTTTTGTTTTTCTTTACCTGTATTATGTTTTAAAAGCATCTCACTCCATCATCATGTTCCTTGAAATGTAATTCATTCCCTGTGTAATGCATTATATCATCAGCTATTCTGCATGGTATTCTGGAGAGTATGCTATTTATATACTGCAACCATTTAGTCATGTAAGAGATGCATTAGAATAATTTTCCTGAACACAATGCATGATTAAAGGACAATGTCAAAGTAATTTTTCAAATGATTTTCCCCTTTCTGTGTTGTTTATAATGGCTTTGTGGAAGAGCAATACTTGAGGCATATTCATTTGAAATCGAATAATGTCTCAGAACATTTTCTAACTTGCCTTGGTTCATTTTGGTGAGCTAATGAAGAGAGATTAATATCTGTTTCGCTATTAAGACATTAATGAATTTTAAGTCCTGGACACCCAACTTTACCATTCATCTTTCCTAAGAGATAAATTATTGCATAACTTTCAATACTGCTTCAGAGTTCTATTACATCTATAATGAGAATACTTGTTTAAACAGCAGCATTTTTATTCTTAATGGCTAAGGGGCATAATCCAGTTGAAGTATAAATAACTCTGCAACTCAGCGATGAGGAAGTTCTTAGCATATTTTGATTAATAAATGTCTTGAGTCGCAGTCAGAACAGCAGCATACCTATGCTTCTGGCTTGATAGAAGGCGAGCAAGGACAAATCTTTATTCAAATTATCCTTTGGGGTGTGGATTTTACCTGTTTTTAAATCTACTGCCACCCTAGTATGAGCTGTTATACCCAAAGTGAAAGGTGAGTTTGTCCAAGGTTTTGCCACTCGGGGTTGCTGGATCTTTTGCCATATCTGGCTCCTAAATGGCATGTCTCCCATCAGAGTTTTGCTACCAGCAGTCATATTAAGGGGTTACACTCTTCAGAGATGTCATAGCTGACATTAATGTAAAGTTGGAGTGAGAGTGAGCTTTATATTTCATCTATGTGTGTAGTCTCTTGCATGAAGGATCTTGATCCTTTATAGATGCCTGCAGGTTGTTGCCACAGTAGCAGTAATGTTGTTCTTGCAGATGCTGTAGAAATACTGCTTTGCTGTGAGCTGGGGAAAGTGGGAGAGCCCACCTGGATCTGCTTCTCTCTTCTAACATTCTCTGTGACAGTGGAGATGAGGGGATTACACAGGATCCTGGCTTAGATCTGGAGGGATTCATGTGACTAGGATTATATAGTTAATGTCTGTATTTTGTCTCTTCTGCTGAGATCCTTGGTCTCAGGCTTTTCTCCTGCACACAAATTGCATGTGGCTCAGGCTTTGTTTAAGTGGTTTGGAGAAGTTGTGTTTTTTAAAGAGAAAAACCAATATGGATTAGTTAATCTATTTCCATAATATAGTTCATCAACGCTCATTTGCTGTTGTCACTGGTGTTCCTCTTGTTTATTTTTTTTAAATGTCTTTCTTTATTTAGCTGGATTCTGCAGAACTCAAGCATATGATGATCAAAGATTAATCTGTTGTAGAATTGACACTGATCTCAGTGATAAGACAGTTGAGTCCCTATTTATTTTCTTTTCTGAATATGAGGGTCTGTTGGACTGCAGACATCTGGTGTTTTGGGCACTTAAAGCTGCAGATCTCTGACAACTGTGTTATTTCTGTTTAAATACGCATGAACTGTTTAGGTAATCCACCCTGTCAAAATAGCATTAAGTGTAATATATTACTGACCTTCTCTTTTGTGTAGTGTAGAGGACTGGAGAAGTTGCCTACACTTGCAGCTACAGTGGCTGTTGCACTTCTTATACATTCAAATCTCTGAAAATGTGAATATTATAGACGATGTAATATTTGTAGTAGGTAGCTTCATTTATTCATACATTTTATTCATTTCGCCCTAAACAGGATAAGACATTCATCTTTTAACACACAGTCTTGGTATTGGAGATAAACAAATGTAATTAGGTAACTTGACAAGCTACAGCCTTTACTCTGAAGCTTGTGTAAAACGTACCATGAATGTACCTGTGCCCCTTTTCTGATCTAAAGACTGGAGGGCTGCAGGAGCCTGAAATCTCTGTAGTTGTAATTTGGCTTTTGGTCTTGAGGGAAGCAAGCTTAGCATCACCCTGGAGGTCATTTTGACAGTGATAATCAGAGCAGCACTTCAGCCTTCATACTTTGTCCCCAGCCATGAGGGTCTGCAAGCATGTGGCAAGTGGCCACTTCTCCATCAGACAGATAGAGGAGTTTAGTGATTGAATTGCTTCTGGAAAACCATGGAACAGAAGCTTCTTGGGATGGCATTGCACACAATCGATATTTCAAGGAAAACAAGGTTTGGGTTTATAGTCAAGCCATGGCAGTTTACCTGTCATGTAAACATACCCCTTTCAGTGGAAATTATGATCTGTGTCAAATAAAATGAATCATGTCCTTTGATCTGATTTTTTTTTTCTTGTGGACAAGCTAAAGTGGAAAGAGGTTTCTAAAGGGTCTTCTGAATGAAGTCTCTGTGAGTATTTTGAGTAAGCAGAATTGGTCTCAACTAGTCTTGATATGTTTTTGGATTTCTTTGCCACAATTATGGGAGGAAAACTGCTTGCAGAATATGAAAAACTCAGAATTGTGTATAAGCTTTGCAACTTGGTTTTCTAAGGCTGAAATAAAATCAACTATAGTTGTTCTGTTGTTTTTTGTTTGTTCTTAACTTTATAATGTAAAGCATTGCTGTAGCAATAGGTGCGATTTAAAAGGTGCAGGCTTGTCCTGCTTCAGATGAATGTGTTTTTTTAATGGGCACTTAATCCTTGTGAAAGGTGCTGGGTTGTGACAGCACTTGAAGATGAATTCCTGTATTTTTCTGCAGTTGTACAGCAGGAGACAATGGCAAGGCATGCATCTCTCACAAATACGTCTGAACCCTGACTTAGACAGATCACCTTTAGAGATGAGTCTCTGTGCCCATTCAATCCTTGACCTCCCTGCCAGGACTCTCTCACTGTTTCCAATTTATGATGTGGACCTTGGGCTGAGAGGACCAGCTCATTTCAAGTTGACTACCAAACCAGTTGTGACTGATGGCAACTCGATAATGACCTGGAGGTGGTTTCAAGCCAGTGGTCACTGAGGAAATGTTCCCATCCTATTACAGGTCTTCTGGGCCATCTGGCTTGTGGGGCAGGTGCTCTTGTTGTCAGAAGGGACTTTCTTTGTCCTTATTCTTTGTCCGTTCATTTTCGTAAGATCTTCAATGCTTTGTTCTTAAATATCTGGAAAAAAAGAAATTAAAAAATAAAAATTCTTGGGATTGCTTTTACATCAGGAGTTGCAAATTTAACATGTATGTGCAGAATTGTAGAAGGAGGGCTGTATTTAACTATAACAGATACACTAGGGTTTTTTTTTTCTTGCTGAACCCTGCTTGTGAACTGTGAGCTTCTGCAAGGAAGGGAAAAGGATGTGCATGGATGTGGCAATGCTGGCAGTGGTAGCTCTTCCCATTCAGTACCAGATCATCCACAAACTGATGCCCCAGCAGCTGCTTCCCATCTCCACCAAGGAAAAGATTTAGGATCTTAATTTTTTTAAAACTGAGGAAAATATTTATTTGTTATTACACAACTAGATGCATGTGCATGCATGTGAATTCTAAGTAAGCACACACATTTAGACATCTTGAGTTAAAGCATTCTGCAAATAATTTATTAAATGCTCACTATAGACTGATAGGCCCTATTCTGAATCTTTGCTACTGGGTAAAAGAAAAACTCTCACTGCAGTATTAATTCAGTGCATTGTCCTTGTTAGTATTTTCAATAAAGTTTGTAGGCACACAGAAAAAGATAGCTTTGGAGTGATTATTAGGCCTCTATTTCTTGTTTTATTGTAATTATCCTCCTTTACATTAGGAGGAATGAGAGCCAACTAATGCATTTTGTGAGATTTTTCTCTCCCTTATCTTTTCTTTAATAATTGACTCAAACCCAGCTTTTTTTTTTTTTTGTACAAACTATAATGGTGTCAGAGCCCTTTTCTTCTTTACCGTTCTTAAACATTTGAATAGCATTGCTCATTTGGAACCTGTCTTAACCTCGGCAATATGCTTAGGCTATTTGAATTCTTGCTCTCTTTTCCCTCTTTGTTATTCACTGTACAATTTGTTTAATGCTACTGTAGCCATGCATTACTAGTCAACCTTATATATAAATTCCATAATAAATTAAATAAAGCTCTCTATGGGTCAGCTTAGACTAGCCCGATTAAAAAGTGATTTACTAAAGAGATAGAGGTAGCAGGATGGTAGAACATGCTTCTAAATCAATTATTAGTCCATTCACTGTCGGCCTATTGTGCGTAATAGTGTATTAAAATGCATTCTATATTGTTAAAAAAAATTGACTCTTTCATTGAAACTGAATTAACATTTGCAAGCGCATAATAGTGTTTGGAAAGCTATAAACATTTAAATTCAATCTCTTATTGCAGGCTAAGTGTATACAGCTAGAATCGTAATATCCAGATAAGTCTTTATGTTGTGCTCATTTCATTATTGCAGCAAGATGTTCACCGTACAAAAGCTAAGATTGGGTGGACGCTTGTATTTATAAGCCCATAATTACAAGGAGAAAGCAGCACCACTGGACTGTAAAACTGAAGTTCATTTTGAACTGAAAAGCAGTGTCTTTATGTATTTGTGCGTGTATACACACATATAAAAATATATATAATATCCATTGCTAAATTTGTACTGGGGCACATCTTAATTCTGCCCCACCCACCCCCTCTGCTCTGAAGCCCTGTAACCTCTCTTTTCCTTGTGAGGGAGCAGAGGCAGGGAGCAATCAAACAGGCTGCCAGTTCTTGATGGGCTGGAAAGGAAGGCTGAGCCCATGCTTGCATCTTGGCACAGACCCTGCCATCCATCAGGGAGCTGCCTTCTTCCTCACCCCCAGGGACTGCAGAAGGTCTCAGTTCTCCCCAGGGACTGCCTGCAAGGATTCACCCTGGCAGTGGTTACCTGTATGCATCTATGCCCTGAATTCACAGGCAGCACGCTTGAATCCTGGTACTCCCTTGGTAGTGCTCAGACAAGGGATGCAGTGGAGTTCTCTGCCTCTAGAGCATTCCTCTGCTGGGACTAATGCTGTCTTTAGTGGGATTTGCTTACTTCAAATTCAGCTAATTAATTTTTATGAGATAAATTCAAGAAGAGCTGAAACTACAGCTTTCATTTTAGTTTTACTTACATTTGTACTTTCTTCTGTGTTTCCAGTATACTGAAATGATATGAGGGGTTCTCCAGGAAATTCACTAAGCAATGCAATCTGCAGAGGTAGAGAGTTTTAAAGAAGTGGTAGTCTATTTTATTTCATGGAATAGAAATACTGGGATTGCTGTTGAGCCCTTTTTGTGTTTTATAGACTATATTTGCTTCCATTGTGTACTAAGCTGGTTCTGTGAATTAGGACCTCCCTGCACACTCGTACATAAATCCTTAAGAAGAAGATGCTCATATTTGAAGCAGATCAGTTTAGAGCAGTGCTGCTCTTCCTGCCAGCATTGATCTGGGGTAGCTCCCAGTGCAAGAGCTGAGCTTATATGTTTGTAAAACATTAGGTGAAGAGGCACAAGCAATGGATGATAATTTTTTGTGGCTTGGGAAGTAGGTAGTGAGCATCTTCTCTAAAGTTTTACAGTCTCTAGTGTTCATACCAGAACAATTCTTTCAGCCTTTAGAGTTTGCCTGAATTTGTTGTTCTGAAAGTGTGTGTGTAATGCAGGTTGACATGTAGGATGTTTGCAGAAACCTCTGAGAATTACCTAAGCACTTTTGTTACACCCGTGAGGGATATAGAGCTGAGCTAGCATGAAGACTGATTTAAGTCTCATCTCTGAAGAAATTTAGCCTTTCGGTTTCTGAAATGAGCAGGTGAAGCATAAATTCACTGGTGTATTATTTCTAAACCGAAGAGAAACATGTATGGCTTTAGATATTGTGCTTTTCCAGAAAAATAAAGGTCTGCAGGTACCATTATAGCTGCAGTTGTATTTTAAATACAGATAAACACTGGCCATCTAGGTGTAAATGGTTTTTGATATATTTTCTTAGGATTGGGACAAATTTATGCAAAGAAGAATTTAACAGTCTGTCAAAGGCTTCATTCTGTGAAAAACTATATTAGGGTTTCAGTTTAATTTTCTGTCATTTTATTAAGCATGATGTGGTTTTTTTTTTTTTTAAATTTATTTTTAATGTACAGGACAATCAAAAAAATAATTTACATTTTCTGCATTACATATTTATGTTGCTTGGTTTTTTTCTTAGAAGAAAAAAAGAAATTAATGACAAATTTTGTAGGTTACTTGGTACCTGATACTCCAGAAAATATGTGAATATTTAACCTCACTTCAGCCTCGAGGTTCATAGTGCAATGCAGGGACTATCCAAATGAAATAATTGCTTTGTCTGGCAAATAGATTGTCTCATAAGAGGACTGAACTGTATTAAGTGATTTTCCCCTGGTGATTGGAAGTATCTCTCTCCACTGGTTCAGGTAATTCTAAGGTTGTGCCTTCACTCTTTCATGCTAGACTGCATTTCCAATAAAATAAAAAATGTAGAACCTGCTACACAAATGTAATGTTAACCTAGATTTCTCTGAGGACAAAGGTGAATGCTATAGGCCTTGCTGAAGGCAGAGGAGGAAATGATATTAAAAGGTTATTAGAGATAGAATTGGATGCATGGGACTGTATGAAGCTGAAAGGTGCAGATTGGGGTGTATGAATTTTATATCAGTTTACATTTCTCTGTGACTCCTTCAGGCAAATCCTAACAGATTTTTTTAAATACTTGAATACTACTTTCTTTTCCATAGCAGATATAAATTTGCAGGAATGTGTTTCTGGGGTAGAAAAATGGTCAAATGCAGAAGAGGAAGGACTATTGGGAAAAGAAGAGCATAAAGATCATTACAGAGGAGGCTTACACATCTCTTTGCATTGTTTCTGCTCCGGACTTGACCAGGGCCATGGTTTGCCAAACTGGGCATGTCCAGTGAAAGAAATGGAAAGAAGCAGGAGTTCTGGTGCAATGAAAAACTCCCTTTCTAATTTAAATCTTGATGTGAACTGTCAGGGCCTGCAGTTTTTTTGACATGGAACAACTAGGAACGCCCAAAGACACAGCTGGATTTTTCCATAGTACTGTACATAGGCTGAAATTACATATGCAAATGCTGAAATGCACTTTATGCCTAGCAAACCATCGTATTCAGCAGGGAAGCTGCTTTCACTGCAGCTAAATGGGTGCAATCTGGACATATATTTGCTGCTGTAGTGGAATAAATGTACACATCTGGAGAGATGTTGGGATAGAGTACTGGTGGGAAGGAGGGAGTGCATCAGTATCTGTTTCATGAACATCTTATTCATGTGCAATTATGCAACTTGTGCTCAGTTGCATTACAGCTTGAATGTGATCTGGTGCTGGGAGTACTCAGGGTTTCAGTTCTCTGCAGGGCCTTTGAGTGTGGGGTCCCTGTTACACAAAGGTGCCCAAAAATCTATATACCTCATTATATTGTGCATCAGTACTTTAAAAAAAAAAATAAAACAACAAAACTTGAATTCTGTATGGAAAATATGTTTAAAAGCATGGATTTTGAAACTATCATGGAAAATGTTTTGCAAGAGAGAGAGGGAGGTATTATGACTGCAGTATGCCTTAGAAAATAGATCTTTCTCTGTAAATTTGGTACTTTACTTGAGCTCAAAGATAACATCTAAAGAAGAATTTAATAACGATAAATATCCAGTATTCCTCTGACCCCTATTCATTCTCAGTCCTCGGAAAAGAAAACTCATTTTGTATTATTCTAAATAAGAAAAAATATCATACACTGATGTGACTGTGTGGGACCCAGTGAAGTTTCTCTAGGTCTAGTGATTCAAAGTCAGAGGTGAGCGATGACAAAAGGGCTGTTCAAATGATAATGACAAATCTAGCAATGGCAGTTGGGATTAGGTTTTTGGAAATAATTAGGCTTTGGGGAAATAATTTTTGCCTTGATGGTTTCGCTTGTCAGAAGAGCTGACTTGGCTTCTCTGCTGATCAGCTGGTGACCCATAAGATAGGCTCAATTTGGAGAAAAGCTGTAGCTCTCCCTCTCTCCTGCTGCTGTATCTGCATCCACTCAGAGAAGGGAGCCTGAATACTCAGCCCTCCCTGCCATCCATGGTTCACTGATCCTGGCCCATGGAAGAAGACAGGACCACTCACCACTCTTGTGACACCAAACACCTGAGTCCTATTTGGCTGAGTTATTGTTGCTGTCAGGAAAATCTTGACACATCTTGCAGGTAGCAGGTAAACATGCTGTGAAATCATGGTTTCCTAAATCCCAGTATAGAGAACATTTTAAATCTTTTGACAAGGAAAACATCAAGGCAATTCCAGAACAAATTCCAGAACACGACACAGTGCAGAGTTCTTAGTCAGTTGTTCTCAAATGCCATGGCCCACGTTTTATATGAAGTAATTGAATATTATTTAGTACAAGCAGCCTGCGGGAAAATAAAAAAATGAAGAATTTTTTTTTTTCTTTCATTGCCAAACTCTTTTTGATTTGGCTGAAGACCTTAATGACAGCTACTGTGTCTGGTGGAGTGGGCCCCAGTGTAAGAGCTGGCTGCTTGCACTGCATTTTACCCATTATCTTGCAAAGCAAATACTTTCAGAAACTGGATCATCCTTTTAGCAGTGCAGTCAGTTTCCAGTCTACCAGACAGGTGTTGCCCAAGGATGATTTAAAACAAATGTCTGTAAATTCCAGTGGTTCCCATCATGCAGCCCTTCCCATCATTTCCAGTGGCTGGACAATCAGGATCAGCACACAGGTGTATGGGGTTCCTGGAGAAGGTGGGGGATCCTCATTTTTGGTGATGTTGTGTTCTCAGGCTTGCTAAGGAGAATTAATGGGATTTGGAGAAATACCTGTCTGGACTCAGGCAGTAAGGAGTGTGATCACAGGACAAAGCCTGCAAGGAAGAAATGGAGAGGGAGGTAGAAAAGGCCTGAAAATTCTTCTTGTCAAGGCATATGCAGAATTGCAAAGAGACTTCCTCTCTCTCAGCAGCTGTGTGTCCTTTTTGTGTGTATACCAAAGGGTCTGCAGTCATCTTAATATTTATGCTTCAGTATTTCTTCTTCTGATGCAAATGATGATCAGGCATTGATGTTATGTGCCAGCTGAAACATTGCCTTTGTTGTTATAAGAATACATAGATCTGCTGTTCTAGCTGTGATGTTGTAGAATAGAAGAAAGTTTTGTAAACTGGGCAGTAGATTTAAGTAGAATGCCTGATATGATTGGAACAAACATATAAGCTTTACAGCCATAAAATATGCAAATATTATCAGCTCTCTGAAGCAGGAACCATGAGGATTCTAATTCTCTCTAAAGAAATTTGGGTGTTTTAGTGCACAGAAACTTGTTTATTGTTAAGTTTCTATTTATCCCTCTGCTGTGGGAGGGAAGACTTCATAGGGTTTTTTTTCAGCATCACAGATGATGTTGTTGCTCAGTAGCCATTAATATAGCTTTATCTATAATTAGGGAAGGTCTAACACCTTTCTGGCCATATGGAAAATGATAAGTTAGCACCTGCCATAACAGGAAAATAAGTATTGGGTAATGTATAAATATCAAAACATGATAAATAATAGTTACCTCAGCAACCCTCAGCTGGATAAAAGTAGCATCTGCCTTCAGTTTCTGAATATCGCACATGATTAATCTGGAGACAGAGAGGTGCTTTCGCAGCTGTGCTGTCTCTACTGGGCAGTGAAGGCAAGATGTCTTAGGCCTTCTCTTACCCTTAAACACTGTGGTGATATCTCTGAATCAAAAGGTTGATTCCTTGAAAAATCCAGATGGTTTTTTAAGGACAAGTGGGAACTAAGGGCAGGGGTGCAGTGAAAATTTAGGCTTGCCTGAAAGTATTTGGTTTGCTCTTACAGTTTTGTTTATGGAAAGTGCATCTAAACAGAGCTCTGTTTTATTCTTCTCAGAATTTATACTCTGTGTCTGATGGGAGAGCTTCTGCTAGCACCTTGCATCACAGAGTTTGACTCTCATTTGCTGTCAGGTCGAATACAAATACCCTGAGCATCCAGTTTCATTCAGAGATGTGACCCAACAAAACTCTTCAAATCTGAGTTGCAATTCCAAAGCTGGTGGTGGATGTTAGGCACTGGGCAAAGCACATCACAAGTTGAACCAAAGCCCTGATGAATGATGGTGTTGTTGCTAGGCTAGCAGTGCCTCCAAACATTTGCCTTTGTGACTATTTGATAAGAAAAAGGAGAAAATAAAGATCTTTGTGTGTGCATGTGCACATGTTAAACAGGAGAAGATAGGGGAATGGCCACCAGTCCAAAGGAAATTCACTGACAGAAAACAGAAATTCTCCTTTCACTGTTCCTGTGAAAGCTTTTGAATAAAACATACTGATGTCACTGGATTTCTTAAAATGGTGAAGTATTTGTAAAATCATTGCTCTTGTTTGAAATGAATAGCAATGGCTAATAATGCTCCAGAGTGTGCTGAAATTGCTCCTGTAAGCTTAGTGCTAACTGTTCATCCACCCTGACCTGAGAGACAAAAGGAGGACTGCATCAGGGGAGAATTAACTGATTTTTATTTTTGTTTATTTCATATAATCTCAAATAGCTGTATGTGGATAGAATTTCTCAGTAAAGTATCTTTCCCCCTTCCCTAATATAACTTTTGAGTTTTCTGTAGATTCTGCATGGGTATTTACTGCTTAAAATCATCTTATCTAGCTTGAGGTCCATTCCCTTCCTAGAGCCCTGGGACTTTGCTCTTTGCCTCGGGAAATTAAATATTTAATATTGCTTTGTCTATGCTTACTTTGAAAAGCATTCATCCTTCATATGGGTACCATATCAGAATTCGTTGGGAAGCAACAACTAATGCTGCCAGCTGGAATCAAACCTTGACCCTCTCCTTCCCTTTCTGCTGTCAGGGGTTGTGTCAGTGTTGCCATCTCAGGAAACCTTGGGGTTGATCATGACAAAACGAAGGGAAATTAGGGCCCTGATAGAAAGCAGGCTGATATCCCAGGTAGAAATGAAGAAAAAGAGCCAGTTTTCTGGCAGGGAGATCCTTCTTGCTCGAACAAACCCTGCAGGATGTGTATTTGTGTATAACTAAAAGCCATATAAAATGTGAGTCAGTCGAACTAAATACATAGGACTCATTTTTCTTATGTGTTTTGCTTGAAACAAACAATGCACATACAGAGAGTTTATCTTGCCCAGCTAAGAATATGTTTCTTCCAATAAGAATATGACGTGACATGGAAATAGGCAGGATGAGTGTCTTTATAATATTGTATTTTCACTTACTTTTTTTGCAATCTTTTTTGCTTTTTCTCTCTCTGTTTTAATGGTGACCTGCCTGAGTGCTTTGGGCACGAAGCATCTTTCCTGGGATGAATTTATTTCAAAGGATGCATAGTCAGCGGACAGTGTGCACATAATATGGTAAAGAAGCAATTCATGTGAACACTGAGCACACTTTCCTTGTAAACTGTAGTGCTGTAAGTTGAGAGTGCTTTGGACAGGCTCTCCAAATGTTTGGTTGTGTGATACCAGCATTGTTGTCCCAGTTTCTAGGTGTTTCATCTTGCTCAAGTCTTGTTCAGAGATTTTAACAGTACAGGTTACATATCTTTGTAGAGAGATTCTTACATTCCATGAGACCTTGTTGTAATTTATTAAATAAAATAACATTTGGTTTAGGTTTTTTTTTTTCTTCAGTAGTTGAAAAATGCCACTGTATCCATTCAATAAGTATGTTAATGGTTTAGAATAGAAGGCAAAACTAGCAACAAAGTAGAACACTTTTTCCAATTTTGTTCTAAAAGAATTGTGTTATTGTTTGATTAAATTTAATTGCAGAAACTAAGACTGCTGAAGACATCGACTTCTTTTTTCCTGTAACTTTAGAAGAGTGCATACTGATATAATGCTAATATTTTCTCAGAGCTCATAATGAGGTTTTAGCAAGTATTTTATGTGATATAAGACATTCCTGGGAAACAGGGAGGTGATGATGTGTGATCAGAGGTGGACACTTTGCACTTCTGTGGTTACAGTTTAGTTCAGCTGCCCCTGAGTTACTGTGTGGTGAGTGCTAATGTCGTTTGAGAGGGTGGAAATATTTGCAAGGTGTGAGGTTGTTTGCTTGTTTCTATTTTTAAGTTCATTTATTATACACATTTACATCATTAAAACTGGAGGTTTTTCGTGCTCATTTTACTGGTTAACCAGGACGTACATTTCATGTAAAATTATGTCAATATTTAATAGTGGAAGGATAAGTTTTCTTTCGAACTATTTGCCTTATCCTTTACTGGAAATAAAAGAGGAAGGGCTACATCCAGGACTGGATAAGTAGCTGAATAGTAGCTGAAAGGTGCAAGGAGATTTCTTCCCTCACTATTTTCACTGCCTGATGATCGAGGTACCACAAGGACTGAGCACTTCCCGTGCCCTGTGGGGATGATCAGAGTGCAGCCTGGAGCCTCTCTGACTTCTATGCTCCCCAGCAAAAACTGGAGAGTGGAAACATAGGCTACAATTTTTGTTAATCTCACAGAATCTTCCAATTGTGTCCCTCTATGCATTATCCAGCTACTTATGTTGTCCTACCTTTTCTATCTCAGGCACAAGGTGTAATGGCCTATTTGGAGATTAAAACTTCTTAGGCATTGCATGTTTTATCTGTTTTGTGTGATGCATCTTTAACAACAACAAGAAAAAGTTAATTGATTGAAAAACACCCACAGCTGTTACTCTTGAAAGTGGAATTTTTGTTTTGTCTTCCTGTGAGAATGAAAATATTTTATGGTATGCTAAAGCTTATTATTGCTAGTGCCAGCAGCTTAGATACCTAAATCCTGCTCTTGAAAGATACTATTTGTAGTAAGTTTATGGCTGCTGCTTTCATACAACTTTTTGCAATTAAGATGCCTTCAGTAACTGGTGATTAGCACCAGTCAGTTGATATGGAGTGATACATATAGTGGAAACATGTCCAAGGTCCAAGAGACTTGGCTGTAAGGGTGCAACCTTTCTCAGGGGCCCAGAAACCTGGGCAGATGACAACAGAGGTTTGGAAGGAATGCTCTTAGTGGTGCTCCCAATGTTCTACAGCAGTTTTTCTGGCCAGGGCAGCCCTCACCTTTACTCCTGGAAACTCAGTGGGCACAGAAGTTGGTCTTACCAGCTGCTGAACTTTTACTGAACAGTTATCAAATATCAGGTTGTTCTATTCAAATGCCAGTTTTCCAAATGCTGGTGTCCCCCCCAATATACCCTTCTGCTTTATTTCTCATTACTTATTCATATTTGCTTGTGATGGGTGGTTGAAGTATCAGTGCCCTCATCTTGAGCGAGCTTGTAGTTAATTACATGTAACCCTTGTGAGTTATGAAACTGAACAGCAATATTAACCCATGGTGACATTCGAGATTACCAATTAGCATAAGAAATGGGAATGATAAGGTTGCCTTAGTTGTGGTTTAGAACTGGTGGATTATTGTAGTAAATTCCATTCAAGTAAGGAAACAAAAAAATCAAAATCAGTAAGTGAACAAGAATAGCCTATTTTCTTCTCAAAACATGCATCAAGATAAATTTGGGGAAAATGAGAGCATGACTTTAAGCAACATAATGTTTCTATTTTATTAATATGCCAAGTAACATGTCAAAACAAGAAATCAAATGCAATTTGCCAATTTCTCCCTACAAAAAACCGAAATACACACAACGTATTAGGAATTTTAATTTGATATTGTCCCTCTAGATTGAAGTCAGCCATCAAGTTTCCAAATAAATTTAATACCTTATAAATGTGATTGATTGCTGATATGGTAATCCATTTAGCTGCTGGGAGGTTTAATAGCTGGAGAATCCATTTAGAGAAGAATAAGGATCTTGAGGTTAGGATACTGGCGTATTTTCAGGAGGTCTCAGTTCAGTTTTTACCTTTGACATAAATTTGGCATAGATCCCCTTCTCTGTGCCTGTATTTATGAAATGGGTATTTCTGTCTCCCCTACCTGGTGGATATATGAACATGGATGTAAACAAAGTGGTCCCATCAACACAACTATAGACATCAGGTTCTACTGTAGGATTTTCCATATATTTTAGAAAGATTAAGCAGAAAAATGTTACATGCAGCTCATGTGTTATTTTAAAATATTGTAACCTACTGAGGAGAAAAAGGATCTGAGAAGCTCTTCCCAAGCTGATCTCTCAGCTCACATATCTGTCTCTTCAGGGTGATGGTAATTGTAATTTTGAGTATGGTCAGAGCTTAAACAGCTGTTGGTACTGCTGGTTTCACAGTGAAGTTACAGCCTCATTAGTATGTCACTCCCTCAGTAACAACATATCTTTACATCTAAAATGTTCTTTTGCTTGTACTCAAACAGGAGACTTAATGATATTGGCTTTTTGTCCTTTTTGTCCTTTTCTCCTGCAAATGGTGAACGTCAAATGATTTTTTTTGGTGACAGTTTATGTCAGAGTTGCGCCTTTCTTTTTCTCCCATTAGGGAAATCTATCCTACTTATCGTTACCTGTGTTAGAAAAAAATAAAAATCATTAGTAGTGTGATGTGGGTGCATAAAAGCATGCAAAGACAATGCTGGTGTGACAGCTAATTAAAACCAGGTACTTTAATGCTGAGAAACAAACAAAAATCTTTAATGTTACTGGAAACCAAAGTGTTATGAAGGCAGAACAGAATTTCAGAAGGCTTGTTCAACAGACAGCTCAAAAGATTTATGGAGTACAAAGGAGTATGAATGATTTTCTGGAGGAAAGCTGTATTATTATGGTTCCCAAATGACAAGCTATTGTTGCCTTGGTGCTGGAGGACTTTCTGTAGTTGCAAATCAACTATAGGTGATTTTTCAGCCTACAGTACTAGATACCAACAAAACAGAGTATTTTAGATCAGTCAGATTCCCCCCAAATTCCTTTGCACATAATCCTTCAACCTGATCCATTGAGTAAGCCCTTCAGAGTTCTTTTTAGCCTCATCACACAACTATGGTTATCATTCACATTTGCATATGAAAAAGTGTAACATCTAATTTTTATCTAAGGCTTCTTTTAGCCCCAGTATTAATATTGACAGCCATGTAAAAGTAGCGTTGGGAAGAGGCTGTACATTTAATTATCTGCTCTGATCTGAATGCAGGTTGGAACTCTGTTTTTAAGAGTTTAATTCCTCTAAAGCCTTCACAGACCACTAGGTTACCTTTCATCATTACAAGGAGATCTTATGATAAACAGATACTTTACAAAGCCCTGTGATACGCTGGTGAGTAATTTGTAGAACTGTTTTACTTAAAATTCTAAACATAAGACAGTCCCACTCTCCTTTGAGGTGTGCAGCAGCAGGGCTGGAGGCAATGGACATAGGTTGCAGCAAGGAATGTTTCAGCTAGATAAGGAAAAATCCTTCATGGTGAGAAGTGTGATGAGTGGCATGGACACTGATGCCCAGAGGGGTGTTGGAATCACCATTCCCAGGTTAGTCAAAATCCATCTGGAAAACATTGTGAGCAAAATGACTCCTACTTTGAAGCTATCCCTGCTTTGGGAAGAAGGTCTCACCAGGTCACCTCCACAAGGCCTTACAACACAATTTTTACTGCGATTCTATGGGATTTTATATATAGCTATATGTATACACACATACACACACACATAAAAGTGATGGAGAATGTATTGCTTTCTGGTTTGCAATTGGCACAGCCTTTCAAGGTGTTAAACACACAGGTTAAGTGGGATTTGGAAGAAGTGGCATTTTGCTTCAGGAAAAAATAGAAGTAGCATCATACAAGAAATGCTTTGAAGTGGCGGTGAGGTGTCATGTGTTTGGCAGTTAGAGATAACAACATTTAGGCCTTGTGGGAATAGATTCCCTTTCCCCCTCCTCCTGCTCTGTTTTGCTTCTAGAGCATGCTTTTGGCAGAAGAAAATGTCATTCTATGCATCATGCAACACTTTGGTTACATTTCCTAAAATAGGATTCAGCTGAGAGTACAGTCAGCATTTGAAACCCAACTACTGTACATGGAGAGCAGACATAAAGGACTTGTGCTGAAAAAGATGAACCCATTCCTGTTTCATTTTCAGAGCGTGTTGGCAAGAGTTGCAATTGCTGACATTTTGGGGGCAGCTCCTGAGAAGTGCAGCACTCAGTTGTCTTGCTCTGTTATTGCCACATCAACATTTACACAGTTTGTTTGTGCAAATGTGTTGTCAAAATGAAAGCATTTGTTTTAAATCAGTCCCGTTTTATTTCAAAAGTGAAAGAAGATTTTTGGCATGTATTTTGTAAAGCCATAGACGTTTATGTCTAGGAGGTAAAGCGGCGGAAAAATAGGGGTATAGTGTGTCACAGACATGAAGAAGCTGTTTGTACAATACATACAAAAGCCTGGGAATGAATAGAGAGTCTCTTGTCAGTAAGTTCATGACCACCTAAACCTCACTTGACTTTAAAAATTAAGTGTGGCAAAAACTAGAACAGAGACTGCGTTCATTACAGTCATTCACTTGTCCACAGTTTTGAAAAGAGGAAGCAAGATGTGACTTTGGCATGAATATAATGTATTTTTGTGTGTTTGAGGGATGTGGAATATTGAGATACAGAAAACATCAGTGCAGGAGGTTTAGTTAGGCATGAATGAGCTTTCTTTAGAGATTTGCAGAGAATGCAGTAACGTTTAATAAGCCCTATGGAGGAAACAAAATCAGCCTCATCCTGAATCCTACAAAATTTCAACAGATGCATGGCTTGGGCTACTTGAAAACATGCCAAATTTCTGGTGGAATTGTCCCACTGCTCACATGTTTATTGTGAGCATGTACCCAAGAAGATAGGATAAATTTTTATATTCACATGTGTTATTTGAGAAATATATGTATAGTTGGCCTTGGAGGCCAAATCTGATTGACTTCACAACACCCAGGATTCCACCTTATGTTAGGGAAATTTAAACCAACCTATGTGATTTACAGGTTTGAATTTTAATATGGCAAGCTGTACTTTCTCAACTGTCTTTCCATTCATCTTAAAAGATTTTAAAATTAGATTAGCTTTGCTCTGCTGTTCTAATGAGTTGGAGAACATGATACATATAGGCCAGTCCTCATGGTTGTGCAAAAGTTTTCCTGATTTAATGATGCTCCTGTATAACAGCATAGTCAGCTTCCATGCCTTCTGTACAGACTGGGATCAATAATGATGCAACACAAGCACTGAACATAGAACAGTGAATAGGAATCTCAGCTTTTATTTTCATAAAAATAACCAAAATATCTGTGCAACGCCTATAAAGGCTTTTAACGACTTTGAAGTATAAGGCATGACACGTTGTTTTAATTTATATACAACAAACACCACGTTTCTGAAGTTGCTATTTGGGTTTTTTAAAAGATTAAACTGATGATAGCTGAAATGAAATGAAGTAAGTTTTATGCATGTTGCATTTTAACAAGTCTGCTGTCTCATTGGAATGCACTGCCTTCTTGTGCTACATTTTATTTTTGGAATTTAATAAGGCGCCTGTCATATCTGCCTCAAGGCTAAAGAATATCATGAGGGAGAAATCCAAAGTACTGTCATGTTTGACTGACAGGGGGCCAATTTTAATTTTTTTATGGGAGGTGTCTGATATTAACAGGCTGTAGTGCTGAAGATGCACTGCTCCACCATCTGCTTTAAACATCCTGTGTTGATGAGCCAGTAATGACGTTGCTCAGTGACATTTATCAGGTGAATTTGGCTCTGACACTCAGTAGAGGATTTTCATTAAAAAATTAATTCCGTGCATTTTACAGTGAAGCCCATTGTGATGATAGATTCTGGTACTGTGCCATGTATCTCCAGAAGCTGCTCTAATTACCTGAGAAACTTGGGAAAGCAATAAACTACTACTTTCCATTTCTTGTGTGTACTCCCTTAGCATATAATTAACACACTGACTCACTTAGCTTAAATCTCTGAAGATCTATGTCTATGTGATGATTACTAGCTCTTCAAAGTAATAAGCAAATGCACCTCGGTGGTTGGATGGCAGCAGGCTCGGCAGCCTTTGTGAAATGCAGTCTGATGGTGCCATTCCCTAAATGGTCACTGGAAAACTGAGTAGGATACAGTAATAGTGGAAAACCTACAACTTAGGCAAGCATTAAAAAAAAACCCACACAACTTCCAAGAGAAGATCTAATCTTCCATCAACATCTTGAATCCAGTGGGAGAAAAAAATGTTTCTATTCACTCAAGTATTTTTTTAATATTTATTGTAACTTTCTTTTCATCATTCATTTCTCATTAGCTAAACATTAGGGGAAGAAAATATTTTCTAAGACATTAACTCAGATTCCTTAAGAAGCAGAATCCCTCAATTATTGGGCATTTTATCTAGCATCTTTTCCAGTTCTTAGACATATTCGATCTGCATGTGTTCTCCACTTCAGACTGATTTTCAGGTGACCTGGGAGGAACAAGTAGTCTTACCATAGCTTTTCAGGCCCTTACAAGTGCATTGTGGCAGGTGGTGGCACTTCCACTGACAATCTGGGTGAACGAGGAGAGACTTAATAAAACACAGTAAGAGAGGTTGTGGCTCAGTGTTCATCAGTACTCATCTCCGTTAACCCAGATTATTTTGCAGTGCCTATTTGCTTTGAATTAAGGCCGAGCAGAAGTTCTCCTGAATTTATTGTAGCACATGATAAGGGGTTTGTGCCACGTTTATGTACCTAACTAGAAGAGATGATGTAAAGTACCATACACAGAGCATTGCAGGTGCAGCATATGAAGCCTACTAAGACCAGATTTACTCCATCGTGGCATATGATGATATCACCTCAGATGATTGGGGACATGATATCTAAGCAGAGCAGCTGAAGGAACAACTGCCTTGAGAACAACAGATCAGGCAGATTGCATTGCATTATGCTGCTGATCATCGACATACTTAAGAACAGCTTAATGAAAACCAGGTGAGTTAAGCATTAATGTCTCTGGAGATGATTTGATTAGCCAGAAATTTTCATCAGAAATTTTCGTTCATCAGATGATTTTAGATTACAAACATTCTATATAAAGTATTAAAACTATTTTTTAAAAGTAATCTCTTGTGTTTTGTAGTGATTGGAGAGGTTTATTATTTAGAAACAGACAATAAAAGTCTTCTCAGCATTTTTACTGAAAATTTATAAGGGGTTTCAGACAGATTTCTTGACCTTATGGAGGGGGGAGGTGTGTTAATTCTCTGATATTCTGGAGTGTTTCTCTGTCCTTCTGTCACACAGAAGTACTTCTTTATTGTCTGGTTTAGTAACATGAATACTTACAAGTGTATTTGGTGAAGCAGCAAATCATGTGGTGAAGAACTGATGATAGCCTACACCTGGCTTGGGAGTCATATGCTAGTGAGAGAGGGAGAAAAACAATACTCTCTTAATGGGAGTCATGAAAGATGCAATTTTGTGACTTATTGAGAAAGGACTGTTTTGGGAGCATTTTCACAGCAGCCGAGTGCCCTGTGTGTATCAGTTCCATGTGAACCTGCCTGCTGACCGATCCTGCAGAGGTCACCAGGCCTTCCAGCAGCGTTTCTGCTGGGGGACCCTGGTAAGCACCCACTTGATCCACCCCTGGCTGCCATCCCATCTCCTTTTCCCTTCTGGCAAACACAGGAAACCAGCCACAGCAAAGCGCTGGGTAGCTGGGAGCTGCCATAAGTTGCTCAAATGCAGTTTGCTCCTTCGGAGAGATTTGGTTTCTAACCCTTCCTTTCCCTGCCCTTCTCAAGCGGTGATTTTTCCGGCTGGCTGCCCTGTCCAGGTGTTGGTGCTGCCATCACCTCTGCCCCTGGGTGGTGAGCTGCCCTCCTGCTGGTGGTGCAGGCAGAGTTAAATAAGCGTGTGGCTGCCTGCTGCTGAGCTCCGCCAGCTCGCTCCCAGCCCGAGCAGATGGTTGTGCTGCTCAGCCTTCAGAGACAGCCTCTTTCTCTTCTAAGAGCAAATTAACCCATGGCTGGAGGCTCGTGGAAATGTGTTGTTTTGTTTTTTTCCTTTTGCTTGCTTGCTTTTTCGTTCCTTGCTTGTTTTCCCACATGAAGGTCTGTGGGGCCGGAACAGGAGTCTGTCAGTAAGAAAATTTAGCAAAATACTAGATGACTGTCACAACAGGAACTGTAATTTAAATATTAGTGTAAACCCTAAGCAAACCTGAGACTTTTTGTTGTTCATTTTCAGCTATTTCCTCTTCATTTACTTGTCCCCCTCTCAAGGCTCTGATTGTTTCAGGTTTGCAGCACCTTGGGGTGAATGTCGTTGTTCTTTACAGGGAAGAATCTTTAAAGCCATAAGGGTTTCCTAATCCCTAGCTGCTGGGGGTGAAAGTGAGTGAAAAATCTTAACACTCTTGTTTGCCTGAGTCTTTCATTTAACGAGAAGAAAAAAAACCCCACCTTTGCTGATGAAATGATTTCTTGCTTCTTTCCGCCCACCTTGTAAAAGAAGTAGTTGGTTCTGGACATCCTAAGCCTTTTTGACAAAATCTGAATTAATTGCTGTTCATTTCAGCCACACTTTGGTAATAATTCCATACCTGTAGAAACAGAAAGGTAGATTAGGTGCATCCCTAGAGTTCTGCAACTGGAATTAAGAACAAAATTACTATCCTGAAGGAAAATAGTGTGAAGTGGGTGCCTTCTTCTTCCCCCTCTCTCTCGTTTTCCTCTCCCTGCTTAGTTTCTCTGTGAGTATACAGCACCAGCAGCTGGCTGAGGCCAGATCTTCAAAAGAACACCGATTCTGGGGAGAATAAAAGGCCAGAGAAATAGAAGCAGGAATGCATTTTCCTTTGATCAGAAGAGAGCATGTCTGAGTTAGCAGAAATTCTTCTATGGGTGTCAGCAAGTTAACACAAAAACTAACAATTTTATGATATTAATTGTTGAAGCAGTAATATTGCAACCATATAAAATACATTAAAGCTTTTAAAACTATTTTCATCAGGCCAGGACTATCTGTTTGTTTGTGTCTCTTTTTTCAGCATTTTCAGAGTTGAAGCGAAGGATGCTTCCTTCCCTTTTCAACCATGTATCTTTTATGATCTTAAGAAATCTTGTGAGTAGCTTAAAACCTGGTGTTTCTGCAACAAAAAAATCAACAAACCATTAGCTCTGCTGCTCAAGTTTTGTATCCCTCACTTGGTAGGGCATTGGTGCCAGAGAGTACAACTATGCATAAAGAGAGGCAGAAAAACATCCTGCCTTAGTCCAGGTTGTAAAGGGATTACAGGAGGAGGGACAGAGTGCCCTTAAATGGAGCAGCAGGTTCCAGAGGAGCTCCTTGTGCAGCTCTCCACTGCACAGTGGAAACAACTTACATGAAGTAGAGGAATGCACAAGAAAAAAGATCTTAGAAGAACAGCAAGGAAATTATGTAGGCGTCAAAATTTGGCATGACTGCTCCTACAATTTATGGGATGAAGCATCCAGACCACTTGGATTTGGAAGCATCTAGATGAGTGTTAGTTTGTGTTTGGACACAGCAGAAAGAACTGTCTCATGTGTACTGACTTAAGCAAAAAGCAGCAGTTTGGCTTCATTGAGTAAGTACTTTTTGATTCCCTCCTTTTTCCCCTTAGGATGCAAAAGGACAGATGCTGGTTAGCAGAGATAATAAGCTACATAGTAGTAGTGGAAAGAGTGCACTGAATAAATAAAGACTGCTCTAGATGCTAAGAAAGCTGTGTAGAAAACGTAATGTTCTTGCTGAAATGCGATGTCTCTCTGGGTGAAGCAGACAGACTAACCAGATGCACTTATCAGACACTGCTGCCAACAATTTGCTTGTTTTCTTTCCTCTAAGTGCTGAAAGATGTAATTCTTTAAGGATAACAATTCTAGTGACATGTATCTTTTTCTCCTTCTTCTTTTTTTCTTCTCCCCCACAGTTCCATTTGTTTTTTAATTTAAGTTGTGTAACTTTATTGATCTGCAAATCAAACCACAACTTTTCCCTTTCAGTAAGTGGATGGGAAATAAATGGAAAGGCCCTGAAAAGACAAATATTTGACAAGACAGACAGATTGGCATTTATACCAGGGAAGATAAAGTTGCATTGGTGCCTCAATGCTCTGTTCTCTCCACAGGAAATATTTCCAGATATAGACTCTGTGGACTCAGAGATGTGATTGATACAAGGGGTGTAACCACTAATGTTGATGTGTTCATGGTCTTTTTTTGCCATGAACAAGTGATGCTCCAACAACTTTTAGCTGTGTTTTCTGCATTGGGACTAAAGGGATAAAAAATATTTCAAAGAGATTTTCATAACACCTCAAAAAGTTAATGCCTTTTCCATTAAAATCTTGATGCTGTCAGGAAGAAGAGTAGTGCTACTGGGTTATGTCAGCACGGTGTTATACCTTTTGTAAATGCATCAGGGTGAACTCCTCATAGATATGAGACATGTAGATACAATTTAATAAAAGTTTTGTCTCTTTTATGCTGTACACCATATGAAATCACTGTCCCGTGAAGTTCTGCTGCATTCACAGGTTCCTGAGTAGAAGTCCAATACTAGTCTGTCCTTTTAGAAGTACCATGTCCTGCAACACCTAATGAAGAACTTTCTCTAGTTAAGCCAATTTTCAACTTTTTCTGGCATAACTGTGATTATTTTAAAATACATTTTAAAAAAGCTACATTTTAAAAAGCCTCAAAAATTTAATATATATAATGTCATGGCACTTAAGTAATAGTATCCTGATGTTACTTGAATTTGTAAGCAAAAAGTAAATACACCACCCAACTAGGAAAAATAAGGTTTAATGAATTTTTACAAAACTGATGATTTCAGGGACTAAAAGAAATAAAAAGAGGTCTTACCTTTTTTGGTATAAGAAAGTTTTCTTGCCTCTCTGATTTGTCCAGTTTCAGAACACAAACCTGGGTTCAGCTTCTGATTCTTCATCTTAAAGGTCACATAGGGTTTTCACGGATTAAATGTATCCCATAATTGCCCAGAGCTGGGCAGCAATAATGCATATATTGCAAGAAGGAATAAATGTAATCAGCTGAGAAGATAGGATCCACTAAAGTATGCATCCAGTTTCCTGAGCATTGTAGAAGTGATTGTATTAGAATGAGAGGATCTGCTGGAAGCTGCAGGTATTTCTGTCTTCACAACAGGACATGAGCCTTTTGAAGTCTATCAGCTGACTTCAGTGGATACAGTCTTCAGATTTCATTTTGAGTTTGATTTTTTTTTTTTTTTAATGGGAAGTAGTTTCAAAAAGCTTCAATCATAAAACAAATGTAGTATCATAGTGAGAGTAGACTGAAATCTCCAGGAACCTGAGATTTCCCAGTAACAGCTATGACTGCTGCTGAATTTTTAATTTCTAATTTGTGATTTTTTTCTTTTAAGGTGTTTTTTTTGGTTGGTTTTTTTGGGGTTTTGTTTGTTTGTTTGGGGGGTTTGTTTGTTTGTTGGATTTTTTAGGTAAAATTCCTCTGGAGCAGCGCTTATAATAATGCAAAGTGTCAAAGTGAAGTTCAAGTTATTTTACAATCATTTACTCTTGCAGTACCAGTGTAATTTCAGATATGGAACATGATCTGATGATTGATTCAGCATTTTTCTATCATTCTATGAAGAATTTTGAAACAGTTATTTGTAACTGTAGACAACTGTAATTTTTTTCTGTTTTCTCCTGCCTAATGTGGTCCACTTTTCACAAACTAGGAAAGATGACTGTAGATTCTGGATTATAATAGAGGAAAATGGAAGGTGGTGTGAAAAAGCTGAAAATATTCTTGGTCAACATCGAGAGTGTCTAAGTATTTTAAATCTTTTTAAAAAATGATCCCAATTTACAGGTCTTAAGGCCTGCAGATATTTTGTGAGATAAATTTGCTGCTGTCTGTTGGGCATAGCAAGTAGAAGTGTACGCTTAGATATAGATGGGTTGTGAGTGTGTTTTAATCTATAAAAACTCAGGATGCTTGATCTTGTGAAAAAGACTGAATCTTTGGTTTATTCCCCTTTGCTTTTACCTGCCAGAGTCCTGCTGTTAAGCAGCTCTAGGGTGTGGCTTTCACCTGTTCAGTCGTGTCACATGTGAACTTTTCTCTCTGCCATCCATTTTCCTTTGTGACATACATGAAAGTCACAAGACTTGGGAAAAAAGTGTATTTTTCTAACTGAGAAGGGGTCACTAGCCTACTTGCTAGCAGATGCCTGGAAATTGGCAGGCAAAAGAAAATGACAAGATTGTTTATTTAAAAAGCTAGAGACTGTGACTTCCTGCTTTGAAAGCACATATGAAATTAAAAGTGTAATTTGTTTCCTTATTTTTTTTTTCCCCCCCAATGATACTTGCTCATAAAAATGAAGAGTCTTACTGTGCAAAAATAGGATCCTGGGGTTGAAAGCGAGTAGGTGAATGTATATATCTAATGTTAATAAACTGGGCAGCAGTCTCTTCATGGAAATCTGTTATTCCATGCTTAGCTTTGGCATCACTCTTTTGAGTGCCCAAGAGACTCTTGTTTGACCTCTGCCTCTGACCTTCCAGAGCCAGCACTTATGGCCACATGTGGAATAACAGCTGGTGACTCCAAAATCCAGGTGCAGGTGTCAGGAATACATTTTTCCAGCTGTGCCATCTGGGCTGTCAGACATTTTCTTTTTTTTAGTGTGTCTTTGCTGTCTTCACTTCTGGCTTTGGTGGACAGGGGAGCTGCCCATGGAATGTTTGCTGGGCCAAACCATTTAAGACAGTTGCTTGTCATCTTTGATGCTCTTTGCATTGAATCGCTTTTAAGTGAGAGTGATTTAACTACATTTATGCTTAATTTGAAAGAAACAGAACAGTTGGTCTTGAAATTTGGGAAGGCCACCGGGTATGTTAAATATTACATAAACACAGTCTGCTGTAGATTTTTTTGCTCTGAAGATCATTTATAGGTCAGAAATAAAGTTACTATCTTCTTGTCTCAAAGCACTTCACATAATTGTATTATTTTATCTCTTTATTATTTGATAGTATCTCTGAAGGTTTTCCCAGAGCAGGTGGCAGTGTTTCCTTAGCACCAAGTGTTAGGTCAGAAGAATAAAGGTATACTGGATTCTTCATGAAAAGTTAAGTAGAGTATAAAAACTTTCTTCTAATATAATAAAAAGAAATACTCATCAGTTTTTTCATTGATAAGGTTCTTAAAAAAAAAAAAAAAAAGCCAAGAACAAACACAAAGGTATAGTAGGATTTTCTGTAGTTTTACTTGCTTTCTGTTTTTAGCTCTACTATGTTGGGGGATCTATGGCATGGAATTGTAAGATGTCCAGAAATTCAGTGTTATAGTGCAAGTGTACTCTGTCAAGAAAATACATAATTGGGAAGATTGAACCAATTTTACAATTAAAAGTGATTGAGGACTTGTCTCAGAGGAGAGATCTCTTTTAGAGCACTGGAAAGCTGCCTGTGTAACAGGAGTGAATACAAAGTTACGTGTTGGTGAGCTATTCAGACCCTGGCCCTTTTGGAAACTTCATGCTGCCCTATAAAAAAAAGACAAAGCTGGCCATGAGTAGAGCCTGGGTCCTGCTTGGACCCTGCCCTGAGCCTCAGTGACAGGAAGGCAAAATCCACCTCTTGCAGAGATGTGGGTAAAGGCGACTGTGCTGTGTGAGGACAGGGAGCAGCTGAGCGAGGCTCTCCCCAACCTGACCTGCAGGACACCTCCTCGGGGTGAGGAGGAGGTCACTGCACTCTGCAAACTCAACAAGCCCTTCAGTCCACAGGTGGTGCCGGGGGTGCCTGCACTGGTGGCCTTGGGATGTGGACAGCTGGGGGCTGAACCCTCTCCTGCCACGTGGAAGCAAAAAATGACAATGGAGTCCAGCAACATGCTTGATGCTTTCTGGATGATAAATTTTTTTTTGTTGTCTCAATCACCTTTTGGTGGTTTGTTTGTTTGCTTTTTCCCTCCCTTTCTCTGTTTATTTCCATTCTGTTCTGTTCCTTCCCACACAGTGCTGGTTGTGGTACTTATTTCAGCACGACATTCAAGATCATCTTCTCTAGCCAGGGCTTGCTCATTACCTAACAGGATGTGAAAACAGGCTAGACTAAGGAAGAAACTGGTAAGCCTGTATAAGCCACAGTAAAGCATGAGGAAATACTTAGTTAAAAACTTCTGAATGTATTCTTTGAAATGTGAGCTGAGCCAATAATTGGGTCCAAATCCTATTGACAGACTGAGAGCACAATTAAAATATCTGAAGTTATCTTCATGCTCGGAAGAGAGGGCGAAATCTGTAAGCTGAGTTACTCTCCCATCCTTAGACAAAGTCTGTCTGGGGCATGTTTTAAGTCATAGACAGGCTTCTTTTACTGTCTCCCTTCTCTAAGGTGGACTTATTTTCTCATTTCCTGTGTGAAGAACTGGAAAGTCTGATGTATAAAAAGGTGCCTAAGTCCTAATGACTAAGATTTTTCCTGAAACCTTTGCATTTCAGATTTCAAAAGATTTTTTGGAATCTTCGAAACACTCTGAAGGTGTTCCTTTTTCAAAAGGATCCTTGATTGAAGAAAGAAGTACACTATCTGAAACACATTTGTTTTCTCAAATAATGAGTAAGGGGACCTGGCTTGTCAGACTTATTTTAGTCTCTACAGCAACATAGCTTAAGTAGGAACCTTGAAGTGCTTCCTTTTGGAACTTGGCAACAGCACATACCAAAAAAAAATGAATAAGTAAAAGTACTTATTACCTCATCTGTAGGAAACCCTATAAAGTGTAGCAGCTCCTTTATGTTGCTCTGATGCCTAAGAACACATTTCAGACTTCATCTTCTATATGAGTAAGATTTGCAAAGAGTTTACTGGTGTTCAGTAAAATACTATTTGTCTGACTGGATTTATCTCAGCCCTACTGAAATACAATTCCTTGAGGCTGCCCTATGTGATGGTTTTCACTGCTTCAATTTTGTACATTATATCTTTAGTTGGAAAAAATATGTATGTCATTGAACACCTTTTAGAGGTTCATTCACTAACTTTTGTAATGCACAGAGCAGCTCTGCCATGGAAACAAGTCTTGCATAAGTAGGAATGACAGCAAACAGGTGACCTTTTCATGACTACTTCAGCCTTCCATAGTACCTGTGTCCAGGACGTAAGGGGAAGACCCTGAGGAAGATGTAATATCATCCAAAAAGCCCTTTCTGTGTAGCATGTATATGTCTCTATCTACAGACAAGGGCATTAAGAAATTAGAATTTAAATCCATAATCCTAACAGAGAGATAATTACATGCCCAGATGCTTCAGATGCTCACTAATCACCTCACTTCTCTCTTATTTGAAGTCATTGGCCCAAGTTCTGTGTGAGTTTATGATTGCACCTTGAAAGACATTAGCAACTTTCTCAGCATGCTGTCTCCCACTAAAAAAAAACAAAAAAAAAACCAAAAAAAAGCCTTTTGTCTAGGGACTTGAAGGCAATAAAAACCAAAAAGGTCTGACTTCTGGCTCCTCATTGTCACCTTTCTGATGGGGATGAAGTTCATGTCCATTTAGAAATACTGCCTATGTCAATTCACATACTCATATTGTCTGCTTTAGCTAGGGAGGGTTAAATAAATGCCTTCCATTTTTTAATTATGTGGGGCACTATCACACTTCTGCAGTTAAAATGAACATTAAAATGATATTGCTTGTTTTTTGAAGACTGTGTATGGAATAGCAGCAGTGTCTAACCAATGTTCACATGGTGATTTTAGAAAGTTAAGTCTGTTGTCAATCATTGTAGAAGTCTGCAGGTCCATTTCACAGGGAAAAGTTAGATGTCTGTAAATTAAAGAAAACCTCTGCATGAGAACAGTGCTCTTACCTTTTCATTGTCTTCTGCATTCAAGATAGAGACTGTAGCAAAGAAAGGACAGAAAAAAATGCTTGCAGCCAGACAACTTTTGAAAGTGTGGCTTTTGAGTAGTTTTAAAGTATTTGGTTTTCTGCTTTATTTGGTTAATTGTTGAAGTAATTTAATTTTCTTTTTAATTAAGGAGCATACTGTACGAAAACTAAGTATTTTGCTTATTCTTGGTGTTGGTTTAATATAGTCTCAACCTACCCACAGATGTTTTTTCTAGGTTCATCCAGTCTTTATCATTCTTCTTGGTACAGTGTGGTGATTAATATCAAGGAGAATGTTTTGTCCTGTAGAAAGCTACTTGTGAGAATGAAAGTACAAATTGCATATATTTTACTAAGCAGGGGTTATAAAAATCTTTACTTAGGTAATATGGTTAGATAAAAGGTGTAAAAGTTAATACCTCTCTGTTCAGTGATGGAATCCATCTCTCTTTTTACTGATAGGAAATAAAGTCATCTGAAAATATAAAAATGCAACAGCATGTTAGATTTTGATCCACTAAGGTTCATGAAAACCGAAACTAATTAGTAAACCTGAGGAAGTGCAACACTGATTTTAAACATAGTCTGGTTTAGGAAGGAGGTACACAATGCCTGTTAGATAGTTACTCTTAATTACCTTTGACGTGTAGGTAGTTGAGGAAGTGGCATATCAGCAGCAACAGGATAATTTTGGTGATTCAAAATAAATTCTTTTGTACAGCTGATGACACCTTAAAGTCTGTTGATGTAAGTGTTGTCATTCCGTTCTTTGGATAGGTTAATACATCCAAAGTCAGGCTGTGCTGTGAATGGAAGTGTGAAAGTTAGAGTTGGCAGAGTCCTTCTGCAGGCAGCAGTTTCAACATCATTAGCTGACAATATAGGATTGAGCATTTTTAAATGCACCCACAGAAAAATAAGACTGTTAAAGCCCACTTCTGAGGCACATATTTGCACCTTACAACTTGCTATGTCTCATCCTGATAGGAGATTGCATATGCTTGGGAAGGAAATAAGGCAGGCAGAACAAGCTGAGGTGTGTTTGTTAGTACATCTTGTTGGTACATCTGTCTGCAATAAAATTCCATTGTGGGAAGGCTAGCCATGGATGAAGTGAACAATAATAATAATAATAACAATAATAATAATAAAGAAGTTAATTTGTAAGTGGGGTGGTCCCTTCAGCTCACGCATTAGTGCTTGTGCTTCAGCAGACTAGTAATTTATTGATGCAGATGGCTATGTAAAGTGCATGCAATTTGTGAGGGGGCTTGACCCTTGACTGATGGGCCATATGTTGCAAAGCCCCAGAGGCATCATTTGACTGAGTTCTTTCCCTCTCTCTGTCTCTGCACCTATGGTTCTTGTTCAATCACCACATATTGAACTATAGACTTCCTAACTCCCCCAATAAATCTCCAACTAATGGCTCACGAAGGCCATAACTTAACCCTTTACATACAAAAGAGCACATCATTTTGCATTGCATTTTTCACACTCGTTGAAATAAATAATGCATGACCTAGCCTAGTTATCAAGGACCAGGATGTCACAAAATAGGACCACCTGCAGGCTTGTCATTGTCTGCATAAACCAAATTCACTTGGAGCATTCTCTAACTTTAATGTGTGTGTGCCCTATATGCACACATGGGTTGTACAAAGAATTCTTCTATTTCTCACATACCACAAGTGAAATGCAGTAAAGTACCTCGTGTGCCTAATGTCTTATCTTGTCTGCTACTATTCTTGTATTCTAACAGGGTTTACAGCAAGTTCTTCATGACCTAGGCATGGCTTCAGTTGCATAAAGATTTGGCAGATGGTTATCCAAGTTGACAGTCTTTCCATAATCTCATAAAATGGATCAACAGTTTCTCTCATAGAAACCTCTGTACGTACTCATTAATGTGTTCATGTGCAGTAAAATTCATTTCATATACCCTCCTTAAATTGTATAGTGCTACAAGTTGCTCTTCAGCTGGGCTGGCATAGGATTCTGCACTGGTGGGCTGCAGTAGGAGCTGTAGGCTGCTGTACAGCAAAGCAGCCCTGTGAGACAGTCACTTATTGCCACTAAACTATTGCTATATAAGAAGCTGAGCAAGCTACACAAAGCAAGAAACAGTGGTAAAGTCTGTGTGAGCCTGGAACTGATACAGCTCTTTTAAATATGAACCCCAAATGCCTGGTAATGTAGCTACAAGGATTCAGCTTTGAAACGCTGACTTGAAACTGGAAAGGCTGACATTTTTCATTAAATTCAAGAAATCTGAGGAAGAAAACCATTCCCGATAGATAATGACTATTCCTCTTTCTCCACAAAGTGGTGGGAGGCGGTGGTTTAGCTGGGCAAAAGTTTTGGCTACAAGGTCATGACTTTTCTAGAGAGAA
The DNA here is from genome assembly GCA_013396875.1 of Vireo altiloquus. NCBI lineage: Eukaryota > Metazoa > Chordata > Aves > Passeriformes > Vireonidae > Vireo > Vireo altiloquus. The sequence continues at coordinate 300,743 of VZRF01004447.1, forward strand.
CTGAGGCATTTGATACTATTTTTAAAATTTTCTTTTACTGTGGTGTAGCTTTGTATAATAGTTTAATGCAAGAAACCTTGTATGATTCTCCCAAGTTTATTCTGGCAGAACTTACTAATAACGGGGTTTTGTATGAATAAGAAGTGTGACAGTGTTCAATTACTATATACTTTTATACTTAGAAAATGTATGAAAACTGTAGTTCATTTAGGTAGTCATTGTTCTGTAGTTTAGTCTTTGTATAGGGGATGCTTTTGTTTTATGCATATTATTTGGGGGGGAGAAAATGAAAAAAAATACCAGAGCAATTTTGAGTTCTTCAGTGAATCTGAGCTAGTTAGTATGGTATGAAAAAAAGTGAGCTCATGGCAAACTGATGCAAATGGAACAAATTCATAACTTCCTCTCTTAGAACTGCTTCCTTAGCAGTTTGTGATGTGATGCAGTCAGAGAACGAGGTTATTTCAGCACAAATCCTGCGCATTAATCACGCACATTGTTGTTCTCAGTCACGTGTATTAAGGCCCACAGGCTTGCCAGTTTTATTCATATGGATCCTATTTCTGTACTGTGGCCTCTGCACCATCATTTTATTACAAGTCTTCAGGCTTCAAGTATTCCATGTAACCAGAAGCCAGTGATAAGCATTCCCTCCTGAGGTTATTATTTCACAATTAAAGTGATGATATTGAAAACATTGATGGCAGTGGGATTTACAAGGGCAGAGGTCTTTACCACTACCAGAAGCAGTTGAAAACCTCAGTTTTAAAATGTCCTTCATGCATTAGTCTCTATGTAAGGGCTGTATATGGGTTTCAGTATATGTTCTGAATGAGCTGGTCCAGCCTATAATTTAATGTGCATTTCATTGAGCTTTGGTCAGAATTTCATCTGCATTTCAACTCCATTATCCCACATGTGATTATATATTGCACCCAGTTCTGCTTCTGTAGTGACCACTTAGGTTCAGATTGAGTGGACTTCGTTTCCGGAGTGTCTCCACTCAAATCAGGCTCCATTCGAAAGAGAGAAGCAGAAAAATATAAAGAAATTATTTAATGTTTTACAGCTAAAACAAACTGACAAAACTGCAGGAAAGTGTTCTGGTATCATGCAGATAGATCGTCTATCATATTACAGTAGTACTTCTGAAAAATGTGAGTGTCAACAAAAGTCTGGAACTGGCTGATGTGAAATATTAGAAGGTAGAGAAAGACATTTGTTCCCACTGATCATAAAAGAAGCTGTAGAAAGCTGCCTGGAAGAAATTGTGTTAGTGAGCAGGCACACTGCTGAAAGCCATTACCCTCGTGAGTTCCAGGTGTCAGTTTGGATATTATCACTGCTGTGCTACACGTAGTGAAATGTGCTGTCCTTGATGAGTTTGGGGTTTTGAGAGGCAGTAACAGATTATCTTTTATGTCAACCACAGTTCTATCAGCTGCTCAGTTTTCTGAGCTTTGGGCTGGACATTAGAAAGACTGGTTGAAAATTAATGATGAATGGTTTTTGTATTTTTAAATGTTTTATTTAGACTAGATATGTTTATTGCATGTGCTTCCCAGGTGACTGTAAATTAAGGGAACAAAAAAGATGAAACAAATTCCAGTTCAAGGTGGTGCAGCTTTCAGTAGCTTCTGCTTGGCTTTTCCAGCTTAGGTGTTGCATGCTGCATTTGAATTGATACACACCAGTCATTTGGACCACAGCCTGGAATTGTGCCACTTGTACTGATCTGAGGAGGAAAAAAGAAAAAAAAAAAGTAGTTTGCACCAAAGTGGGTACTGGAAATTGTGAATTCTCTTCCTACTTATGCCTCAGTATACTGTATAATCCTGAGAAATTTGCTGTTCTTGAGAATGCCTCAGTTTTTATTGTGAGCTTTATCAAGGTTTATTACCTCATTTGGTGGAGTTTGCTATCTACTTCTCATCTCCTAAGCAGACATACGAATGAACAAAAAAATCCGCACATAATTCTGACATAGCAAAGTGTAGGTCTAGAAATGAATCTTACTGCAAGGAGTATCTTGAAACGTGGTCTGATAGAAGTAAAATTTTGTTGTTGCCTGATATAATAAAGCTTCACTTAAGAGTTTTATGTTTTGCTGGGTTTATATGTCTTTGGAGAAGGTAAAGGAGAATAGGTCAAGCTGTTCTCTCCTGTAGCTTAAACCACTTTTACAATCAGATCAGCTAAATAATTTGGAAAAAAAACCCACTAGTCAGATAAGGGAATTTTCAGTTATGTGGTTTTAGATTTAGAGTAATTTCTTTGATGCCATCATCAATGTCTAAATCATACTGTCTAGAAGCTGATGTAGCTATCATCGAATTTTACGAGTTTTAGGGGAAAGGGACTATAGATTAGATTTTGGAGCTGTAGAAGACAGATCATAAAATCAAAAGCTGCACCAGACCCTTTTGTTTTAAGGGACTTTCCAGTCACAGTAGAAATCTACTGTATGAAACGGGGTTTTTAGTAAAACTGGTAAACCAAGAATAGTAAAAAGATCTCAGTCTTGCAAAACTATGATTTATTTTTGTTGTTCTTCATCTCCCATTATACTTTATTCATGGTAAGCTTTTATCTTGAAGACACAGTAATTGAATTGGTGTTGAAGAGAAAGTTGACACACATAAATAACAAAAAGAGACAGCTTAGGTCTCTATATATTTCAGATGCATTTTCTTTGTGGCCGAAGGCTCTAAAGACACTAATAGTAAATTTCAGCTACTTCCTTCAAGATTAATTTATTGTACCATAATCTTTGTTTATGATACAGGCAGAATAGCTAAGTAATACCAAATAAATCAGAGTATTTTACCATTATAACATGAAGCACTTTATTGTATTGTATTTTCTTTCCCTCCATGAAATTTACTACACAATTTAATATACTTGAAATACACATAATGAAAATAAGAATTCTATGTTGGTAAAATGAGCTAGGAAAAACCAAGTATATACTTCCTTTACTGAGAGATGGAGTTGTTTGGGGTTATTTTAACTCCAGTAATGATACCCCATGGTTTCTTCCTGAAAAGGCATCTTCACATTTATGGACTAATAACCAGAGCCATCACCTGTGCTGTATTTGCTGACTCATGAGCTATTAAGTGCACTTAATGGGGTGACACTAATATGGCCACTGCTAGGGCACTAGGGTTGATTGTGTTAATCCTTTCGTATTTAAGCTTTATTTTAATTCAGTACGCACAGCCTGATCCTCCTTGCCATGTATTTCAAGAAGAATGTGACTGAGACCCATCATCATCTTTTTCTCTGATTTCAGAGTCCCCTTTTTGCTGATTAGTGCAGAGATTTTAATCTTCAATTTTATTTCCAACAGCCAGAACTGTCTCAATGGAATAGAGGAAGCTCAGGGGGACTGAGCAGGTTCTGCAAAGTTGTTATTTGTTGCTGCATATACTTTAACTTGTGCTACAACTCGCTTTTTGGTTAAAATACTGATAGCACATAAACCACCTACTGCTGTCCTCATCAATGCTGTGATGCTTGTGACAGTATAAATATGGATAATTTTGTTTTCCTTCATGATTAAGTCACTTCCTGGTTTATTTTTCTTGGGTGAAATATAAAAGAAGAGTCATATGTGTATTTGTTTTTGTACCAGTTTCAAAACAGAGCCTTATCCCTAGACAGAAATTAATGTGTCAGGCATTACCCAGAAGAGTATTTATAAGAAGCAGCTGAAGAATTAAGGGAACAGCAGAGTTGTGTAAAGCAAACAAAGGAACATTCTATGATTAAATCACTGCTTGATTTAGGCTATTCTTAGACAGTATGTTCACCCCAGAAATCCACCTATTATCTTCCTTTTTTTTATTGGTCTGATTTTAGTGAAAAGCTGATGCCTTTAATAAATACTGGAAACCAACACAATAGGAAAGCAGAGTAGGGAATTCATTATCTATACGTCAAAAGCTGTTTCGTGGATGTGTGTGGTTTCTTTATCAAGTAGTGGAAGCTGAGGAATACAGGATAATATCAGAGCAAAAATGAGGTTTTCCCCAATTCCTTCCCAGTACAGTTTTCTGCTTGATTCTTCATAGAATGAATATATTCATGCAATCTTCTACCCAGGTTTGGGGGGCACCTGTTTTGCCTTCTGAATGCCTTTATTAGCTAATGTAATGCAAAGCTACAGTATTATTTTCTATGACCTTTCTTAGTCTGTATTTCTGGGCATTAGTTTCTATTTTTTTTTTTTTTTTTAATTTAATGAACACATACATTCCACTGCAGATTGCTTAAGGGAGAATTTAATTTTTAGCTTTTTTTTTTTATTGATAATAGCGCTGATATAGGAGAAGGCGTAGATAACTGTGATTTTATTCTGAGTGAAAATTTTCCAATTCTGCAAACTGTTCTGCATTTTCATGTTAGGCTATAATATAAATACTTTAAAATAAGTTCTGAGGATGGGGGGAGGAAAGGAAGAACAACTGTTGATAAGAGGTGGGTTTTTTCCTCCTCCAGAATATTATGAATTTTTCTTCAGAGGATTGAAGTGTTACGATAATGAACAACAAGAGGCCTTGTCTTTGCTAATGTGTAGAAATGATGAAAGGAAAAGTAGGAAAACCTCTCAGTGTTTCTATTTGGTTGGTACCTAGATGATCCATGCTTTGGGAAAAGACGTGAAGGTTTCAGTTGTGGTTCTGCAATTATTTTTATTGTGCTGTCTTTTCAAGACCTCGAAAGAGTGACCTGTAAAATGATTTGAAAGTCGTAGCTAGAGGCAACATACAACCTCACAATAAAATGAAACAGAACATTCCCTTGCCGGTGTTGTTGTTTGCCTTATGACTTGGCTGATAGAAGATGAGGCCATTCTGGATATTTTACTTTAAGTGACCTTGAGGAAGCTGTGAAAGTTTTGCTCTGTGGTGGTGAAATGATACTGAGTTTCTGCGTATTCTCTCTCTTGGAATCAACAAAGGAGTGCATATCCAGGTTTGTCATAAATTCCCTTTCCCATAAAGGTACACTGAGGCACAGAGAAATTCACCTGCCAGTTTTTCAGCTAAGAAAGAAGCCTTCATATTAGAATTAAGGATATCTCTGCCCTCTGCCTCCTCTGTGTAAGCAGTTGACAGGCCGTGTTTACTGAAAGATTAAAAATTTCTAAATCCCTGCATTAAGAATGGCTGTGCAGTTTGTGTATAGTAATGTGATTCAGATAAGTTGTTTCATTGTTGACAATTTGCTTGCTGCCCTTAAAATAATCCTTTTTAATTTCCCAGACAAAAAAAGTTTCAAGATACTCAGTCATCAGTTTCCAAGTCTGTTTGCTTACCTAGGCACATATCCATAACCATTTTGTTTTGAGATTAAGTTGGAAATCTCAGAAGAATAAACTTCTCTGTGGGTATTTCTGATTTAATTTACATTCAAAATGAGCTGACTATTGTGTTGCATAGAATCACTCTTTTCTCCATGTCTGGATTTTATATGGGAACTGTGAAGTTAAAACAGAATTTTGTAATTACCATACTAGTGTAGCCGTAAAAGTAAAGCTTTCATTTCAGCTGAAGACATTTATTTCTAAATGGGCTTTGAAAGGGAATTCTGTCTTATTTTTGTGATGCTGCAAAAAAAAAAAAAAAAAAAAAAAAGATTATTAGCATTTAGGATAATCCATAGACAATGATATTTTTGCATTGATACTAATGCAGTACAAAGGGTTTTACTAACCACAGGATTACTGGTGAAAGCAAAAAAATTGCCTTCCTCAACAAAATCTTAGAAGTTACCTTGCAAAGAGTACTCAGCAGAAAGCAATCCCTGCCAAATTGCACCTTAAAATTGAGCAGCATATTCTCTTATTCCATTTGTGGTTTGGGAGGTGCTCCCTCAGTGTTATACTCAAGTTTCTCTGTGCTAGTGATGTTGTAAGCACCTGACTGCCGCTTAACATTTAAAATTTTATACTTCACAATTAACCAAAAGTGTAAATTATGTAAGTGGTTCAGTCCTGGAAGTCTGTTGTTCTTGTAACTCAGCCATCTTAGTTAATCTTCAGTTAGCAAAGAAAGCAATGGGACTGATGTCTGAAATTGTACTGAACTGGGGGAAATGAGATACACTTTAGCAGCTTGGAAGAAAGCTAAAACAGCTTGAGGGAGGAAAAAGCAGCCACTTTGGATGGTGGTTCAGCTGAGAAAGCAGAATCAGAAAACGGCAATTGATTCACTAACTATCACAGCATCAGTCCATTCAGGAGGCTTGTGGAGATCCCATTGCATGTCTGGATCAAAGGAGCTAAATTAAAGCAGGCTTCCTGGAAAGGACTGAAAGAGAAGAGTAGCATTAGGGAAAGCAGGAGGGCATCTGAGTCTAAGAGGAGCATTGATTTTGAATTTTTCATCAGTCACGTGAATTTAAAATCAAATAACACACCTATTGTGGCATTGTAATTCTGCATATTCCTTTATGGCTCTCTTTCCAAATTACAACATTCTCTTGCTGAATGTGCTCTTTAATAACAGGTTCCTAATGCTGTGCACCCAATTTATCATTTCTTCTCTGGAAATCGCAAGTAGTTCCTTAATCTAAATAAAGCAGTGAACAGTGGTTGCTCTTCAGTAACAAAACCACCCAATTGCATCAAATATATCATCTGCTATTCTAAGAAAAGAGAAATATCATGGTATCATGAATATCAATTATGTCATAACACTTGGTAAATGGCAAATTTTTAATGGGAGTCACATTATGCCTTAATGTGAGCCAATTTTACAGTGCATATAACTGTAAAATCTTGTACCTCTTTCCAAATAAATTGTCTCTTCTGTTTCATGAGTACCAGTGTGATAATAGCTCTTGCAGTGAAGATGGCAAAAGTGCAATTTTGTATTCAATAAATGTGTGTCTTAGGATTCTTTGAAAAGTTACGTTTTATTTTTTTCCCCCTGAAATTATTTTAGTTTTTGCCAGTAAAATATTTTATTTTAGAGATAGTAATTTCTTTCAGAGCATCTGTGTGGATTTTCCCAGACTTCAGCATATGCATATTAGAAAGTCTTTATAATGAAGAGATAAAATTTTTTTTCTGCTAAGCTAGGCAAAACTGTATAAACTGTTGAACTTGAGCTATACAGTCATTCTATGAATAATATAAATTCTCTTGCTCACATCTTTAATTCGACTGATTTAATTTTGTGTTTGAAAATATGCTGTCAGGTCCACAGAATAAGAATATATTTTAAACTTCCTTAAAACATACTAAGGAATAACTGGCAAGTCATTTTACCTGGATAAGTTGCAAGGTTTCAGTGGAAATCCAACCAGTGAAGCTTTCACTTTTGTGAACAGCCACCAATAGTCAAAAACTATTTAATAACACTGCACTAATTCTATTTTCAGACACAAAGACATATGCAAGAGTCTGAAAAAAAAGTGGTTTATTGCTGTCAAGTGATTTGGAGCTTGACAAATCTAGGAGTAGGTTGGACAGCTCCTGGTAGGAAGCCATGGCAATACAGGGATCATGAGCAGGCTGAGGCTGAATCAGGTGCTGTGTTTCAGGGCCTCTGGGAGGATGGAATGTTACTGGGAAAGACCTGGTGCCAGTCTGGTCCTGGAGGTAAAGAGAAGTACTTGGGAAAGAAAATCAAATAAAGTTCCATAACTACTTTTTGTTGCTCCTAATAAGTTTCTGTGTGTTTGTGATGGGCCATGTTCTTTTTGGTCTTCTAGGAAGAAACATACCTTTTTTTGGTTTCTTGGGATGTTTTTAGGGGGATGTATGCAGACTGCCAGTCTTTAGTTACTGAAGAAATGTGTACAGGTCAGCCAAAGAAGAGGGCAGCATCACATCTTTCTGTAACTATTAGAAACTTTTGTAGTGATTTATGGTTGAGATTCCTGATTTCTTCCCTTTAAAAAGCTGATCAGTGTTAGTGGTAGGTAGGGAAACTAATAAAATAAAGTTGCTGTGTTCAGTTGGAAAGGGACTCCCACTGCCATAGGAAGTCTATAGCTTGATGCATAAAAACTTGAGCTGTTTCTCCATCTCTAATACAATTGATCAGTTGTAACCTGCTGTTAAATTCAGAGTTCTTCAGAGTAAAGGCCTTGTGTAGTGCAAAGAACTTAGATTACACCAAACTGTAATTAAAACTGAATGAAAAAAGGTAAAATATAGGTCTCATCCACTTTTGGCATCTTGTCAAGTATTTTGTTCTCTTAAGAGCAAAGATTTCTCTTTTTTTTTTACTCCAACTTCTTGCTGATAGCAAAGTTGCCAGTTCTGTGCAGGTGTAGTAAATTGTATCCTTATGTTGTATTGTTTGGAGAGTACCACAGATCTGACATGTATGTGGATGAACTTCTGAGTTACGGCATTTCTGTCTTGATTTTGAGGAAATGGAAGTTTACTGCCTCTTCCTGCTTTGAGTTTTAACATTTGGAGAAAATATTGGTCTAAAAGGCTACAATAAATGTAGTG
>VZRF01004447.1:309246-335848 GCA_013396875.1 Vireo altiloquus
AGTAGTGATTTATTTTTTTAAAAAAAAAAAAAAAAAAAAGACCCATCAGTGCTGGTGAAAATGTTTCAAGAATTAATTGGATCACTTTTGCAGGAGGTGAGGCCCTGGAACAAGCTGCCCAAAGAAGCTGTGGATGTTCTTGCCCATGGCGGGAGGTTGGAATTATGATTTTTAAGGTTCCTTCCAACCCAAACCATTCTATGATTCCATGTTTATTTGTTTGGTAGAGCCATTCTTGTGCATACTTGCTTCTTGTAGTGTGTCACAGAAAATGTAATTGCCAGTAAAGAAAAATGTGGAGAGTCAAATAAGCTAAAACATACAATAAAGCTCTTCAATTGAAAAAAAAAAAAGAAAATTGGATGAAATAAAGAGACAAAAAAAGAAACCCATGCACAGAGCTATTACAGGCTGATAAGAATGAAGTTGAACTCTTTGGGACTACTTGGAGAGCTATCAAGTGGCTTCAGAGAAGCACCGATTTTGATTTGGACTCTGATGGAAATGCCCAGAATTTGTGTCTGCTGAGTTGTGTGATGGGTTGACAGTAGCAGTTTTGGTGTCCAGATGTGTTATGACATAATTTCTTGCAGTAGTAGCAATCAATCAGCACTGCACTCCGTAGAGGCTGTACTGCTTCTGATATGAAAACTTTCTCTATCATTCTGAGCCTGCCTGAAATCAGAGGGGTCAGAATTTTTCACGAGAGTAACCTCAAGGACAGCTGAAGAAAAAAGGCAATGAAAAAAAAAAAACCCCACTGTTTCTGTAGAGTGGGACTTTATTCCTGAACTGTGAAACAAACCAAAGAATGAAATAGGAAGTTTGATCTACAATAATAATGGGTTGGGAAAGGAGACAATGCTAAATCAGGAAGCAGCACATCCAACTAATTGGTATGTACTAAACATGCTTAAATATTTCATTTTTGTGGTTACAAAACACCCAGTATCTTCTTTTATTACCAAAAAAAAAAAAAAATTCTTCTTTTAAAAGGTAGTATATAGTCCCCTGCAAGAAGAAGACAAATATTTGGGGAGAAAAGGAAAAAATAGTTGGATAAGTCAAATAAAGAGCACGTCAAAAGATTCTATGCCTATGAAAAGAAAATTGGGTTTTATTGTTAGCAGTGTTGTGAGCCGTCTGAAATTATTGTATCTGTACAGTGCTTCTTTCCTGGGCTTGTTTTCTTTCTTTTTTTCCCCTCACTCTACCTGTGACAGATTATCACACTGGTGGCTCACTGCTTGTTTTCTTTGCTTTACCTTCAAATTTTTCTTCATTATGATCTAGCTGGCATAAAAAATTGGAGTTCAAACAGGATCTGCATGGATAAGTGTAAGTTTATAAACCAGGTAATTGATATGCACAACCACTATATATAAGAAGATCCAATATTTAATAGATCATATTCTTATAATACCATATATTATAATACGTGCATAGCAAAGGGGTAGCATGTGGCTCTGTTCTCTGGTTGAACCATGACATGTGTGTCCAGATTTCCTGTAAATCAAGATGCACTATGATTAAATTACTTAAGTTATTCTTAATTCAATAACTCAAACACTCTGACAAAATTGGTACTTCATTCTTGAGTAAATTGTAAATCAGATTCCACGAGCATGAAAAAGAGATTGCTATGATTATGCAAACAATTAATACTGGGGTTCAGTTTTGTAGATTAACTTTTCTTTAGATAAAACCCCAGTTTTTTAAAGTGCCAAATATCACTGTCTTTGGCACTTTTTCTGTATTTGGTTGTAGGCTTTGAGTCTGCTAAAAGGTCGATGTGTTGCAGGACTATAGAATGCAAAGAGTATATATTCAACCCAGCTGCCTACAACTTCCTTAAGTGCCTGTAAATTTAACTAAATTCCACTTGTGGTTCAGTATCAGTGTGGAAGTATTGCCTTGTAAACCCTGACCCACATTTGGGAATACCTTTGCTTATTTCAGTGCCCTGTGTTTGTCTTTTATGTTTTCCTGATTTGGGTTAAGGATGGATTTAGACATTGCACCTTTGTGCACAGAGGTTCTCTTCTGTATCCAGTAATAGTTGAAAAAACACTAGAGGTTAAGGAAACCACTAGAACCAAAAGACTAAAGCAGTTAAAGAAAATTTTAAAATTTAAAATGTACTGACACTCTGAGGCAACCATGAACAGCAGGTTTATTCTTTGTAATTTAGACACTTAAAGTCCATCTGTCTAGAATTTGGATTGCACAAATGTCACACTAAAGAACATGTTTCCATTTGCTACTTTGCTCCAGGCCACCTAGGGATTTCCAGTTATTTTTAAAGAGGAGTTAGTGCGGAATTGACAGTGGGAAGAATGCAGAGATGCTATTCTTTTCATCCTTCCCCTCCCCACCACCAAATCAAAGACAATGGTTTCACTGTGGACTACTCATTGAATTGTGTTAAATCTGCACAGAGCACAAATGCAGGCATTCAGAAGCTTCTGAAACCTTTCAGTTATCCTTGGCCTCTCCTTTGAGTTATAAAATTTAGTTTTGATTGTGATAAGATGCTCCAGCATATATTTTAAGCCCCCAAACCTGCTGGTCAAATGATGTCAGGATGAATGTATAGAATTATTCAATATATACACAGCCACAAAGATTTCACAGTTTTTGGGATGCTATCTTGTAGGAACATCACTGTGTCAGAGCTCTGAACTTGCTCTTAAAGAAATATCTGTCATTTGAGCTGCTGGAGAATCCTAATTAGTCGCATAAAGCCTGAAAGAAAGAGTAAGGCAGGTCTAATTCCAGCTGAGAGAGGAGTCAACCACATATCCAATAGCATAGAACAATGTGGAACATAATGGTTCTTTCAGGAACTTACCAAGTTTTGTAGTTATCTGTTAGTGGTTAGGGTAATGTTTTTTTTTTTCTTACTTGGTTATTCAGTTTTTATTTCTGGGGTAAAGCAGCATCTATTTTTTTTTTTTTTTTTTGAACTGTCCTGATCATTTTAAGATGTAGCTGGATTGCCTTCAGCAGCTTTGTATTAAAACACTTAATGCATGTATTTATTGAAAGAAATATGAAAATATATGAAAATATCTGTGAATGCTGTATGGATGGAGAATTAAAGATGATAACCCTTTTTAACCATTCAAAAGGGTGTGAAAGAGCAAGAGATTCAAGAACTTCATTAATTGCTATAGCATGACGTTACAAGCCACCTGCACTTCAAAGAATTTACAGTGAAGCAGATGGATTGATGAATATGCCATCAAAGATTTTGAGAATGTTTGTTTTAAAAATAAACCGCTTTCTAAGTCATTGACAGTCAAAGCACACAACTTAAAAAAATGCTACTGCTCTTTTTTTCTTGTGTCCTGCACGCTTTCAAAAGCATATCTTTGTCTTTGGGAGTGGGGTTCAGAGATGATATGTTTCATATGGAATAGATTTGAAACAATCTTTGTGTCATAAGATTTATATCTCTTGTGTGTAGAGCATATCTAATAACTGAGGGCAGGTCAGTGTTTTTTTAATTTGGCTGCGTGGGTCTGGGGCTCATAGAGGTGCAGAATTATTCCTCTTGAGTAAACTGGCTAGACTGAGACAATAGGATACACTATGAGCATAGACAACGTAATAATGTACACTGACAGTTTTGCAAGAACCTTTGTTTGTATCCTCTTTTCAACAGAAAGGATGCAAATCTCTGCCTCAATAAGTGACTTTATGATTAGTAAAGTCTTACTCACCAAAGGACCCAGGAAACAACTCTTGAAGCAAACTGAATGTACTGCAGAGTTGTGGTTGACATGCTAAGTCCAGTCATTCCAATAGCAAAAGTGTTACTATTTCTATGTGGTGGGGAGATGGTATCGCTCAGAACTAAATATCAGATACCAGGGACAAAGCAAAGGAAAAATAGTAAAGTGTTCACCCTCTTGAGTGCCAACATTGCTGTGTGTTCTGCTTCTTCTAGAATAGATTGACTCATCAGAACCTCTTTCCATGGCTAAACATGGGTTCTGGCAGAAACTTGCTGTGAAGTTACTTTTGGACCCACTTGTAATGTAAATTTCACTTTCATCATCTTCATTTCCTAAAACCATTATAAACAGCAAAACTCTGCTAATTTTTAAATCTATTTTGGCATCAACTTATACTGCCTGCTAGATGAGCTCTTCTAAAAGAAAAACTGAGATGCACATTTAAAAAAAAAAAATCTAATTCTGAAGCTTGATTAGATGTTGATTGCTTTACAAAGTTACCTTTGCTTGCAGAGGAAGAGTGATTGAATATCTCAATTTCAGTTAAAAGAAATCAGAAGTTTATTTCTTAAAATATCTGAATGTGAAAAATAGTAAAAAATATCTAAATCTGTTAGAAAAAATGAAAGTTGAAAAGGAAATTAGGGAAAACCTAATAAAACGTTATAATATCTAGTATAATATTTTCTGTGCAGATGCTTGGAACCTTTGAAAATGGATTTCAAGGGAAGAAAAAAACAGTGGAGAAGGGACATAAAAGACCCAGCACTTAAATTTAAATCTTTATTAATATTTAGTGTGAGATGCTTTAGGAACATCAATCAGTCTTCTTTTTTATTTTGCAATCAGGTAGTGGTATTCTCATCTAGATCTCCACTTTGGGAAAGAACATTCAGATGTAAAAGGATTGATGTGTCTGCGGATAACAGGGCAATTTAGTCTACAGACAGAGTCACTTACTTGCTTTAGGAAGAAAGAGAAAAATGAAAGACAAAGATTCAAAGATGAGGAAAATGGAAATACAGCCATGTTGTGTCAGATTTGAGTTCTCCAAAGTTTTAAATGTATGATTTTAGTGTGTCCTTCCAAGTGGTTTCATTTGACCTCTGTACATGGAACACTAAGCATAATAGACTAAATATTTACTGAAGTCTTCAGTGATGAGTATTTGAACAATGCTGTTTCTTTTCTTTTTTTTTTTTTTTCTTTCAATACCAAAGACTAGGAATACCAAAGCAGAAGAAATAGTATGCTAAACACTGACAGTGTATATAAAAAACAGTGTAGGAAATGTCAGAGAAAATGTCTTTTTTTTGTTTGTTTTTATTTGAGGTTTATTCATTGTTTTACATTTTATAGCTCTGTTTGGGTGGCGACAGGGGAAAATCAAATAAAGAATAAAACCATAATGGACTAAAGAGACCTTTGAAAGCAGAAATAAAGCAAGTTGGTTTCATTAGATTAACATTTGCTAAGCGAGGATTTGCACCCTTACTGGAAAAGAAAATGAAGCCTCTACAAATGAAAAAGACAGAAAACCATTAATTTCATGAAATATGGAACTATATAAAGTAGGACATCACTGTCCAGGGCAATCCTAGTCCTCAAGGGCCTGGTGGGACTGTTTGACTGCAGATTTACAATGAAGTGTTGGCACCTGGTGTTTAGCCATACTCTGGCTGTGTCAACCTCTGACATAACTGAACCCTTGGATGTGATTCCTTTTTTCTAGCATGAGCTACTCATCCTTCTAGGACACTAGGTGGAATGGTAACTGTAGTAAAATATTGCATTGCTACTTTAATGGGAAATATGTGCCATTGTACAACTCTCTTCTAGAAGCTACAACCTCCCTTAATGTTTTTCTTCCTTTTTCTTAAGGACATGGAGGTAAAATAAGCTTTGTTGAGCTGTTACTGTCTTTGCTCTTTCTTTATGTGAAAAATTACAGAGATGTTTTCACTGTGTGTTTGGTTGTTTTTATAATGTGTAAAATTTGTCATCTGCATTTGGCTGGGTTTCATTAGTTTATTCAGCGTAGGTCAAAATCGGTTTTAAGGTGATGTGTGTTTTTTAAATACCTAAGCTACAAAGAATTTGGTGAAATAACTGTCTCTACATAGGATAGCGCCTTTATTATCCCTTGATTCTTAGTACCTGAAATAATAATACAAATTAAAGCATACCTCTATGCAGTTGCAGGAAATCTGAGATTCTAAACACCAACACAATCCCTTTGTGATGCAGATGTGATTGGAAAGGTTGGAAGGCTCAGAATACAGGGCGTGGGGGTGGCGGAGTGTGTTATTTTTCTCTTGAGAAAGAGGGATTTGCAGTCTTTCAGATAGCAACTTGCCCAGATTTCACTATCCTGTCAGTACTTTGGAGTGTCATCCTAAAAGATGACTGCAGTTCAGATGTTGTAACTAAGTGCTTTGATGTCTCTCTTCATTCTTTGCACATCATAATCCATTTTCCTCCTCAGATCACCTCAGACTGTGATGTTATACAGTGGAATTTATACTCACTGTTTAGAAGAGTCTGGGTGATATCATAAATGTAACGGAATCTGCTTAAGCAATGTCTGATCTTTTCATTTGGCATTTATTTCAAAGGCTTGCTTGCAAGAATGATAAGTTTTGAGGAAAGATATTGTCATCCCAGTGGTTTATCAGAATGAGATTAAAAGTACTGTTACTATTTTGGGGTTTGGCTACATTTTGTAACCAACTGTTAGCATCTGTTGAATTCAGTTGTGTTTCAGTGCTTAGAACAAACTTTGGTTTGTTTTTCCTACTTATTTTTTCCTTATAATACTGGGATCAAATATGACCAGGCTAAAAACCTGGTCAAGCATGAAATTGTTTCTCAGTATTGTGGACGATGGTTCAAATGGCCGCAAAATCAGGAGAATTGTGAAGATTTGCTTTTTTTTTCCAAGTCTTGCTCAGAAACATAAGAGCACTAAGTAATAATGATAACACATACAAATATATGTGATGCTCTCTTGATACAGTGCTAATGTTAATAAACACTGTCTGATTGGGGCTCGTGTTTAGCTTTGGCAATACCTGTGGTCACATCCACAAGTGCAAGAAGTGGTGTGGATCTTGCGCCTTATGGCAATTGCCACTGACAAGCAATTAGAGTCCATTATGATAGTGCTTATGCTGTACTAATTAACATTCTGTTGTGCTGTTTTCCTTGTTTGACCGTGTGACAGCCACAGGCCCAATGGCCTCAGTGGATAATCAGCTTAGGAATTGCTAGCTGCAGTAGAATGCATACAAAATGCATTTGAAGTGGATGTAATCCTCTCTTCCTGCACTCAGGATAAGCAGGACTGGACTTCAGTAGGAGCTCCTGGGAAAGAACAGCAGTACCTGCATTGGAGGGCTAAAGGAATAATCTTGAACTTGTTCACACCCATAAAAATTTGTTGCATTTCAATCTAACAAAGACAAGTTATAATGATCAGACTAAATCCTACATATACAATTCCATATATGATTTTTAAGGCCTGGTGAGCTACACAAGCTTTTCAAGCCATAGACACTCAGATCTTCTCTTCAGACTACAAGAAAAGTGCTATTAAACTAAATGCTTTGTCTCAAGTCAAAAATAAACTGATTTTCCTGTTTTGGGATTTGTTACTTCCATTCTGGAATTGGGACCTCGGGAGTCATAAAACTGTCCCAGTGAGCTATGGCCAGACTGTTCTGCAGTTCTTCTCTAATGAATCCTTGGTAACATAACACTTTTACAGCTTGTAAAGGTCTGGAAGAAGACAGTGTTAAAGGCTTGGACATGAAAATGAGATAAACGAACAGAGCAGGTAGATGGACAAAGTTTGAATAATTTATTCTCCAATATTATGTTTTTCTATATTTAATGGGCTAGATCTGTGCTTTGGTAAACATTTTACAATTTTTTTGATTTTTTCCCTGCCAAGAGTTTGTTGGAATGACATGTTTGCTGTGGCCAGAGCCCAAGGAAGAGACAGGTGGTGTGACTCAGCTATGGCACAGTCAGATGGTGGACAATTGTGGCAGAAGTTCTCAGATGTCTGAAGCATTTCCCAGGCAGGGTTATGTGCTGCCTGTTGCTCATGACAGATAGTTTGCCAGTTTTATGGCCAGTATCAAATTGAATATATTAGGTCTTGAAAACACATTTTCATTTGAGTTCCTGCAAAGGCAAAAGGTAATGGATGGTTCTGACAGAGAACAAAAGACCCATTATGTTAGGAAATTATTTACCCATGTACTGCCTTTCTTCATTACTCATATTTGCATTAGAGACAAATATGTCAAGGTGGAAGTTACCTGTCTTTATTTTACTTTTATTCTAGTTGCTAAGTGCCAGGTCTCTGGCAAAGGACAGTAGAATGAATAAAGTATGAGAAACAACCAGAGGATGGGGATATTATCCTTAGAAACACCTGTAGTAGGAAGGACCATGGTTCACTCAGAGCACAGTATCTTTGGCATATGAAACCCCAAGTAGTTTTTTGTGTGTGTTATTAGGGAGGAGAAGAAATTCTCTAATGCATCTATTCTCCTGAAAAAGTAATGCAGGAAGTGTAAAATGCAAGGGATGACAACTTTCTTTGCTCTTCCATCTTCTCTCTGACTTCTCTCCTTAAACTGGCAGTAGAGTTAGTTTGGAATATTCTGGCAGAGCAGTTTTTCTTCAGGAGATTCCCTGAGGAGTCTCTGCTGCACAGCTAGCTTGTGTATCAGGAGTTATCAGCTTCTGTGGCTGAAAATAAAATAGGAGCCTGGAAGCCTGGAAGTCCTCATGACAGACACTACCAAGGCTCACAGTTTGCAGCAGATAGCTCATACATATTCCAAAATCCAGGCTGGATTTGGAGACTGGGGCACTCTGTGTTTCTGGAGCCTTGACTTGATGTTTGGAGGCAGAGGGCAATGGCAAAGCATCCTGAGTCTTGGGCAGCAGAAACATCCGTGACTTTCTTCTGGGAAAATGAAAATCTTTTGGTTTAATACCAGTTGGAGCTTAAGGTATTATAACTTCTAGAGAAAGAAGATGAGCTTTGCCTTGCCTTTACCATGTGACTGTGCTGTACTAGCTTTGTTATCTGATCTTGTGGTCCTCTCATGAGCCTTAAGGTGCTTTGAGACAGGTCCTTTATGTTTTTGAATGACCTTTCCAGATTCTCCATAATTTCTGGGAGACATGAAAGCCATTAACATCTAACTTTTTTTTTTTTTTCCCCATCCTGAGGAACTGATATTAGGTGCTTTGTATGAGAAATGAGCAACGTCAGATAGTTTGGGAATTACACAAACTATCTGCAGAGGAAGCAACATGTAAGAAATGGGAAGCCACTAGTGTTTGAGGGAAAACAACACAGTGACAACCAAGAGAAGAGATTTAAAATAATTTAAAATAATGAAATGGATGGGTGCAGGTAATTCAAGAATACTACTCTGCACAGGAGGCAGCTGGAGAAGGAGGGAGTAAGCACAGTGGTGACAGAGTCTGAAAGGTAGACAACAGAGATCAAGGTAAGGATAAGCAGAGGAAAATGAAGAGCAGGGAAAGACGAAAGAGCAGTTGAGTGCAAAATTTAGGGTAGGAGTGAATATAAAGAAGGGAGAAAATGAAATAAAAAAGGAAAAAGGGGAGTATTAAGAAGGGAAAAATTACAAGGACAGTACCAAGAAGCAAATTCCTTCTGTCTTCGATGAGCAGTTAAAGCCTCCTTTTTCTTTTGGTCTGTGACTGCAGAGAGGAGGTTTCCACAGCCTGTGCAGAAGTAGGATGTGGAGACCAGAAGTGTGTGAGCTCTGGGGGGAGAGAGCTCGCCAGAGCCTAAGGACTTTTCTGCAGGGCAAACTGTAGGAACTGACCTACAGTATGAATTTTTCATTTTTAGAGAACAATCCTGTACAATCCAGGATTGAGACCTTGCTGGAGCTCCTCCAAGAGTATATGCAGTGGGCATTGCTGCTTAGGAGTGGAAAAAAATACTTAATACTGTCTTTGCAACTGGGAACATTAATTTTGTGAGATTCATTGTGTAAAAGTGATGATGAATGTAACAGGCATCATAAGGGAAGGTTTCGTGGAAGGAAAAAAGTCATTCAATGAGTGTCACTCATTGTGAGTGAAAAATATTCTGAAGTTAAAACTTTATCAGATTATTAGGACTGAAAGGAAGTCTCCCCTCTGTTCTGTTAGAGAACTGGTGTGGGCACCAGCTCGTTCCTATTTCCAAATAACATAGTAGAGCTGGATTTCATCATTGAGCAGCTGCACTTACTAAAAACTGAAACTCCTTTCTGTGCTTGGAGCACAGTAAGAATTTAAACTTCCTGCAGATTAGGTTGTTTTCAGAGTGTGTATTTTGATATTGTGTTTTATACCAGTTAAAAAGGGGTAGCTTCAGAAATGTCATTTTAGCTCTTAAAATACATAAAATATTTTGGGTATAAGTGTGGATGGTCAAAAGCATTCAGGTATGCTTTTCACTCAAGCATGTGTAAAGTGTAGGACTATGGCATGTGGGAAATGTTCAACCAATTGTGATAATAATAGAAAACTGACTTTCATAAAATCATAGAATATCCTGATATTAATTAAAAAAAAAAGTTGATGGTCTGAAAGAAATTTTTTTAGATATCAAAATACTAAATCTGAAAGATAGCACACACTATATGCACTTCAGTGAAGCAGGAACATGTGTTTAAATCTTGCTCCAAATGAAGAAAACCTCATTTGAATTTATTTGAAATACTACCTAAGTAGATAGTAATATAACCATCTCACCTTGAGAGCATCTCAAATTTTACAGCAGTAAGATCTTGAGATGATATTCAATATGGGACCTCAAGCTTAATTAAAAAAAAACCAAAACAAAAAAAAGCCTCCCCAGTTCACAGCATAGAACAGTTAATAAACGTATGAAATGGTCAGCTATGTAAAGTAGTTGGGTCTCTGCCAATAAAACATTTAGGTAAATCTGCTTTAAGCTCCTTTGATAATTCAGCTATAGATGTATTAATTAAATGAGGTTTTATAATACAGTTTGGTCTTCCTTATGATACAATATTTGTTCAGGCAAATGATTGCTGAAAGAGGGGAAAAAATATACCCTCACACTCCTTCCTTATCCAAGTTTAAATAACGTTTCTCCAGTTAGGCCCATAAATTGTGTACCTCATTAAGCACAGGAACCAACAATGCACATATGCCACTAGTGTCCACTTTCCTTCAGAGATTTAGAGTGATGAAAAGATAAAAGGTCTGCCTACCAGATGGAGCTTGTCAGATTAGCAATTGGAGCAGTGTAAAGAGCACTGTCATTGGGTTTTTTTCTTTTCCTTTCCTTTTTTTTTTTCTCAAGACACAAAGCAATCCCTTTATAACACATGTGCATATTTTATGGGGCTTTTTTTTTTTTTTTTCTTTTTTGGGAGGGTAGGAAAAAAAGGCCTCAGCAGAAGGTTGCTGGTGGTTGTACCACTAGCAGAGTAGCCCTTGCCTTCAGGCACTTTCCTCGTAATAAGGAACATTAGCAACCAGTGGCTCAGGAAAGGCAGAGTCAAATAAGTCTCTTGGGGACAAGTAGGCCACATGAAGTGAGAACCATTAGACAAAGCAATGAGATTACTGCTCCAGAAAGGGTTTACTACATGTATTACCACATAGATTTTACAGGGTTGCCAGCTCACTCAGCTTAAAAATGTCAAACATGATTTAAAAGGTTATTATACAATCAAGAGAGAAAGAGGATGATTTTATATCACTGAAATTTCTGTTTCATTCTGTTGCACCTACTGCATCTCACAGAGTCCAATATAGCCAAATAACCTTCTTTTCTCTTTAATAAGTGTTTTATGGTCCTCAGATTGAAAAAAAAAAAAAAGTCACTTTATTTGTATTAGAAAATGTGTCACTTCTCATCACAAAACATTGTGATATTGTGTGTAAATCAGATATTGAGAATTTGAAGACTTGTCTTGTAAACTGACCATATTTGTATGTTATGTGTTGAAAAGGGCATTCTTAATTACTGCAAAACTGGAGTGATATGTTTTAAACACAATATGTGCTTTCCCAATACACTCCAAAGATTAGGACTGTTTAATTACAGAAACTTAGGTACATTTATCTCTGGTTCAGTAAATTGTATGAAGGTTTTATTGTACCCGGTTTTTAAAACAAAACGGAGGGGAAGAAAAAGTTTTTTCATTTTGTACCCACTGGGTATTTTTTTATAGCTTAACAGGCACTTCTGTGGGGCAGTATGTTTAATTGTATTTTAGAGCCAGACATAATTTCAGGTAGTTGTTTCAGTATTAGCTACCTTAGTATCATATTTTGCATTCCAATCAGAATTAAAATTGAAACTTACTAAGTACTGGCTGGTTTGTACCTAGTTACTATATGGCTTCCAGCAGAGTTCCTAAATTACACAATACAAAGCATTCTTACTTGAATTTTTTACCCACCTAGGATCCATTGCAATATGGATCAAAAGTTGTTTTGTGTGATCTGGATATTTTAAAGGAAACATTTTTTCTCCCTCTTTTCTTATTCTGAGGCCTCTTATTTCAGTTTCTCTAAAATAGTAACAATTTCTCTAGACTTGCTTTACACATGTACAAATCACCCCTATTTCCACAGTGAATGGTAATTTTTATTTATTTGTATAAATCTGGAAGATCTAATATTTCTAGCTTCTAATCTTTGGCTGACTCCAAGTGCAATTGTTCATTGGAGCTTGTGGAGAATGATGGCATTTGCTGGAGTTTGGGGTAGGAGGTTTTAGTCTGATAGTCAGCTAATGCAGATTTTTTTTTTCCTTTTGTCTTAACCCTAAAGCATTCAATTTAATACTCTGGATTCACACAGGTAGTAAATATATATGTATCAAAATTAAATTAAAACATTTGGAGAAAGCTTACTGCTGAACATCTGCAGATGAATTGGTCCAAAATCATCGTGTCTGTTGTCTTCATCTGTCACGGGAAGTTTGAGGATCTTCATGTTGCAGTGGGAAAAGTGCCTGAGTTAGAAAAGAGCAATCTTGTGAGAAACAAGAAAAATCACCACATTGCCCATAGAAGTAAGAAAGAGTAACACTTACTTTAAAGAAGAGTAACAATTGATCTCTCCCATCAATGTTTTCCTACAGAAGTTATTAAAAGTATGTTTCAGGTTTTTAAACTAATATTTCAGACTTGTGCAGAGAAGTATGTTTTCTTTATGAACAAAATGTTTTACATTGTAAAGGGTGTCAGTCCGAGGGGAGAAATCCATGTACTTAATCTTGTTAGAATTTGATATGAAAATGTAAACTGGCAAGATGAACATAAATTAGGACTTCAGGACTTCTCTATTTGACTCTGCTCTATTGATGTCTAATTCTAGTGGCATATACATGGAAATTTATTTAAAAGAGTCCTTGGTAAGTAAAAATTGTCTGCTTCATTTTTCTTGGGTACAGAGGACATTACCAGTTGAATAATAACAATATTTTTGCACTTGTGTAACACTTTTTGTCTGAGTATTTCAAAATGCGTTGAATACAAAACTTTTTTGTCTTGTAAATAAGATCTCAGCTCTACAAACTGTGATAGCAAGACAAAGTAGGAAAGTGCCAGTTGTGTTTTGTGGCAGAGCTTGGGAAGGAGCCCAGGAATCCTGATCCTCAGGGTCCCATTGAACCATAAGAAATCATGCAGATTATAATTGTCTTTAACAACATAGGGCCCCTGTGTGATTTCAAGGGAGATATTATGTTTGAAGAATAAAGGGAAATACTTTTCATAAAGATGGACTTTTCAGCGTTGTTTAGATTTACCAGCCTATAAGTGGATGCATTTTCCCAACTTCATGTTTAAGCATCTTGTTTTTCAAAGGAAAGCACTGAATAAATGGTTTAAAGATTCTCAGAAGGCCAAGAGATCTCTTACGAATTTTTCTCTGGGAAAAGAGCAAAAACCACTTGACTTATAAAACTAGTTCATGCTGATTTTAAGTAAGGAGATTTTTTTTCTCCCCCAAGCAACCATGTTTAATGAAAACTTGCTTATTGATAGAAAAGGAAAAGAGAATCGTTTATGCAAACAGTATTAAAAGAAAACAAAACAAAACAACCGTTGATAATTTAGCCTTCCTTCATATTCCCAAATAAACTTGTGAGAAGCACCAAATCATTCTCCAAAATTAAGTGATAAAGCAGCCGGATTACCTCAGTGGTGGTGACTCTGTACAGAGACTTCCCAAGCCCTACACATTTGTGTGCAACGCCACTGGAAGGAAAAATAATGAAATTAGAAACAAGAACATGGCATGAAGGACCTTGTTGCATTTTAGATAGTGTCACTAAATTGGAAGCCATCTAATAGTTTCCTGATATGTGTTTGGTTTTGGATTGGAGGAAGAGGGATTCTCTTGAATTTTTGTGTGAGGAAAAGAAAGGAGAGCAGTCAGGTTCAAGTGCTTGGATATGGATGAAGATGCAACAGGGTCTATTTACATTTTTAAAAAAAGGTTTCCCAGTACCCATAGTTTATAATTTTATATGAACATCTAATCTGAGTGGCTTGTAGCTGTTAGCATGATACTGCCACCTGACACCAGTTGAAACCCTTGGGTACTGCCACAACAGAAGCAATAAAGAGGAATTTATTTGTCAGCTTTTCCTTTGTTTCTAATTGGATTTGTCAGCCCCTTTTAGCTGAAGTAGACTTCAGAAATACTGTAGTTAGGGAGCTCTGTATGGGCAATGGCATCAAGGGTTAGATTCTTCTACAAAGACTAGTAATATTCATTTCTTGGCATTTTTGCTTAGCACCCACTTCTGCGAATAAAACTAAACTGTACTGTTGGTGTGTTCTGTTCTTTTTGAAATCCATTTTTATGCCTTTTTTTATTTATACATCTATGCTAAATCACTGGGATTCTTTTTTTTTTTTAAATAATGTGTTATTTTAGCTCATTAAAAAAAAAAACCAACAAACTATGATCAGACACTGATTCCACAGAAAGAAATCACAAAACTAGGACCAGCTCCAGCTGAGCTTGTCATTTTAACTCTCATCATGAATCTCCACCACACCAGCTTCTGTGGTGAGGATGTTTGTTGAGGCTCCTTGCCCCATCAACTCAGGTCCCTGGTTTCTACAGCACCACAATGTTTGTTTAATGGTCAGTGCAGTAAACCACTTCTGTAAAATGCTTCAATTTATAAGTTGCCTTTAAAGAAGGAAATAGCAACTGCTGTCAAAAATCCCTATAAGCAGCAAGATAGATGAGAGAATAGATTAGTCCTTCTGAGAGTTTTTAGGTGTCTGACATCTCTGTGGTCAGGGACGTAGGTAGGAGATGAATGTGTAATGGGTTCTGTGGGTGTATCCATAGCTCCCTAATTTAGGGCTACACTATAGTGCATTTCTCTGTTGCTGAAAAGACAGGCAGTGTATAGGACTCAGTTTCCTAAATGTAGGCACCTACTAACATTTGAAATGT
Organism: Vireo altiloquus; assembly: GCA_013396875.1. Lineage (NCBI taxonomy): Eukaryota > Metazoa > Chordata > Aves > Passeriformes > Vireonidae > Vireo > Vireo altiloquus. The sequence goes on from VZRF01004447.1 coordinate 324,495, forward strand.
CCCAGAATGTTCTCCAGTTGCTGATCCAGCAGCAGAAGGGTCTTTTGAAAATCCTCGTTTTTCAGCCATCCTTGTCCTCTAGAACACCTCCTTGCTTGGCCAACAACACCCACCTCATGTGTCGCCACCTGCATTTGGACTCCTATATTCAGGAGACCATAATGGGAAGCTTAACACCATTAATTATTTCAGTGCCTTTTGGCAGGCTGGAAATCACACAGCTGCATCAGGGAAACTCAGCTAGTTTAGGAAAGGTCTTGTCATTAATGGTGAGGTGAGATAAGAAAAGGAAAAAATACAAGGACAACTTTCAGATTTCAAATGAAATTTGAATAATTTGAATAATCATTAGGAGTCCATTTATTGTCTTCTGGACTGACATGATCAGGTAGAGAGTTAAATATCAATATGGAACTTCCATTGGCATTTTTGTGTGCAGCTTTTAGTTCAGCTTAGGCATTAGAGTTACTTAGGAATTGTAAACATGAGAAAGGACTACAGAGAAGCCTGATGGGATATTTGGTTATAGATGTATTGGAAACATTTTACAATGGTCCAGAGAAAATCTTTCAGGTTTACAGTTACTACTGAGGGGAAAAAAAAAAAAACAACAAAACAACTTAATTCCAGAAAGATACTGGCACTGGAGAGAGCTCAGCTAAAAATAGAACAAATTAAAGAGCTAAAGGGTCAAATTTACTAAGAATGTTGAGTTTGAAAAGTTTGATGCAGTGATAATTAAGAGGGATCTGATACCTGTCTGTAACTGAGCCTTTTGCCAAAAAGGAGGGAGTAGTTAGCCTGGAGGAACTGGAAGTAAAGTACACCTATAGGATAAAGAGAATAAATGGTCAAGTTAGGTCATATGCTTCTCATGTCCTAATTGCTTATGTTCTCTGTCCCTTCTTAAAGCTCATATTTTCACTTCTATGCTGTCAGGAAAGATGACTGCCAGGTTAGCATGTTAACCTTCCTTGCAATTACATCCACTGTCTTTCTGGCACCCCTCATATGGAACACTTCCATCTTCCTGCTTTTGCTTTCAGTGCCTGCCTTGTGCATCTCTAACCTAGATCCCGACCCTCAACATCTGACCACTGGGACTTAGGTTTGTAAAACTCTTTCAACAGGGGGAAAATAGGTGCCAAAATTACTATGGTACCTTCAGCTTCCATACCCCTGTTGGCTTGCCTTGTCTTCCACTTCTATAAATGTCAGTGCCTCATTTATTGCTTTTTCTCATTTCTGACTCTTTCTGTGCTGCTTTTTGTGTGTCTGTATCAAATTAGAGCTTGCAAAGAAAGCTTGGAAGGTTGTTAGAGGCAAGAGGAAAGCAAGCTTTCTGTTGGGGACATGGCAGAATGACTGTGGGCACAGTTAAAAACTATCAGCAGAGGAACTCTATTTTGTTAAGTTGCAGTGATTCAGCTGATACTGCACTCAGCATTCCTCCCCATATGCTTGACTCCAACATGCAGGACTTTACAGGTAAATTCAGAGGAATGCAGCAGTCCTGCATTAGGAGGCAGAGACTGTGAAATACACCAAAATACAAAAAAATCTTCAAAATCAGAAGCAATGTGGTCTGTTTGATGCATTTATTTTTTTTTTTTCAACACTAGAAATATAAGATTCCAAGAACAGTTAACTTTTTCTGCATAGTTGTACATTCCTCTCTGGAACCAAGGAAATAATGAGTCAAATGTGAGTTTCACAGATGCTAAGCCCATCAGATTTCAGTTGCTTTACATAGCTCCACATGTGGTCTCTTTTTCTGCCCTCAATTTGCTGTGCACATGAAGGGGGCTTCAAGTCTTTTTGCAGTCTTGGCTGTTACTTTTGGAAAGTTCCAGTAAACTCTCATAATTACCTCATTCACTGTTTGTAGTCAATGCATCGATCTCATCATTGTGTTTTCAAGCTAAAAAATTAGGTCACATGATGCAACCTAATGGTATTCATATATGTGTTAAATTATTTTAATACAACATTGTCTAAACCAGTAAATAAAAAATATATTCTAATTATAAATTATTCATGAATGCATTTAAAAAATGTCAAGCTGTTGTGAAATAGTTTCTTTGAAATCTTTTCTCTTGTCAAGAGTGGGGCAAGATAGCAAAAGATCACATTTGTCTAATGGGCCCAAGGAAAAACTCCTATAAAATACTGTATGTGCTTGAATTGATAAAGAAAATGGAAGAAAAAGAAATCCAACTCTTGGCACAGCCAAGTGATGGGTTTTGTTACAGGGCTCTGTTCCTTCTTTTGTACACAATTAGGGGGTTTTAAATAGGCCTTACTGGCAAAGAGAAACAGCAGGGTGAAGGAAAGCCATGAAAATCTCTCGCATCCTCTAGGTGAAAGAAGCCAAAATTAATAGAAAGCCTAACTATAATACCTGACCACCTAAACTGTGTCTGGAAAATGGTCATGGGCTTCTCACTGTAGGTGCAGGTGGTGTGTATTATGAGTGCAGGATCAGGCAGTCTTACTGCATAAACTCTTTTAGATGAAAACTGAGCTTTAGACAAAAATAAAACAGGTACCTTTTTAGAGTTTACAGGCTTCTTTTGGATGCTGAACTTTCAAAATATGCCTTTAAACTATAGGCAATGAGTGATAATGTCAACTGAGCTTTAGCTCCTGAAACTTTATGAAGCAGTTATGAACTGTGTAGGCCAAGGGCAGAGAGAAGGGTTAGGCAGCAGGATGGTGAGGCTGCACAGCACTGCAGGCTGCTCTGTGTCCTCCTCCCAGCTCTAGGAAAGCAGCAGTGAAATACTTCACTCTTTATAATGATGAAGTGCTTGCCCATGTCTCAGCAGGTTGCCAGGAAAAAAAGTAGCAGCGCAGACCAACTTGATAGGAGAGCTCATCCAAGCATTCTGAGCCAGCAATTCAGAAGTGGTGATGTACGTGACATCTCCGAGGTGGTGCTGACAGATGAGTTGTAAAGGAAGAAGTACAATTGGTCATTAAGGTGCTGGGTTGAGCAGGAATAGAAGAGCTGCTTTTATAAATAAATCACTGTGTTTTATTTAGACACCATATTTTCTCTCCTTGAGTGAGCAATTACTGCTGGGCAATTGTAGTAGAAAGACCTGCAGATTTTAATTTCATACTAGGAAACAAAGAATAATACCCAGAACTCAGTTGTATGTAAAATAATGATTTCCCTTGATAGAAAGCATTGCACATAGACATAAGTCTTTGTTGGAACAGACTCATTGTGAGTGTATCAGTATGGAAACTGTTTTTTCCTGAACAGAAGGAGTGTAAAATACTGTCCCTGAAGAAGGCGTTTGTTTGTGATTGCTGGTTTGACACTACATCAAATTCACTGTAGTATCTTTTCACAAGTAGCACATACCATCCTTTGCCCATCAAACAAACAGGAAAGAAAGAACCTTTCTTCTGTTTGGATGATAATATGTTATTTAGTGGAGTGGAAAAATTTTAAGTTGAAAAAGTGACTAACATAGGATTGTAATACCTAAACTCCACAACTGCTTATTACTGGGCAACATCCAGTCTTCATTTCAATCCACTGGGAAGTACTTTTCCATTTAAATAACCATCTACAATTTCTATGTAGAGTCCAGTGGAAGAATAGGAGGTTTCTTTAAATGGCACTGTGATTTTTATGTGTGCTAGCTGGCCAAAATGCCAATTGAAGTTCAAAAAAGAAGAATGGGGTGTTAAGGAAGCAACAATTATGTTTGTTAAACTACTTCTAAAGATAACAGGAAAGTGATCTTTTCAAAGTCAGGGAAGGAGAGCACATTTGCCACGTGTATCACATCTCTTATTTGGACAAAGATTTTGACTTTTAAAGATTATCAGTGTTCAGATTCTTATTTTTAATATTATTATAGTTAAATACATATTTATTACTAAGTGGTTTCAGGTATTATTACAATTATTCATTAAATGATAAGGAGCATGTTTAGCAGATATTTTTAAATTTTCAGGCACACACATGTTCAGGATAGGTGTTGCCTCTGTTGAGATGCTTCTGACACTTTGGATTAGGATGGCAGTCTTAGATGGCAAATTTTATTTGGGTACTTAAATGTACCAACATACATCTTGGTGTCCTGCCAAGTAAATTGTAAAGGCCAGGCATCATGTACTGAATCATTACAGAATTGCCAAAACAAGTGTTCATGTAAAGAAATGGCACAAGTTTTTACAGTAAAATGGTCACATGATAGGTTAGACTGCTTACTGAGTTTATTCCCTGGGATGCATTCACTCAGTTGCCAAGTGAATGTTTTGAGTGAATTTATCGAACTTTTATTGGACAACATTCAGATTTGAATCTACTCTCATGCTTATTTTATATATTCTATTTTGGCACCCAATATTGAAGATATATTAGAAGAGATACAGACATTTATATTTATGTCCTTTATCAGCAGTGGAGGCATGAGTTTGTCTCCCACTGCCTGTATGCTTTGTAACTGTGTCAGAACTTAATTCTGATTTTAGGTCTGCATGTTTAGCTGGGGTCTCTCCAGACATGTGAATCTGTCAGAGGATATGGAGCATTTCATCTCACAATAGTCTTTAGGGTTATGACATTCAAGCAGTAAGCTTTTGGGGATAGAAAACTAGGACAGAGAGAAGGGAGAAGCTGCTCTGTGTCTGTCTATACAGTACCCTGTGTTAAGATAAAATCTCAGTTTCTTCTTCAGGCATTAAAATTTAGTTGAAAAATGTAAAGGGTAGAAATGAAGTGGGTTTTTTTTTTAACTTGATATATTTTACAAAACACATCTCTTCATCTAAGCAAAGGTGTTACAGATCATTTAGAGTAAAAGGTGAATTAAAAAAAAATCAGTAAGAATTTCTTAAAGGCCAACATATTGTTTCTGGGATCATTTTATAGAGGAAAAAAATTTCCAGGTACTTAAAATGGCTTCAATATCTACTATTACTCTAAATATAATAACAACAGAAACAATAATATTTTCTGTGGTTAAATATGTTTTTAAGTATGTGTATACATATATATGCAAGATGTACATATGCCTACACATATACATGATGTGTATGTATGGTATTTATAAATCTAATTGTTTGCTAGGTGTAGTATTTACTGTTCTGCTGCTTTGCAAGTAGAATTCCTGTGGGAAGCACCACATTACTGAAGTTACAACTTCAGTTGGCCAAGGCAACCTTTTGTAGATGGATCTTTTGGGTTTTTACAGACCTTGGGAAGAGCAGGAGGGGAAAGACAGTGGTGGCAGTTCCCATAGAGCCAGCCTTGTGTCTTCTGCCCCTGTTTCTGTGGCCCATGCACACCATCCCTTAGAACTTCTCACTGTTTCAGCTATCAGAAGCTGGCAGGTTTCTGCAGGGTTTCCCCATATACCATGAAACACACTTCTCTTTTGACCCTGAGCTTGCATTAATGCCAGTCAGAATGGCATTGCTGTGGGTCAGTTGCTGACTTGAAATAAGATGGGAGCCACTTGAGCAGGAGAAGGATTCAGGAACAAATGCTTTACAGAAGAGCAACTGCCATATACTTTCATTAGACATTATGCAGAGAAACTATAAGCAGAGAAAGATTTTTAAATAAAATCGGCTTAAGCCTTCTGTCAGTATTTAAAATGCAAGATCTCCTTTCTTCTTTCTTTTTCTGTCAAATATTTAATTTTGTGCTGACTGTTGACTTCAAGCTGTTGTCCACCACACTCATACATTAGTGACTTTTCATGTGCATTTGGTACTAAGAGCTCCTAAAGGTGTCTGCTTGTGTCCAAAGACTTACTCTGGTTGGAATTCAGAGCTTTTCTTCTGTGATGATGTTTTGTTTTCAGACAGTTGCAGCTTCCTTCTTGGACCTTTGTTGGCTCTGAGCTGTGGTAGGTTTTTGAAAGCCTCTCACAGGTAGGAAGGGCTGAATGACATAAATTATTTTCTCAGGAATGTGTTGCAATAATTTAGTCTCAAAGTTGTAGACAAGCACACTAGGAAAGCAAGCCTGAATTGCAGTTCTTGAGTTAAAAAATATAATTCACTTGGAGTTCCTTCTAACCTGGGAATGTGAGGATTGCAATACCATCATCACTGGACGATACGAAGTCTGTTCAAGTCTTTCTGTCACGTTTAGTGGTGTTTAGATCAGATTTTCATAGTTACAGATGTTCATTGTAGCAGAAAGTAATGCAGTTCCTGAAAGAAAAGAGAGAGGTCTCAAGCAATATTCCCTTTCCATATTTACAGCTGAACCAAGTATTCCTGTATTAAGATTTGAGCATCATGCTCTGTTTCAAAAATGATGCTAGTTTCCATAACCTTTTGACAGTGGTCCAAAAATAGCATTTCATTTTTTCTTACTATAATCTCAAAAAGAGAGCACACCACCTATCTGATCCTTGTCATTTTTCCTGTTAGAAACAGAGAAAAAAAAAAAAAAAGAAATCTGTAAGTTAATGTTCTGAAGTCAGAAATGCTGAAATTTCTATTAAAAAGAAAATCTTGAAATGCTGACAAGAGAAATTATTATTTTGGGCAATTAAAAGGTATGATTTCTGTTGCTATATGCTGTGGTTTGGGGTTTTTCTTTAGTGCTGCAGGATATAGCATACTCCATTCATCAAAAAAAACAGAATAAAGTGAAAAATAGGGCAAAAGCAGAACTAATCAAACCCCAGGATGAGAGTCTTTCTCCTTAACTACATGTGCATCTCTTAAGGGTTTAGTATGAGCTCCAACAAGCTGCCTCTGGGACCAATAGTGATAGACCTTTGTCATGCTGTATTGAGGGTTTATTAAGAGCTTTGCCTGGTTTATTTGGCTTTTTGATGTTTATATGTAGCTTGATTCAGGATTCCACCTTTCTCCAGTGCTCATTAGTCGTAGTGGCCTTTCTAAACCAGGTCTTTTGGGACTGGTGGTGATTGTGACAGATGGTAGAGGAGCAGAATTGCTCTGGGACACTGCTTCTCGCTCTGTCTCTGTCTTTCTCTTGCCTTCTTTCCTCTTATTTCAGTGCTGATGTTGGATTCCCATGCATTTGCCCCTGGAGAGACACAAATTACAGTAGTTACTTATGCAGCACTTCAGACTACTTGTAAGAATAAACTCTTGTGCTTCCCTTTGTCAAATAGAAAGCAATTATGTCTTTCTTTTTTACAATTGGATTTCTCTTTTTTCCTTTTTCTAAAAGGTAATGCATTGGGAGTATTGAAGCCTAAAGACACAGCTTTGTAGAAAAGCATGTTACAGTTGAGCTAAAGCATTCTCAGCTACTTTCCTGGACTTATTTTTAATTAGACATGCTCTGATGGAGAAAAGTGGCGTTTTAATTCTGGCCTCTAAAGGGCCAAGATTACTTATAGCAATATTCTCCTAATTTGTATGATCAATATATCCTCCATATTTATCCAGTACAAACAGGAATGGCATGTCATTGCCATTAAATCTATGAAAAAAATAGTGTTTTGCTTAAAGCCAAGCAAAACTCAGAGAAATTTTCAGCTGGGAAAAAATGAAGAAAATGAGGAAAAAATATTTTTTGAGATGGTGGAGAAAAAAGGAAGAAATATAAGAGATATTAAGCTATATTCTTTATTTCCTTTTTTTTTTCCCTCTGTATTGGTAAGGTAAAACTTCAGCTTTTTAAGTCAGTCACAGTGTGTGAGATTTTTCTCAAGATACTGTAAAGAGCACAAAATCCCAGGATTTAGCGTGAGAATGCCACCCAGTAATATTTCTGTAAATTCCAATACATGTTGAAAAAACTACCAGGACATACCTGCTTCTCCATACATAATGGAGAAGCACACAATACAATGTCACAAATGTTTGTGCCATTTATCATTTTAAACCTAATCACGTCTGTTTCTCTCTTGTTTGCCCAGTACTAAAGGCCAGATTTCTTAATTCAAAATAAAAATGTTATACAGGGCATACTGTATTGTCTCCAGTTTTGCTGAGGTGACAGGCATCTTCCTCCTCTTCTCTGTCTTTGCAAAGATTAATTGCCTCTTCAAACCCCTGTGCCTTTTGCCTTCAAAGCATTCTCCCTTTGATCCCTCTCCTCCTTAGCTGCCCTGCATCACTGGACTCAGACATGGGGAAGCCTAAACTGGATTTGCCTGTGTATTTGTGAAATTCACTGTTGAGGGGAGCAGCTTGCACGTCCTCTATTGCTCATGGACTATTATTGGATTAACTCTAATAGTGAGCTGCAGTGTATCCTGGAGAGGACCTTGGAAAAATGGGAATAGTTCTGTCATTTCAGGGTCAGTGGTCTGTCTTTGTGTACTCTTTTCTTAGTTGGGAAATAAAGCCTGCTTTTATGGTCTTTGGTGGGTTTTAGGGGGTGATCACATAAACACAAACTATTTTGATCAGTGTACAATGCTGTGGTGGATAATCATAAATTCCTAATAGTGAATATTACATGTAAACAAACTATGTGAAAGAAGGTAAATGAATTGCATTTACTAAATTGTACATATCTATTGGAAAATACAGAGCTCTCTATTTGTCCTTTTCTTACTTTATATAACCTGGGGACTTGAAGTATTACAGGCTGTATTTTAAATGAAGTTGCAATAGATATTTTCATAAACTTGATTATAGAGAAAATCCTGTCTTCTGCTGCAGATGTAACCCCTTTTTCAAGCTAAATAAAAATAAACCTTATAATTCTTAGAGTCCTCAGGTCTTCCTCCATGTACGAGAATTTTGGAAACTTAAATTTTGCTGTAGTGTGACTGAACTCAAATCCAGCTCCTTTTTTCTTTGTTAGATTTTCTGATTTGTTTTGCGTTGCAAGATGTTTCAAAAGTTATTCAAGTGGAAGCAGGCGTGTGCTGTGCACGCCACAGCATACAATTTTAATTTCATGGAGGGCAATGGGTTTTTTTTGTTCTTTGCCAGGCCTTTTATGAACATGCTGCTAGATCCCCTGTCTAATAGCACCTGCTGTGCTAGTGATGGGGATATGTGTAATGGTATGTCTACCTTGGGAGATTATGGGAATGGTGAGGGCAGGGGACCAACAGGGAGGCCAATGTGTGTGTATACTTTCCAAATTCCTAGCTACGCCCCTGGCTAGATCGCAGTGATAAAAGTAGCCTGCTGTTAACACTGGAATATAGAAATGGAGGATTAAAAACCAGCATATCCCTGCATGTTAATGACTGTGTGTTCTCTGTACTGTCTAGCAAAACAGCAGCAGAATAAAAGCCTCTCTAAAGCACAGCCACAGAGCCCAGTTTGCCAGACTGGCAGCCTTTCCTTGAGCTTGGAGAGCCGTGCTATCCATCCCAGCCTCTGTCACCTTGGGTTGCAGGGGATGCGGTGGTAGCTTTATGAATTTCACCTTACAGGGGACTAGTTATTAGGGCAGATGCAACCAGGGAGTTGACAACCTCCTACACACATTGACTGGACTGACATTTGCTTAGCGGTAACAAGCTGCCATAGTGTGGTGCCATGGGGGCCCTTGGGCTTGATTTAAGAGTGCTGACACCAACTGCTTGTTATTTCGTATTTTAGAGCTGTCAGGGAGGCAACTGATGTCAGCATAAAATTATTTGATAGCTCTAAATCATGAGTAAAGTATGAATCTATTGACAGCAATAAGCAAACAGTCAAATTGTTGGACCCTTCAATTGGGAGAAAATTGACAACAGAATGGTGTGCATACACTTACATGGGCAGAAAATGTGACTGTAGCCCATCTGTGCCTTCACTCTGAAATCCATGTGGATGGTTCAGTCTTTTAATATCCTGGCAGAACTGCTGCTGTTACTACCCAGCAGGTTTTCGAGGAAAATACTGCACTGCAATTTTCATTGTGTTCCCACTGAACTTTTCATATGGTAAATTTGATAATGGTAACATTTGCTTGTTGTACATGTAATCACAAATACATCTATATTCACTAATGGCCTTCTTGAAAATTTTGTGTTGAGATGAGGCTCTTGAAGTAGGAAGATAACATGGCTGTTATGCTCATAGTCAATATTTATGAAGCATACAGCATTCCAACCTCCAAAGCTGCATCAGTTGCTTTACCTATGTGCCACTTAATTTTCTTAGATTTATTCTGGTATAACTCCATTACCATACAGTGAATCAAACATGTAAGATTCAATTGTGCAGTAACAAAAAAGATTTTTTTTTTTTTTAAATCTCTATAGTGTTTCTATTTTTCTTTTCTATCCCACTGCCCTAAAGCCATCACATGGATTTTGGGAGCTTCTGGTTCTCTAATTCTGTCCCAGTATATACCAATTGAAAGCATTTAGTTGTGATTAAAGCAGATTGAATGAGATAATCCCTCTGAGTGAGCAGCTTCAAAAAGCTCAAACACAACTCTCTGGGGACATGAACTAACTCAACACAAGCTAATTCCTGCGGTATCTCCCATGTGATACGTTAGGCACACTACTTACTTGTTTTGCTTACCAGATCCCATTGGAATTTCTTTTTTTAGTTTAGAACTGAATTTTATGTAAATTTTAGCAGTTGTACAGCATGGAATTATGCAGTTTGGACTTCTTTAAACTGTGCAATAATATGAATATTTCTATGTTAAAAGTGGAAGCAGGTATTTCTAATGGAAGCAGTGATGCATTGAGTGGTGACCTGCCGAGGAAGGGTAATAATATGCAAAGCATGAGAAGTAAAACTACTTCACTTTCAGCTGTATAATGCTTTGGTTAGACAGTACCAAAGCACTGTCCAAGCCCCACTGCCACGCCTCATGTTTAATGCTCTGCACTTTTTCCAAGTTAGCAGTAGAATGGTAGCCAAGATCTTGAAGCTGATTGCTTACTGATTTTGTAAGTGCAGCTGGAGTTGAGAATGTTGTAATGTTGACAGCTTTTTCCAGTAAAGTATTTTCAGTTAAGGTTATAACCCTATTGTTTTTGTTATTTGTTTATATTTAAATTTTTTCCCTCAAATGTCTTATTTAAGGGGACCTAAACATTGAGTTTACAACCTCTGTAGATAGGAATATTCTGATTTTTTTTTTATTTCACCTTTGAATTTTTGGAAGGGGCATTATTTGCCAGGATCCACAGCTGATCTGATTGTACTGGTCATATGGCTGCAGTGGAAAGTGATGTGATTACTGTCCTCTACTGTTCACTGTGGAGGACAGGCTCAGAATTAAAATACTTGGAAATATGAAATGCTCTATTAATGTATGTGAACCAAATTCAGTCTTGGCTGAATGGTCCGTGGAGTTCTGTCCTTAAAATAAATGAAGTAATTGCTTCCTTCTGGTCTTCTCAACTGTTATAAGATCATTTTTACCTTACTCAAAATATTGAGTGAGTTCATATCCCACCTTTTCTTTCTTTTTTTTTTTTTTT
>VZRF01004447.1:335931-555103 GCA_013396875.1 Vireo altiloquus
AATCTGAATGCAGTCGTTCCATGTAAGTGGTGGTAGAAAGCTGCTCTTCAGAAATCTTACCTGGTTGATTTTATTCTGAGACAAGTGCAGAAAGTCAGCCTATCACCTGAGGTAAAAACTTAAGAGAAATGAAAAGGTACCTCTACTTCAGCATTTTAATATAGCTCAGAAGTGCTTCTTCTTCAAAAGTGAATGTTGTGGTTATCCCATTACTGTCCTCTGGCTCCTGTTAAAGAGGGATGTTGGGCTTTGCTCCTTTCAGAATGAACTAAATCAAAATGTGTGTTTCAGAAGAAACTCTAATGTCTTCCAGCATCTTGTGAGCATTCAGTTTGGTAGTGGCCTAGGTCTACTCTAAAATGTCCCTACCAAAACCACTGATGGTGTGGACATTGCATTCTGGGTGCCAAGCCTTCTATTCTACAGATCTACTCCTGTTATACAACAGGTCTTAAAACCAGGGACATGATATATGCACTTTGGCATGTAACCTTCAGAGGAGAAACAAGATACGAGCTGGTTTCAATACAAGTTTCTGAGTGCTGATTAAAAATCTCAGCCATTCTGGCAATTGTATATATATATTTTTGAAATTATTCTGCCATGGCAAAAGCATCTGTGATTGAAATCCAAAATGTGATCTCCACGTAGTCTCTATCAAGAACGACTTTGTCATGCTAAATTTGGGTTGGGGAAAAACTGCAAGCTAAAATTTGAAGCAATTGGAAAGATCCTTGGCCCATGCCCAGCTGGCAGTTCCTACATTGTGTTAGCTCAGCTCAGTCCCCAGCCTTAGAGCAGAGAGGTGGTTACTGAGTCTGGGACAACTTGCACATGTGGGAGATCATAAATATCTTGGCCAAGTGCCACCTACCTCAGTCTTTTTACAGAAGGAAAATTAATACATTACTGCTGAGGCAAATTCTGCTATATTTTTCTGTTGTTCACCAACAAAGGAGAAACAAGGGATTAGCTTTAAAAGTTGTTACTGAAAGCGAAGAGACATTGATGTGCCTGAGCACATTGCTTTTAGCAATCTTGTGAATTAATTGAGAGTTCCAGTCATGTGTTGAGTGCACTGTGTGTCCAAATATAACTTGCCAATTATTACCACCTGCAGTTGTAGCTAAATGAACACTTGATTTTGAATCTGAGGCTGACCAACTGGACCTGTTTACCCTAGAACAGAGATGGCTTCAGTCTTGTGTCACATATGGAAAATAAAAAAAAGATTGCCAGGCAGAGAAGGAGATGTTGAGACTTGGCTGATAACAAGCTCCTTTACAACAGGAAAGGGAAGAGTCAGAACTGGCCCAGACTTTCTTTCAGTAATGAGGGAAGATAGAAGCAGAGCAGTTGTAGCCACTTGACCAAACCTGGCTTTTCCAGATTCAGTCGTAGGAAATGTTCGTTATTCCTGACAATTTTGTCTTAACTTGAAGTCATCTCTGTCTGACTCACTACAAAACACTGTACTTCATGGTTTTGAGACAAATGTGGGAGGCAGGAAGAATGACTAAGAGATGGAAAAGTATTCTTTGAAAAGAAGAAGTACCTTTGCTGTATCACTGATACAACTGGATAATAATTCCCATTACATGGCTGAACTAGCTGTGAGAAAGGAATGAGGGAATGGCTGATTTAAAACATGTCTCTCCTTTTAACTTAAAGCAGCACCAATTCTCTGTCTTTATCTTTGGTATATTGTAGAGCCATTACAGAATGGGATCACTTGTCACATGGAATTATTATCCACGTTTGACTGACAATGGTCACTGTTTCAAAGAAATTAACACTTATACATTGGAATTTATCAATAAGATTATCATAGGTCAGATGAATGGGTGCATGGAGCAGGAGCAGAAATACTGGGGGGACTGAGAATGGGAATGGGCAGACAAAAGAGAAGGACAGCACTTGTCTGGACAGGAAGCAGTTGTCCATGTATGACACTTTCATACTTGCCTTTGGGCATTGAGAAGAGTCTTGCTTGTTCTAGTATCAAATAAATGTAATAAATGTACTTTACTTTTCTTTTAACTTATTTAATTTTTGTAATCAGTTACCAGATTGCCTAAGAATTGTCTATTCTTGGCCTGGGCAAGCTGAATTTGGTACACGTTTGGGCAGGGAATTAATCCTACACACATGGAACCAATTAAGAACACCCTCAAAGTCTTAGGGAAATAAGGTTACCTTACAAAAAAAATTTTTTTGTGTGTCAATATTTTGTCTCTTCATGTAGTCTAGATACTCTGGAAAGGAGGAAAACCAGGAACACTGATTGTTCTTTTCTTGAGAGACAGAATCATTGTCATTTGTCTCAGCTTGAGGACAGAACTCATAGATCTATCAGCTTGTTTGTTATCATTTCAAGACTACAGGAGGATGAAGCAGAGATCAGAAATCAATCATTTTCACAAAATACATCTAGAAAAATTACACTGCTATGTCCAGGCTGAGAGTACTTCACTTTGTAGGAGGAATCTGGTACTGTTCTTAGTCCCACAGGATACACAAACACAGTCAATTTGATTGGAGGGCACAGTGGTTGGCTTTCTTTTGTTTTTAGGCGTTTTATGTTGCCCTGTGATGAAGTACCATATGCTGAAGTAATCCAGCCCTAGGCCTTCAATCAACCTCTCCCACTGGTTATAGCTGGGCTTCTGGAAGATAATTATTTTGTTTCGTTGTCTGTACTGAGGTGTGGTTATATCACCTTCTTGGCTTTTTAAGGTGGCATTTTGTTTTGACAATGTGAATGCAAAGGAAAGAATCTCTCTCTTCCATCACCACAATTTTTTTAATGTAATATATGAAAAGAGAGTTACAGTTGTGGGAGTTTAATTAGGTGAAGCTATTGAATGTCACTAGGTAACTGTTCATTGAATTGTTGTCAATAAGTGCACTGTAATATTACATGCATTTACCTGTAATATCTATCCTTATAAAACTGAACTTTTTTTATTATCATTTTTATTGTGTCAAGTTTTTTTTTTGCCTGACAGATCTTGATAAAGGCTCTACATGCATTGTTTAGAGAAAGGTTCTGTTTGGGGCTCCATTAATAATGGATATCATCCATCTGTCTCTCAAAAATGAATTTTCATGATCTCATTGTTTTGAATGTTATGGATAAAGCTCACAGTTGTCATATGTAGGAAGAAGAATTTGCCTTAGTACATTAGACCATTGGTCCATGAAATCAGGAATCCTGCCTTCACTGGCAGCCAGTTCATTGCTCTACATATTAAGGACACTATTCTGATCATTCAGGATACAGAATTTTCTCTAATTTAAATGAAAAAGCAGCATGATAGGGCTCTTTCATTTCCCTCCAGGATATTAGGGCACATTCATGGCAACACATCAGGGACAATGCCACATGCTGTGCATGTCCTAAAGGGGGAAGGAGAAAGCTGTAGAGGAGTAGTGAACAGTACAGACTGTCATGTTCTACTCATATTTTGCTTCACATTTCTTTGAAATCTTTTAGTAATTGTGTAAGTAGCGGAAGCCCTTGGGCAGCTTTAACCTTTGTGGCAGCAGTTCAGCATTAGCACAGTCTGTGCATTAGTGACCTTGGCAGGATCACATAAACCATATTTTCACCTGAATAAAATATTCCTCAACAGTTTTTCATTTGCTTTAGGCATAAATAGTGTTTTCTCCAATGTCACATTGGCATGCTCAATTTCGATTTCTGCAATGCTGATCATGAGGAAATCTCTTTTCTCTATCCTTGGAAGGTGTGCCATACTCTCCTTTTTGTATTATTAAAGGGCTGGCACAGGGTGCCTTGTACTCCTATCTCCCTTGTCTCATTTCAGATGACATCACTTGCAAGGTTTTGCAGAAGTCACTTAATATTCTCAAACTTTGACTCAGTTGAAGTCAACAAAATCTTTATCATTTGCTTTTGCAGGGTTGGGTTAGGAAGTGGGGAATTGTATCCCCTAAAGCAGGTTGTTCCTGATGATTTTACTTAAGAATCATCCTCCAGCAAAACAGGACCTGACAGATGTCTATGAAGTTTCTAAGCCTAATCTTTCTCTGGAAGCTGTAGATACCATGCTAGTATCTGGGGTGATAGGTATCTCTGTGGGTGGTTGTGAGGGGAAAGTTTGACAGGGACTTTGCCCTTCTTCTCTTAATGGGCATGTAATGATGATAAAAAATAGTCACAAAATACCAATGGAAGGAAAAAATATGTTGAAAACACTCATGGCACGTATACATTTTCATAGCTGTTCCTAAAGGAAATGTTCCTAAAGGAAACTTTACGGATTTGAAAACCATTCAGGTAGAGACCCTAAAAGATATTGTCTGACTTAAGTCATACCACAAACTGAATTACCTAAGGTCAAAAATACCTGCTAGAGAAACAGGAAAATTGAAAGGTGTGTGTGACTGGTACATGTTCATTTATATATCATCCGATTATTAATTTTGGAGAAAGAAATGTTGGAGTAGGAGGGATGATCCACATCTAAACTGTAACCATGGGCAGTATTTGTATTTTGTTCTTCTAGTAAAATTACAGTAATCATGTTTTTTTAGATAAGATAAATATTTTATAAATAAGTATTAAAACTTTTCCAGCTCTAGGGTCTCAGTGCCAACTTGGTTTAGTAGATAAATCACACAAATGAAATAAAGCTGAAATAATCAGAAATGCTCCTCTTTCTGAATGTTTTCTTTTGTGCTGTTGTTGGCTATCCCATTCCATTTAAGTGTTTCATTTGAAGAACATTTTTAAATACAGCCATAACTCTGTGATTATTTCTTCTTTTTGATGGATTTGATGTGCAAATACCATGATTCCAAACCTGCACATGGGAACTTCTTAGGAAAAGATGTTAGAAAGAAATAAGTAAGATACTGCTGTTGTTGAGAATTGGTTAAAAACAGTCTTCCTTTTCCTCCCTTCATTGGCCTCAAAAAGTAGGTTTCTTGGATTAGGACATCAACTGATGTATATCATTAAGTTTACCTGCACTGATGGAAGGAATTATGGTAGATGACCTTGCTACTGAAATCCCTGCAGCGATCACCTTCCACATGTCATCACTATGTCATGATCTATACTTAATCTGCATTTTTGGATTTTTGGCCAAGTTGTGGTGGACTAGTTAAACATGAAATGGACTAGTTAAGGTTATATCTTAAAAAAAACCCAAACAACAGAAAACAACAATCAAAGAAGCAATGAAAGAAAGGCATTATATTAATAAGACTAGTTGTCTTTGGAAGTGTAGAAATAATTCTCAACACTGAGGTTCACAATGTGTGATAATTAGGTGATTAGTGCCCAAAGGCTTCAGAAAAATAAACAGCAGTGTAATATAAATTTAAATAGAATATACCAGTGCTTTATCAAGCAACCTCAGATCTCAAATTGATGGAGTTTTCAGTAGCAAGTACATCCTCCTGTGGAACGTTTGTGTGTGCATTTGAAGTATCGAAATTAGAGATATTACTTGCTTTGGATCAGAGGCTATGTTGGGCCCTGAGACTGTGCTGGTTTTTTTATATGGGATTGTGGTAGGAAATAACAATGCCATGTGATATTCCCATACCTGGAACTCCAGCTTGTTGCCTTGGTGCAGCAAATTGGCTTAACATTGAAAACTTCCTGTACTCAGTGATTACTTGTCAATTGATTTGGCAACCTGAAGTTGGTTGGAACCTTTACAGTTGGTTTTGAGATATAGTCTAAAAAAAATAAAAACAATGAAACTCATTTTAAAATGAGAATTTGTATAAAAAAAGAGAACTTGTGATGATATTGTTTCCTTTCAAGTATTGCAGGTTTTTTTTCCCTTCTCAGCTTTGTTTTTTGCAGCCCTCTGTAGTTCTGATGTTCCTGATGGATCTTATCCTAGATTACTCCATAGAAAGCCAGAACAGATTTCAGGATATTGGGTAGAAGATGCCCTTTGTTTGCCAGGTTCTTTTTACTAGGTGGCAGTTTTATTTCCTTCCCTGCCTTGTGCAGCAGCGAGCTCTCAGCAGATAGCACTCAGTCTCTTTGGGGCAGAGGAGAAGTGGCCCAGGCAGGTATGTGTGAGCCCAGGCCTCTGTCACTCGCTGTCAGAGCGTGGCTGTCACAGCTCTCCTGGCTGCCACCAGTGACAGGTGACTGTCCCCAGGGGCCTCAGCACAGCCACCCGCCAATCACCATCACTCCACGCTGCAAAACCTAACCCAGCGATTAAATATACATCATTTCCTCCCTTGCACTCCACTGGCCAGGAATTAAATACACTTGTAATGTATGGAAATGTGTATTCAATAAAAAGACTGTGAAGTTGCCGTGCCTAGGTGGGCCAAATGTGTAAATAAGGTGGTGGGCAATTTCAGTTTGTGGCCTCTTGCCTTAGGGAGTGTCTTTTAATGACTTGATGTGATGCCTTTTACAGTTTATCGCTGATGACATTTTGAGGACACACACAGTCCTTAGAACAAAGAACAATAACGCTGGGGTATGTTCCTGGATGTGGTTTATATGCCCTCCAAGTTCCAGCAAACAGAAGTAAAGGGCTTCTGTACATTATTTTCCCCAAAGGTATAAAAAAAAGGGCTTTATTAAGGAGAATAATGTTAGCTGTGTGACAATGAACAGGTAGTAACCTCACACTAGAAGTTCATTTTAATAAATAAAGTATTACTTTATTATTGATATAATTTCTTCTTTTTTATTTTATTCCTATTTATAGCCTATATTTTGTATTTTCTAATTTTTAAGATGTCTTAGATATCTTAAGATATCCAAATTGCCCGTATATCATATATACATATATATATGTTTATGTACTAGAAAGCCACAGTGTCACTTATGCAGTGATCCTAAATTGGAGCTCCAATTAGTCCTAGATGGACCCAACCCTCAGGTTAGTGCAGGCCTGGAGAGTACAAACAAAGATCTTGAACTTGGCATATTTGCTTGTTCAAGGGACGAGGATCCCACGTGCTTTGGGAGGGTGCTCTTGTGTTCTCAGCTAGTCTGCATTTCCTCAGGACTTGCTTCTCATGTCATTTGTGTGTCTCAATCTCTGAAAAGGGAAGTGTTTTTATTGTCTCTGTAATGGAGAAATGGGAGCACAGGTGAAATATATGTGCAAATGTGTGTGTATTCAAGTACACATAATTTTCTATGCATGAATCATCATAGGATAATACATTTAGATTATCTGTAGGTTCAGTTTTAACAGAAATACAGCAAACTTTCTGACAGATACTGAGTAAATGAAGTCTTGCGATTATATTTGAGTCCTACCACACCTGCCACATTGTATGATATGTTCAAAAACTCTGCTGATCTTCTTAAATTCTTTTGTATCATTTTACTTTACCTACAACTTCAGTTGCCTCCCACTTGGGCTTCTATTATAGCAGACTTGCCAGTGTCTGTTCCAAAGAATTTTCTCATTCTTTGTGATAGGTAGAAAAGGAAAATGAAACCTAAATGTTTTTTCTGGTCTTGGTGTGATCAGGATCTGATGGTGGCAGTAGACAACTACTGGAGGAGGGTTTTCCAGCTTTTTCTGACTCAGTCACAACAGTGACACTTAATCACCAGGACTGAAATTAATGTAGAATCCATTCAATACAGTCATTGACTACTTGACCAAAACCTATTTGTGTTAATAATGGTTACAAATACATATCAAAATGTACCTCTGGTAACCTTCACAGCTGCTAGGTATATGTCATTTTTAATTAGGCAGGTATAAATATTCTGCTGTCCTAAACATGAATTCTGGTCCGAAAAGAAAATATTAAAAAAATTTTCAATTAAGCCATAAAGCAATTTAATGAAAAGAGTGTGCTCCCACTAGTAATACTGTTTTATTTTGAATTGTCTCATTTACCTTTGCCAAAGCCAATGACTCCCAGAGTCAGTCACAGTAAATGAGATGATTTCTGCTTGGAATTATGGTCCCCATAATGGTTTAGCAAATCTTGGTGCTCTTCTACCCTTGTTTTTCCAATTTAGTACATGATGAATTACTTAGGACTGACATGGCAAACCACGTATTGCATTGGAAATTTTGTGTCATTACCGCTACAGGACTTGTTAATAGTTAATATTTTGTCTTGTTTAGTTTGTACATTTGGCTGCAACCCCCAGTAATGTTTGGTGTCACTACAGCTTGGCAGTAGCTGGCAGCTGCCCCTGGGTTTGTGCTCCTCTTCAGTAGCTGCTCTTTGCTCTGCTGTGTCCTGGCACCTCTGGAAGGAAAATGGCAGCAGCCAGTGCAGAGGCACTGCTTTCTTCTTTCACCCTGGTGCAGCTGTTAAACCAGAACATCTATTTGGCAAGGTTGTGGAGAGTATTGGTGGATATATTAAGAAGATTTTTGTTCTTAGATCTTCCATCTATCGCCAAATGTGATATTTTGGAAACAGCTTTGTTGCAGACCAGCAGCTATGACTATGGGAACTAATTAGACTATGGCAGGGAGGTGGGAGCTGGGATTTCACATAAGATACAGAATGTAAAATCATGTCATAAATGTATGATATCACAAATACATTAATGAGCTAGTTGTGAAGAGTGCTAGCATAACCTCCATATCATAGCTGAATGCAGAGTAACAGGTTTAAAAGAAATATGCACGTGTTTTAATTTGCTCATGAAAACTTTAAGTGTATGAAAAAGAAAGGAAGGAAAGAATCAAAACATTTATATTGCTCTTTATGTTGCACTGGTCTGCAATATCATTTATCTCATACTTACATATTTTAAAGGGAATCTGACAATGAATTTTGTCAACATCTTCAGTCAAGCTAAGTAGTCAGTAAAAATAACAGCAATTGTAAACTCCACATATTGCAGCAGCTGCATTTCCACATCCCCAAGCTTGGGAGTAGAAATTTTCTCATTGGAAGATGGGGTCCTGCATCAAACCCCATTTCAATAAATACCAATCAAAAGTGGTAATTTGATGTGTTTTATTATAGTTTATTGCTCCACTTTTGGTTAAGATGGCAGGATGACAGAACCTCAAAATAATTTTTGTAATAAGTTTTCTTGTTCCCTCCATAAGTATATTTGCTGATCCTTCTGGTCTCATAGCTTTAAGTTCTAGAGGATTCTGATTCTTTTTCCCATTTTCTCTTTTCATGGTAATATTTATTTTAGTTTCACTTTAGTTTCTTTTTTTTTCTTTACTCAGGTCTCAGTTTGCTCTGTAATTCCTCTTGTTCCTGATAATCTTTTTAGTCATGGAAAATTCACGGACACGTTATCATGTATCAACCAGGGAATTTCAATTGAGTGAAATAGAAAAGCTGGCCAGCCATAGGCTAGCAGAAGGACTGTTCCAAAAATTAAAAGCTTGAGTGTATAAGGTACAGAAACTTTGAGATCAATCCAGTGAAGTAGGAACCTCGTTTGTGCCTCTTTGCCATGTATCCCTGTGCCTGGCGTAGCACTTGCAGCATCACATCTCTCAGTGCCCAGCGTATTTTAAATTTACTCAACAAATAATATTCCTTCCAAAGTTAAGGGTTGAAAGGGGTGAGAGGAATAAAGTATAGCTGCACATGTCCATAACAAGGATTTTTCCTCTTTCTCAGATCAAGTCAAATTAGCCAAGTGGCTGTTTTCTAGCCAGCAAAGGCTGGCTGAACTGTAGCCTTGGAGAAAATAGCCAAACAAATCAAATGGTGTGCATTATGCAATAAATCTATAGGTATTTGCTGAAATCTAATTCCACCGTCCTTGAAATGCTCCACTGAACTTTTAAGATTTTAATAACCTCTCATTATTAGGAATATTAATGTCTCTGTTTGGAAGGTGGAATGTGGAGGGTTAATTTCTGTCCAGGTCAAAGATCAAGGGTTCAGTCAACTGTCATGAGAATATGAGAGAGAACTGTAGAGACCTTTGAATGACCCCCTATAAAGCAGATCAACTTGCAAAAATGTTTAAGACAGTAATTTTCTGTCAAAAACTAGAAGAGATAATGTAATTTTTGCCTGGGAAACAATAACAGCACCATTGGTTTCTCTGTGCATCTCCCCCTGCTACTCAGCCCTCACTGAGTTGCTGTACAGGTTATCAGAGAAATGGATGTACAAATGCAGTGTTCTTTGGCAATGAATGCCCTTTATTGCACTTCAAATGTGTGTACAATAGCCAGCAAGATGGTATTTTCATATATCTTCTAGTCCTCAGGAAAGCAGCCACAGTTTTCTGAATATCTGGGCTGTGATAGGCAGAATAATTTCCATAACAAACATTTCCAGTGTCATGTACATGACTCGAGGGAAGCTGAAGCCTCACCACTGACTTCAGCGGAGCTGTGGCTTTTTACACAAACCAAGGAACTGGTCTGTGACTGCCAAAAAAATCGAAAGTCCACAAAAATGGTGCTTTTCTAGGTAGTTGTGACCATTGTGGGAAGAGAAAGAGGGAAAAAAAAACATACTGCTAAAGGATTCTTTGTGGAAAAGGTTAATTTATTTTATTCTTTCTAGCCTGTCACAGGAATTCATAAAAAGAATAATTAGAAATATCACTCAAACCATGAGAGACATGGATTGCTAAGACTTTCTGTGGAAGATAAGTGTTTTCTTATTAAAGTGTTGGGGGTTTTTTGTTGTTTTGTAACAAGTTTTCAAATTTATGTCATTGTTGTCTTTTTATCTTTGTGTTTTTAAAAGAAGTGGGAGGTTATGAAAGCATGTTTTGTTTCTTTGGCTTGTTATTTTACTTTTAAGAAAAGGAAGTTTATTCAAACTGTTTTCTGAGCATCAGCGTGCTCATAGTGATTCTTTGCTTTTTGTGAAATACAATGAGTATATACACTGATGAATTGTGATGTGCACACATTAGAACAGAATAAAAAAGTCCATGGTTAATAAATCAATAGAATATAACATTTCCCCTCCCCTACTTTGGTACTATCCCTGAATGAGGAGATAACTGAAGGAAATTCTCTTTTCCTGATGCTTCCAGAGGTTGACCTCTCAAGGTTGTAGGCTCGTATTTGGCACATTATTAGGCATGGAAGAGCAAAGCACATTTCACTTAATAATGCCTTTTGTTTGTATCGTTCATGATAGCAAAGACTGAGCACAAACAATGGAACAATATGAATACAAGGGCTCTCTCTTGATCTCCCAATTAAATGAATTGAAGCAGCCTATATCTTTGTGACACATCTAAAGAGATCACCACACATCTCAGAGGCCTCTGGGTAGGCTGAATGTTTGAAATACATTAGCTGCAAAGGAGCTAAAACACTGTCAAGTAAAAGGAATCTTTGAGAAGTGAAGTAACCTTTTATCACAGGTGTTGTTTTAAGGTCCGTCTTTAATGCAGAATAAACTCAAATAGTCTTCCTTCTCATTTGCTAGTATTTGAGTATTTAGTCCTCCAGTCTGGTAAATGAATTTTGACTTGCGTGAATCAATAATAAAATTTATTCAGTGCTGATTTTGATATCTTTTAAGAAGCACTTATTACAGGAAGAATGACAACAAAGCAGGTGCTTTCTCTTTCATATATAAGCTGGTAAAGTCAGGTATTTGATAGGTACCAAAGGTCATTCAAAGTTTTAGGGTTTCAATGACAACTTATATAAACCATATTAAATGACTTTTTAGCATGTTGATCCACAAGATAAAATCTAATTTGACAAATCTGAAAAGCAGGCCACAAGTTGAAATGCATCAGAATCCAACTGCGGGAACTGTGTAGTCACTGTAGCTTTCAAGTTGCCTGGCAAATGATCTTAGAAGTTCCTATGGAGAGATGCTCTTTGCCAGTCAGTGTCTTCAGGTGTGATGTGGAACTCACATATTTATGGATGCACAGGAAAGGATGACTCAGAGATGAAGTTTGTTGTTTGGGATCATTGCACCGTATCTAAGAAATGTTGTTAAAGGAAAAGGTGTGCCAATATAATTCAGTGGTTTGATTTCAGCTGACATAGTGGTCATGGATACTGATGATCATGCTTCTGGTCTTGTGGTTATTGCCATATTTTTATGACAATCACAGAAGCACAGAACACGCTGAGTTGGAAGGAACCCATCAGGATCATCAAGTCCAACTCCTGGCCCTGCACTGGACACCCAAAGAATGTCAACCTTTATTTTTCCTACTGGGAAACCATTCCCTTTAGCTCATACTACTGTGGTTGTACTTTATAGCAGAGAACAGCTTTCCTTTTTGTAGCTGCACATCATGAATAACAGCTTTATTTGGTGCCAAATGAGATGCCCTGATTTGTGATCTTTCCATAAACATATCTGAATTGTTCAATTTCCTACTCATTCCATAATTTCCATCTTGGCCTTCTGCCTGCTGATACTCAGATAAAGAGTGCATTCAAGTCATTTACAAAAATGCTGTGAAACTGTTTGGCTGTAGCCTGCTATCAAGCATAACAGGATTGTTCGATTTTTGTTTATGTAAGTACCATTCTACATTTTCTTTTAACAGCCACTTTAACAACCCACTTGCTGTAATGAATGGTAGCAGGAAAAAAAACAGCATTAGCAGGTACCTGCTTAAATGAATATATTCCATGTTCATGGCAGAGGGGAACACTGATTGTTGTTTATAGGTTTGTTTTAATGCTTTTTTCATTTGAGAAAAGGAGCATGACAGCTTACTGTTTTCTTTTTTCTTACTTTTCTTTCATGTCCTTTCCATGTGGTGATGGATTCCTAACATGGATAACTGAACTGCTGTGCAATTGGCTTGGATTTCATATAACTTCAATAGGTAAGTGAATGATCTCCAATTACTTCAGTACTTATGCTGAAAAATATTTATTTAAAATTTAGAAAGTAAAAGAATCTTAATTTGTTTCCAAAACAACAATAAAAACATGTTGGTTATTGAGTCTGGCAAACAGGAAACAGGGCTGATTTTAAAGGTCGGAATCAGCCTGATTGTTCCTTTTCCCAAGGGAAAATGTATCTTGCCATATTTTGGCCTCAGTATTAGGGTAAATTTAGCACCTGCTCAACTACTTGCATTATAGAATCTACTTAATCTTCATGGGTTAGCATGAAGACGGAGTTACAATGGAAAAGGAAGTCTGTGACTTTGAGAACAAATTCCCCACTCAGGGATTTGGAGGAAAAATTTTAAGCCTCTAAATTACTGGAGCTTTTCAATATCAATGGTGTTTGCATATACTGAGGTAGGAAATTCTTGATGATGAGGATGATCGGGAAGGGGCTGCAAAACAAGGTATAGGGATGTGAAAAACTGTTTTCTGAGATCACTCTGTCTGGTGGGTGAGTATCCACTGGATACCATATTGTCAGTGTCTACTGACTGTTATTTACTGTGGTAAATAGGACAGTAAAGATAACAGCAGATTGCTCTATCTGAGCATCTAGACATCCCCTAAGATTAGTTCAGGTCAAGACAATTCTTGGGGTCGCCTTTCTAACATCTATAGCAGAAGGATGAGAAGATACAGATTAAAAATAGTAATGCTGCACTTCATGCCACAGCCAACCAAAGGAAAGTTCAAACTATGGTAATTAGTGTTACATCACCTACAGATCTGGCTAAGGTTTGGTTTTTTTTTTTTTTTCTCCCTAGATATGGAGTTTCTGTGTATTTCTGTAGTTCTATCTTGGCTCTTGTAGAGGAAGAGAAAGAATGTTGGGGCTATCTATACATTTCAGTTGGCATTTGAACCTGAATTGGTCCAGGAATCCTTACCCTCAAGCCCAGGCTCTATCCCATCCTTGCCATCTGACTTGCACCTGACTGTGTCTGGGCAAGAAAGATCAGGACAGAACCCTGGCATGCACTGGAAGGGTGACCTGCCAGAAGAGCATGTGCATACTTATTTAAAACTGAGCTTAACTGATTATTTAAACTGTATTTCTTTGACATTTCTTTACTGTTGCTGCACTTCATAGCTGAGAGTAAGGATTGCAATGCAAACACAGGAGCAACAGCTCTGGTGGTTCCCACATTTGTTTGTTCTCCAAACGTGGAGTGTAGATATGTCCCCAGGATGGCACTTAGAGCAGCAGGACTGAGCAACATTTCTGCAGCTGGAAAACATTCCTCTGCAATACAGATACTGTAACAATCTCTTGAACTTTTTAGCTCATGGCAAAAAGGAAGATGGGAAAATGGAGCAGTCCTGAGGCTGTGGTCTCAAAAATACCAGTATGTGCTGTTGTTGCCAAGAGCAAATCTTGGCCTGTGATGTTGGAGGGTCTCTCAATTAGCACACTTACTGTATAATATTTGTTTTGGCTGTTTCAGTAGTCAGCCAGCATTTGGCAGAACAGATATGTCAGTTTACATTATTGCAGTAGATGTTTGAGAGATGTTTGGAAGGAACGGATATACTGTCGGATACTGTGGTAGGGAAAGCCAAGAAGCTATGTAAAACCTGCTAGCTGTTAAGCAGGTGATTATTTTGCTGGTTTATACCTGTCTACTCTGCAATTTTTTTCTGTGTACTTGATATATATAGACAGGAGAAAGAGTCAAGTGTATTGTAGTCACCCAGGTACAGTGCAATTACTCCACAGTTTTTTCTCAGAAAACCTGTATTGAGATTGGAGTTGCAGGGTTCACCAGGGAAGGAACAGCTGGCTTCTTTATTAGATTTTATGTCGTACATAAGGAGACCATGTTTCCCATTGTCAGAGCGTAAAAGAAAATGAAAGCTCTGGGCATCATTAAAATCTTGCAAGTGTAGTATGTGTCAGTTCCATTCCCACAACACCTGGATCAAAAGCTTAGTGTGAGACCACTTAGCAAACAAAACCAGACTGTTTTCCACACTTCTGATTTTTTTCATTAAGTTTCCACTTAGTTTCTATTTAAATGATGCTCAGCCATATTGTCTGGGGTATTGTACTTCTGGATGGTACTGAAAAAGGAAAGTAGGCAACTGTAGAAAACACCTTTTGTATGCATTTTGAATATCTTTTCTTGTACACACTGTGTATTAATTCTAGTAAAAAATTGAATTAGAAAAACATATAGTTTCATCACAAAAGGCTATAGAGAGATGCCTCTATAACCTGGGTTATAGAGATTGTTTGGGTTTGTTATTCTGAATTTTTTCATTTTCACGTTTTCTGTAATGCAGTGCATGTTTCAGGTCTTTAGTTGCACAGTTCCACCCTGACTACAAGGTTTGCTGAACTGGGTGGCTCAAAAAGAGAGAGAGAGAACTGATGTGGTCTTCTTCTGAGTCTAATAGTTCTGAAATTACAGAACAGAAAGTACAGAAATTGCAGAGGAAAAAGGAATCTGACTAATTCTTAGTGGCTTTTGAGGAAGATGATAACACAGGTTGTTATGGCAAGTTGTGGTAAAGTGAGTATTTCAGGAGAAATCAGTGACTTCAATGAGTTCAGAATGCTCAGTGAGTGTAGATTAAATAATGTAGTTTCCAAAACTGGCTACAATTCCTAGCAACACAACAAATTAGCTGTGTAACTAGAGAAGAGGTTAGCAAGAATAAGAATGTGTTGTTGTTATCTTTCTACATCTTAGAATCA
This sequence comes from Vireo altiloquus, assembly GCA_013396875.1. Classification (NCBI taxonomy): domain Eukaryota; kingdom Metazoa; phylum Chordata; class Aves; order Passeriformes; family Vireonidae; genus Vireo; species Vireo altiloquus. The sequence goes on from VZRF01004447.1 coordinate 351,445, forward strand.
TATTTAAGATCTGTTTTTGCAGAAAATGTAGAATTGTGAGTAATGGTTAGGCGAAGAAAAATGAAGTTATACTTTAGAAGTGTACATAAAACAGAGCTGAAATATGTAATCCATTCAAGAGGGAAGTTACACTGCAACAGATATTTGCAAAAAAACGCCTCTATTTGTTCAGTGTGGTGTTTGGAGGCATCATTCTGAGAATATAATAAATAGGAGAGAACTAGAAAGTTGGGAAAAAAAATAGAATTTGTATATTAGGAAGGGTATGAATAGATTATTTATCTTTCCAGTGTTACTGTTTCTCTTAGTCTTGAGAAATTGGTCAAACAGTCAGGGACAGCAAGTCAAAAGTGCTGTCAGAACTAACTGTGTTTGGAAAGAATTTGTGGAGCCAGTTAAATCTTCCTGAAGAAATCTTGGAAAGTGTTCAAAATGTTTGATGTTTATTGACATGACTATTTTCAAACAGACATTTTTACCTTCTGTATTTCTCATATTTCCTTCCATTCAGCACACAAAACCAATTAAAGGATTTATTATCATTCTTATTACTACTACTACTTCAAGTAGGAGTAGTCTGACAATTTCCATCTTTCTCTTCATAGCTTTCTAGCTCATGTCAAGACCCAGCAGTTAAATCCCATAACAGCCTTGTAGCTAGAGCAGAGCTTATGAGCTGATAGTATTCATGTGCTGCTTTTTGATTCCTGTGTCATTAAACTTCAGATGACATACTGTTTCTTCCTGGTTATTTCTCTCCTTTCCCATGGCTTGAGACTCTACAGGATGTGGTCTCTCAAAATTCTGTAATTCACTGCTTTTATTTATAGGTGTGTATGTACATAGAGATGTGTGTGTGTGCGCACATATATATGTTTGCTTTAGTAGCAAAGTGTGTTATACTTTATGTCAGGGTTTTGTTACAGAGAGACACTGGAACATTAAGAATCATGTGCCATGGAATACAAGGAGATGACCTGTTGTTTTTACCTTAAGCTGAGTCCCCTCTCTCTTCTTTTCTGCACACATCATATTATTTTGTCTTCCAAATAGCATTTTAGATAGGTTACTACTGAGCAGTCTGGCTGCTTGCTGCTTGGTACCTGCAGTCTTAATAAATAGTTTATGAGAAGCCAAAATAGTTATGAGTAAATGCATTGAAACCCATTGCCTTCCTGCAGCAGTCTAGGTGATGTTTCTTTCCAGAGGCACACATGATTAATACCACGAAAATTCAATGAGGAACATGTAATTATACCCTTCAATATACATCAGATTTTTAAAAGTTTGAGCAATGTTGTAACTTGTGAAGACAGTGAAGAACATTTCCTGTCCTGAAGTGAGAAGTTTTGATGCTGAGACTGAGTGCTTAATATGAGAGATTTCATCTGGATCAGCACTTTAAATACATCATGGTTACCTGGAAAGTCAGAAAAATAGAAAAGTGGTAAATAATGGATTAGTTTTCAGGGTTTGTTACATCTGTGCATCTACATAAAGATAGTCTCCCACCATTTCCCTCCAATCCTGTGTTCATCACAGGAAAGAATTGTCTCAAGAGCTGTGTTGACTTTAATTTCTAATTAAGGAAGTATTGGCTTGCAATAAGCTGTGCTGGCATTTATAGTATTCCAACTAATCCACACAATATCTGCCTGTGACCCTCATGCAATTCCAAACACATGACATGGAGAAGCTTGCCCAGTGTCACCTGCCTGAGTGTAGCACATGCTGGCCTGGAGTCTGTGGGGAGTCACTGGTGTGCTGTAAATTCACAGCCAAGTCCTCTGGGCTATAATGTGTTCATTTAGAAAAGCCCTTTATCAGAAATGGGGAGGCTGTATGAATTATTTTGATCGATCCCTACTATCAGAATTTCCTCTGCTCCGTTTCTCATTAATGGTCTATTACTACTTGTATCAGCATAGCAGATCTCTGCAAACCCCCACTATCAGCCATTATTCGCTGTGTATTTTATTGACATCTATGTTTAAACACTTAATGCTCTTCATTATGCTCTCAGGATCAGTAACAGCAGGCCATCAACATAAAGCAGCTCAGTGCCATTAAAACTGAGCTACTAACTTATGTTGATCTAAAATAGACTTGAAGATGCAGATGTTGCTGTTGTTTTACTCTCTCTCTGTATTGCTTTTCATTCTGTTTGTTTTCAACAGTGCATGTCTTTAAAAGCAAATGAATTAAAGCTCAGGCATTTTATTAAGCATAAGCTGTTACAGTGGACTTAAGTGTCTGGTCAAAGTTGTCAGGAATGGAAAGTAAAGGAATGGAAGCTGACTTTTCTGAAATATTTTCTTTCAGAAAAGAAATTAAATTATATTTTTGACATTAGGTAAGGAGACCTTAAAAAAAGACTTGAAGCATCTGCATAGTAAGACTACTAAATTGCAAGGAATATTGGAGTGTCTCAAAATGTATAAGCAGAATCAGAATTTCAGTCTATTCTATGTCTGCAGCTTTCATTCTGTTCAAAGAAAAGGAACAGGGAATGAAAAAAAAAAGATCTGGAAAGTTTTGACTAACTCAGGATGTGAATTTGAAAGAGAAATACTTTTACACTTCACTTTTTTTTTAAGAACACTTATATTATGGTAAAAGTTGGATACTGAGAGACTTAAAGTGTTTCAAAAAGCCAGAAAACAGAAATAGCAGGAAATCAGTTTGTGTCTGCCTCCTGAAGAATAACTCATTTGATTTCTTTGGTGACAGGTTGGTATGGAGGGGGACCACTGGTTACATAAGGCATGCAAAAGCATACCAAGATAATAGATTCAGACTTGAAAACCTAAAAAAGGACAAAAAACCCCAAAACCCTGATCACCACTGCGTCAGTTTTGGGATGTTTTTCTGTTTAAATATTAGGGAGAGAGGTGCAAATATGATGAGCTAGTTTTTGGTTGCATTTCTAGGCATTACAGTGCTCATCTCAGCAGCAGAGTCTGTAGCATGGAAGAACAACATAGTTCTGCCTTGTTTGTGTGACTGTGTGCCTCTCAGGACTAAATTAATTTTGGTTTGATTTGTTTTTTTCCCCCTGCCTTCCAGTGTTTAAAATGAAGGAAAATGTGGGTTTCTGAACTATCTGCTAGGGATCCAGGTGCCTGTTTGCCCTTGCACAACAGGGGACTTCTATGGAATATGTTACTCCATAAAATAATGTATGATGTATTTTATCACTATTTTTTCTCCATAAAACCATCAGCTTTTAGATTTATTTCAGTTCAGTGAGAACTGAACTCTTACGTTAACATCATCCTTCCACTCAGTATTTTCCCATTAAAAATTTCCTATCTTTTGCCATCTATGGAAGTTACTGAGAATGTAATCAGTGATGTAAATGCATGTTTTCATCTCACTGACTTTTTTTAGAAGGGAAGCTTGACATTTGCATTCAATTTGGTGACACCAAATTAGGTGCATGCATAGGCTCTTGGACTGATGTGATCCTGTGTCACACATCTCTTTCAGCTCCTTCTCCAAACCCTTTTAAAAAGAAAAGTGTAATGGGCTGATAATGTATATAGTAGTGTGTCAGGCAAATAGTTGGAGAATGGAAGCACTGTATTTTAAGAGAAGTAATAAACTGGTGTGGACTAATAAGTAATAACTGAGACTTTGGCACCTTTCTTAGATGAGCAATAAAAAGAACATTCAACAGGAAAAATTAAAGGTGTTATGGAGATGTTGAAAGTGATTTTCTGTTTCCTACTGAGGGATTATGAGAAAGATGAAGGATTTCAGTCTTCGAGAACCGGAGATAGTAATTTCTCCAGCTCTATGGGACATACTATACTTAGGAATGAAACAGAGTCTAATAAAATCTGAGGCTGAAATATTACCTCTGGCTTCCAGAACTTTATTCTTTTTATCCTCTCAAAGGAATGCTACATTCCAGTTAACCCTTGGACTTCCAGAGTTCACCAGTGCTTGACAGCTCTTATGATACATCATCTGCATTTCTGTGTTTGTGTATACCTCTGCAGGATTTTTCTGAGAGCAGGGATGGAGAGGGAGAAATGTTTGTTATCTGTAAAGTTGAATGATAATCTGATGAACTTGCAACACAGAAGAGCCTTAATATATGTGTTAACCATTGTATTTTCTGCCCAGTAATTTGCTAATGAGACTATTAAATCATTAGAGTAGTAGAAGGCTTCTTGCGTGTGCCTGTGTTAAAGGGTGATATGAATGTCATAGAATGCTTTAGGTTGGAAGAGACCTTAAAAATCATCTGGCTCCTGCTCCCCAGACATGGACAGGGACATCTTCTACTAGACAAGGTTTCTTAAAACCCCATCCAACATTTCCTTGAACACTTCCAGGGATGGGACATACACAACTTCTCTAGGAAACCTGGGCCACTCCAACCTCACCACCCTCACAGTGAATATTTTCCTAATATCCAATCTAAACCTACCATCCCTAAGTTTAAAGTCATTCCCTCTTGTCCTGTCCCTACAATCCTGTGGAGAAAGTCCCTCTCCAGGTCTTTGTGGGTCCCCTTTGTGGGTCCCTGGTACCTTCAGGTACTACTAGAAGGCTGCTAGATCTCCCCAGAGCCTTCTCTTTTCCAGGCCAAACAATGCCAACACTCGTGACTTCATAGCAGAGGTGCTCCAGCCCTCTGAGCATCTTTGTGGCTCCTCTGGGCTCTCTCCAGCAGGACTCCATGAGGGTTGCACAGACCCACCTCTCCAGCCTGTCCAGGTCCCTCTGGATGGCATCCCTTCCCCCCGGTGTGTTGACCACAACACATCTTAGTGCTTTTGACAAATTTGCTGAGGGTTCACTCAATCCTGCTGTCTGTGCCAGAAAATAATACTCCATTTACGATTTTTGTTTGTGTACCCAAACTATTTCTAATAGGCCCACACAAATTTCAGCCTGCCATATGGACAGAAAAGCAGGAATCCAGCACATAAGACATCAAGGACACAGAACATTAAGACTGCAGTCTTACTTGATAGGGGTATGTTCCTCTTGGCTTTGCCTGCTTTGTGTAATATAACATAGTTGGACGTAATTCAGCACTGAGCTATCTAAAAAGTGAAAATAATAGGTGAATTTTGAGAAAAAAATGAATACCTTTATCGACAAATCATGGGGTTTTTGTGTCTTTCCCTTGCAGTTTTGTCCCTTTACTTTCATACAAATCCTTTCTAGTTTTATTTCTTTTCTAAAATGTTGTTAAAAATAACTTTTTGCATGAGGCTTTAGTGTTGTGCATTTTTAAGGTGAGGTTACTGGGATTGTATTTTACAATTGGAGCACCCTCTTCTGTAAACATTTTGAAAGGTGTATTGGCTGTGGAATTACAGAAATGCATCATTGACATTTCTCAAGGACTACAAATTACACTCCTTATTTTTTGAGCATCATCCAAATCTCATTAAACTCATTTAAAGTATATGCTTGTAGGTCAGTTTCCCTGAGGCCAGTTGCTTAAGGCAATCTTAGCTAAGGACACACTTGTGAGAATTGCAAAATCATAGTCTCAGTTAAGTGCTTCTGATGCTTTTTTCAGTGAAAATTTTTTACTTAAATTGGTTATGAATAAGTTAAAAATATAACGTGGAGCAGACAGAAACAAAAGTAGAGATGGATTCTTTAAAGCAGAATACATAGATTTTAACCAGTTCCCGGTCTGGTTTAATCATTATTGTAAGGGCAGCAGACATAATTGGCTTTCCTTTAGGGTACTCATTCCATTGCTGGACATGCTGCTCTAACATAGTGATATTCTTGGCTTGGTCTGGATTCTTGGTTTTGCTTCAGTTGAATTTGTCTCAGTAAAATGCACAAGAAAGACAATGGCATCCTAGAACCATTTTGCAGTCACTTTTCACAGTTGAAAATGCTCATTAACATCACAATGGCACGAAAGGAAAGAATCAAGCCCTCCTTAACTCCTTATTTTTTAGCCCTGGGTAGTGCATGTGACCAGCCTTTGTCTCTGAGCCTGTCCTCTTGGGGTTTAGAGGTAAGAAAAACAAGGTACAACATTTAGTCAATAATCCTAATTGCAGAAGCTTGTTTTTCAGCAGTTAATTTAAAATTTCTAAATGGAAAAGAGCATTTTTGTTACTTTACCACTTCCTTCTCTCCCAGTATTGTAGACTTGACTTTAATGATACTTAATTTTTCTTTTTCTGTAGCCATCTAAGTGGATACTTTTTATCCCATGAAGAAAAGAACCTTTCAAAACAAAAACCAAAAAAGCCCAAAAAATCCCCACACATCTTGAAGGAGTTCATAATTTGTAGTAGTGTTTTGAGAAAGGAAGGGGAAGGAATGGTGGGGTAGAAGGTCTGGCATTAGTTTTCTTCAAATATTAGAAATAAGGCAAGGTGTCTCCCTAGATTTTCCATAGTCCAACTGGCAAAGAAATTTATTAGAAAAGAGGCGAAAGCTCTCCAAGTTTTCGTTGGTGTCCTGGATAAATACCATATATATTTAGAAACTGAAAGAATTAAGAAGACTTTTTACCTCCTTGGTGCTTAAAATACAGTTGAGATTTTTCTGCAGTAATTCTATTTAGTTATTGCACAGTATCTAAATCATGATGTGGTATTTCACTGTAGTAAGTGCATAATTAAAGTGCAACATGTAATAAGCCTAGAACTTTTTTCAGTAGAAAAAATAATAATCCACAGATTTGTCTTAATTATAAGAAGAAGGAAATGAACACAGTGAACTCTCTTAATTAGACCTTTCCAATGCTCTTTGACATTTTGTTTATTTTTAAATTAACATAATCAAACTACTGACTTACTTCTTTAATTTTTTGTTTTACACTTTTATGTTACAGAAATTGCTTCTCTTGCAACAGAAATAATAGTCATGTGAGACATCATCATTATGGAACTTTATAACTCGATTACAGAATTCTTAATTAGAGCTATAGTTTAATAGGTATTAAACAGTGACAGTTACTTTCTTTACTGACAGGTTTAAGAGCAAAATTGCAGGGAATTATAAAGGGCATTTTGCAAATGAATTACATCCCTACTGTTCAGCTACGCCTGGAGAAAGGAAGTATCAGAGATGTGTGTTTTGATGGAGTAAGCTGAAGAAATTACAGCTTCGAGCAGTGCCACTGCAGGGACAAATTGGCAGGCAGGGCGGAAGGCGAGGTGACCTGAGTCACCCCTGGCCAGCTGGACCCCCCCAGGGCCTCGGCAAGGCAGGAGGGACCAGTGCAGAGCAGGCAGAGCCAGGCTGGCAGGGCTGGGAGCAGAGAGAGGATGCTCTGGAACAGCCCCGAGTATCGCCAACACCTTGTGCAGCTGCAGTGATAACGCCCTTATCAAAGGCACAGTGAGGAGGGAAAGTACACAGCTCTGCAGGGCAAGGGCTGACTGGAGGCTTTCTGGTGGCTTTCTGAGGCACAGGCTGTGTGCAGAGACTCACAGCACAGTGACTGTGTCGGGGAGGCTCAGGTTGAGGTGAACTATGGATGTGAATTCCCTTTTCAGTCAACAAAGCCAACAGAGCCAAGAAGATATCTTAAAGAAGGTGGCTCTGGCTGGCTTACAGAGTCCTTCTAGACCTGTTTGACTATATTGACTAGATCTTGGTTGACTGGGCTTTTGATCTTGCATGTTGCCCTTGCTTTTACTGTATTCATTTTGCACTGAATCCCATCATCTGATTTTAACATCTTACTCAGTCACCTCAGCACAGGCTAATATTCATTGGTAGTATTCTGTTTTAGAAGCCATCACATATCCTCTTTTTCACAACTTTCACCTAACCAGGAGTAGATTTTCCTTAAATCATATCTGCCAGCCCTGTGCAGATATCTTAGGTACACCCAGGCATCTAAAATGGTACAAAACACCCATATTTTAGGGACTTGTATGCCAGCCTTATTCTTTTAACAGTGGTGGCAAAGTCGTAGCAAAGTAAAACCTAATTTGTAATTTCCTTTTTTTCAAAGTTATAAATTCAGGTCCAGCTCTGTTCTTTTACTGAAGTTACACGATCTTTTATATAAGACAGATAAGTGTAGGCATATGAATTCTAAAAAAAATCACAGGAAATACTAATTCTTTTAACTGAAGTTGCTCCAACACCCAACTATTCTTAATCCACCTACTTGGAAACAAGTAGCTGAGAAACAAGAGCAGCATTATTTACCTAGCTTGTCCTTCAACATCATAAATCTACAATGAAAAGTCATACAGTCATAATTTCTACAGTCACAGCTTTTCCTAATAAAAAATTCATGGCATCCTAGGCTAAATCATAAAGTGTGATAATCAGGACAACAGGAAAAATTATAGTAAGTTTCTCTCTCCAACTAGTAGGTGCCCCAAATGGTATGTTAATCCTACTTTTGTCTTCATGTGGATAGTTCCTAACTCAGAGTAAAGGCAAAGCTGGCTATGCCTCTAAATGGGCAGTAGGCAGTACATCGCTATTACATGCAGCCCTTCTCAGTGCATACAGGCAGCTCTGAACAACTCAGAGCTATAAAGAAATGCAAATCAGCAAAATGTTTGCAGGAGAAGTATAGAAATAAGTGAATTGCCCCATATACACAGGAACTGAGCTCTGCTGAAAGTTGAAGCTCTAAGCTCACAGTGTGTTTGAACGGGAAGAGGCTACAGATGTATTTATTCACAGTGAATAGATATGTAAAAAGGGATCTTAAAGTCATTTCTGTCAGTTCTCTTCAAGCTGAACCAAAGCAAGGAGGTATCTGAGCGCTGAATCAGTTACACAGAGGCCTTTCTTACCTCCTTCTCAAAGGGTAGGAGGAATTCAGAAGTCAGATTCTGTAGGGCTCAGGAAGAAACTACTGCCAACTGTTTGGACTCTTGTAGCAAGTTGATAGAGTTTTTGTTAGATGTCTAGACAGTCTTCATATATTTCACTTACATTGAGGTAGGTTGATTAAAAAGTACAAGACTACTGGAGTTTTTAATTTTTAAGACATGCGTGTAGCACTTCTGGCTTTTCACCTTTTTCTGGAGCACCTCATGGGTTGATGCAACTATTACCCAAAATTTTAGAACATGCTCAGCTTCTGGCATTTCTGTATACTTGTTCTGGTGTTTTTTAATGCAGTACAATGCATAAAGAACCTTATGTTCTCCTGAAGATCTTTTCAAAACTCTTCTTTTCAGCTTTAGTATAAGTGTTTCAGAGATGGAGAGAGATTTAAATAGTCATTCTGATTCTGAATACTAATTTAACATGTCGCAGCTGATCCTGGTGGAGTGCTGTGTACAACTTAAGTATCAACAGTGGGGTTTCAACAGAGCTCAGAGTTGCTGCAAATTTCAGTTCTTGGCAAGAATGTCAATTTTCTATGTGCCAAGTGTCTGTTATTTAACCAAGCAGAGGATATTGAGTTACTGTAGCAGAAGCAAGATGTATGATTCATGTTTGCATATCCTTCTTCAAAACAGAAACAAAGAGATTTCACTTCTAACACATCATGCTTCTCTTACTAGTCTTTTACTATTCACGTTGCCATAATTTGGCAATAAAATACTAGCATTAGGTATTTATTCAGTTATTTAGTGAGATGGGTAGCAGAGCATGCTGTCAGGTAGTAAATGAAACTAGGTAAGACAAAACCTGCGGCAGCATTGTGGTCATTTAAAAATCGTAGAGTGACACTGTGTCGTTAAAATTTTGTCACTAACACATACAGTTTATTTTGAATAAAAGCTTAAAAAATCCATATTTACAACGTAATAATGACTAAATAAAATGTTTTCTGTTTGTCACTTCTGCTAGTTTTGATGGTGATGAGTTTTGATATGCTTAGGGTTGGAGTTTTCTGATACTTCCTCCTTCTATTACTTCAGGAAGGAGAGCTTTTTCAAGAAAATTATTTGGGAGCGGTTTGGATTTGATGCTGTTCCTTTAACACTTGGTCTTAAGACTGCAGTCCCTGTCAGAACAGATCAGATCAGAGCCCTGTTTAACCCAGTTTTGTCAGTGTGCCACTGACCAGCCCCGACTGCAGCTGCACACAGGGCAGGGTGTGCTCCCGTCTGTGCCAGCTCCCTCTGAGACACCCAGCAGTTCACCTGCCTGCTGCTGCCTGCCAGCTCTGCCTGCTCCCAGCTCTTGCTCTGCTGATGTTAACAACCTTCTTAGGACCTGCTGAAGTCTTCCATAGAATGCTAACCAGATTTTCCTGATTCAGCTTCCCTAGTTGAGGATGATGCTTCGGGCCATTCAGCATGTGATGAAGTGGCTATACAGACAATTAGCTTTAGGATGAAGATAATTTTTTTCCATAAGAAAACTCAAAGCTGCCAAGAAACTTTGGAGTTTGACTCATTTTTGGTTCCAGATTAATTTCCACTGGTGGCAACTGGCATGATTTCAGTATTGAATCTCTGGATAAAAGGATGGACTATAAGAGCATGATCTTGTCCTGTCTGCTCTGTGGCCTCTCCCCCACCTGTGGGTTGTGCATGCAGGAACAGCTGTGAGCCTTGCCTAGAATCCCAGGCAGCTTTGTGTGGTCAGAGAATTATGCAGTTGCCTGCACTGCCTTGGCAGGTGCCAGTCTGTGTCACCAAATAGGTCCTGGACAGGTCACCTGTGGATGGGTGACACATCTATGGACCACCAAAGGATATTAAGAAATGACATGTTCAGTCTCTTCATGTCTTTTCTGTCAATACTACATTTATTTTTACTACTTTGAATTAAGGCCCCAAAGATAATGTAAGGATTATTAGTGATTCAACAAGGTGAAAAGTGTGGTCATCTTAAGTCTGTGTAACAGCATTTTCAGCACTTTGCCTAGAACAGGTTTTCTTTTGTTTTGTTTTGTTGGCTTTTTTTTTTTAAGAAACAATTCTGAATAATTTGAAACTCCTGGATAAATGAAAATGTAAATGACTTAAATAACTATAACTGCTGTGAGCAAATAATAGCCTTTATTTTGCATTTTATCAAAACTTTGCAGTATTTAACACATGGCTTTATAGCTCAGCTTAGTGTCCTGCTTAGCAGGCAGAAGTGAATGGGAAAGTTTGCATTTTGGCAACACCAAGGAAAATTACATTTGGGTTTGTTGTCTAACTCAGATGAAATACGTAAATTTGCTTTTTTGCATTCTTCTTGTCAGAAGTTTTCTTTACCAAACTTGGCTCTTCCTCCCCATCCCCCATTTTAGGGGTGGTCTTCAGGTTCTGTACCATTTTCTCATAATCAGTGTAGTTAAATAAATAATTTCTGAGATTAGATTTTCAGTGTGTGTGAAGTAAAGTCCTGATTTGAATCTGTGTCTTTGAATCTGTCATGAAATTACAGCTATAAGACATAATTTTTCTTGAATATATCACTTTAGGGGAAAACCGCTAATTATATATGTCAGGATTGAGATGTTTGGGTTCTTTCAGAGGAGGAAGAAGTATCGTTTTAGTGATCAGAGCTGCAAAAGTAAAGAGAAAATAAGGGAAAACTGTTTCAGTAATGCATAAAATTGGGGAACTGAAAAATAAAGGAACACAAAGGAAGCAAGAGTTGAAAGAAAAAAATGATAAAGAAAAACAGCAGATGGGGATATTGGGGAAACCAAAGAAGTAACAGAAATAACCATACTTTGTTTTCATGTACTGCTTGGCCTTAAAGCTTTGTTAGGCTAAAATGTCCTTTTTATCAGAGCAGTGGGTGTTGCAGAGATTATTTCAGTGGCGAGTCTGTGCAAAGATGAATGTGCTTCTGTTTCCCTCTGCTGATTAGCACAGTCCCAAGTGGCAAGTGTGATAAACCCTGGTCTTTTGATGGCCCTTTTTTCCCTTCCACTCAAAGACTCTGAGATCACAGGGTAATTTTTTTCCCTAAAAAGACACCGGTGTTTTCTCCTGAATTCTTCATAAATCAGACTTTTAAAATACTTAAAACAGTCTCCTTACATTTCCTGTTTCCATGGAATCTATAGGAGGTTTAAAGTATTCCAGGGTGCTTTGCCAGCCCTTAAAGCCATTATCAGATTTTCAGTCTCTTGTGTCTCACTTAGATCTTCTGAGGATATTGCATAGCTCTTTTCAGTTGAGCAACTCTGCATGAGGAGCTCTTAAATGATACCTTCTAAACTTCCTGTATTCCTTTGATTTCACACTGGGTCTATTTTTTGCATCTTAATGACATTTGTCATTTTCTTGGGGCAAGTACTACAGCATCTACAACACCCACAGCTACATAATCACAAGCCTGGACTTATGACTGCTTAAAGTGAAATCATTTTCAAGAAAAAAAAGTGAAGAAAGTGTTCTTAGACTGAGTGTACTGAGCGTTAGTGGGGGGGCTGCCATACAGCCACTTTACATAAAGAGTATCTTTCCAAGACTTCTGTTTCCACATCTTTGGTTTTTTTAGATAGCTTTTTTCAAACCCACCTCTCCCAACATTTTCCTCAACCTGTCTGGAGTTGCTGCAGTGCAGCATCCAGGCTACCACGACCACTTAGTAGTGGTCTGACATCTCTGCTCTCTTGCTGTCCATGAAGACAAAATATGGTCGTGTTTTAGGCAGGACTTGTGCCATTATTTTAGTGGAAATGGACTTTGGACCTGAGGGCAGAAAAGTCTGTGTACTGTAATGCCGATGCACCTCATCTTTGAATGTAAGTTTTGTTTTTAAGACTCCTTTTCTGCAGCATGTACTTCAAGTGTTCCCTTGTGAGTTGCAAGTTGAGCTACTATTAAGTTGCTTGATTGTTATGCAGTGCTAAAGCATGGCATAGTTTCTGTGCACAAATGTAATTGCTCTGCTTATTCCATATAAAATGTTCATTTAAAATTTAAGAGGAGGATAAAACATAGCAAATAAAAGAATGCAGGACACCAGAGGGTAAGGAAGAGATAATGAGAGTCTAACAGTACGACTAGAGAGTAGAGATTTTACTTCTGGAAGAGCAGGCAAATTGCAGTTTGAGGTGGTGCTACTAGAGAAAGAGCTACGACAAAAGCAATTTGTCATGAAATATGGAAAGGCTATGCTAGGCAGCCTGTAATTATGAGCCAGTTTTCATGTTTGGCAGTAGTACCCCCTGAAAATATTGATGCATCCATCGCTTCTTGCCAGACTATGGCACACTGGCTCTCTCAGGTGTGCTGGCAGATGTGTTCATGGCCCCACGCTGAGCACCACGGTTCAGTTCCACCAAGCAGCCACTCAGCATATTTTTTAGGAAGGACACCAGAGAAGATTTGTTAGATCAGGTTTCCTGAGCTGTGTCACAGTGTGGTCCTACAAACTACTGCGCTGGCACGACTGCGGTACCAGTGAAAGCAGGCATCAGGGGAAGCAGCAGCTGTGACACAACCTCTGTAGCTGTTGAGCTGAAGGGTAGATATTTGGTACTTTGGTGTCAGGATGGCCTGAAGTGGTCAGAATTCCATATTGTGCACTATTTCCAAAATCCTTTTAAGCTTCAGTCACAGCAGATTGCCAGGCTTACTTATTGGATGCCCTTTGGCCAAGGTTGGGTTGTAGGAGCAAGCAGAGATTTACAAAGACAAAAATTAAGGTACCCACCTCTTCCATTTTTTGCTGTCCCTCTCCCACGTCATTCCTTCTGCCATGCCAGGGCCTCTGTTCAGGGCTGGGCTCGTGGGCAGCAGGACCTGGAGCTGCCGTGGCATTGCAGGGCTGGCACCTGCAGCCTGGCCTGGCCAGAGGCAGCAGGGGGCTCGGCCTGGCCACCAGGCCCCGACAGCTTCTCCCTGATGTGTTTTGGATGCTTCTCTCTCTGCCTTTGCAGCCTGCTGCGGCCATATGGTGGATAAGGCATCGGAAATCTGAACGCGTCTGTACATGTTGTTCTTTTTATTTTTTCCTGTTCAGCTCCCTTTCTGAAAGCACTTATGGGGCAGTGCAGTTAAGTTGTTCCAGTATTCCCTGAATTGATTCCCACCATTTCTGAGAAAGGTTGGTTTCTTTTTCTTGTGAGCCTCATTGCAGACACTTCACCAGGATAAGTCTGTACTTGCTGTTAAAATCAAGGCATAAATGCCTTGACTATGACCCAGCATTCAGCAGGAAGCCTCTGAAGGGTGTGCACCAGTCTGCTGGTGTGCTTTTGGAAATCCCCTGAGTAGCAGCCACAGATTTTGTCAGGTGAGGGGTTTTGCTGCTAAGGAAAAGGACAATTAATTGTGTGATGAGGTCCTTTTGTGCTAAATCCTGCCCAAGCAATAACTTGGCTACCAAGTGTGAACAAAAGTTCTGCCGTTCTTCACTAGAGTCAATCCCGATTTGCACTGAAGCAAAGGAAAGCAAAGCTGAAGCAAAATCAGCAAGAGAGGGTTTTTCAGGTAAATCTATGCTCTTACAGAACAGTAAGAAAGACACCAGGACAGAAAAAGGATAACTAATTAAATAGTGTTAAAACATTGTTAAGAGTTGATGTTTTCTTTGTCTTACTCTATGGTAGTCTTTACGGGTTTGTAGAGTCTTTCTAAACATGGAAAGTTAAAGGAATAAGAAGTACTGTTCACTTACAGTGGGTGAAATTCAACCCTGTTGAAGTTCAGTTGTTTAATTCAGTAGGGTCAGGTTTCTACTGTTTATAATGACCTAATGTATGTTTGGACACCCTCTAAGCACGGGAATTAGCCTCCACTACTTAAATGTTTTAAATACTTTTGAAGATCAAGTGTAATCATTCAGCAGCTCTTGGTATGTGCTGAATGTTCATTTTGTTTCCTAAATTATATTATTTTCTGGTAACCAGCTAGTGAAGACAACAGTAAGATAAACCAATTCAAAGCAACAATGTAATTGTCTCCAGCACAGGCTTTTATATTATGTTTTAGATCTTATAAAGAAGAAACAGGACTATTTTTCAAAACCACAGGAGGAAAACTGAGTTCCTTTTAGTTTTGAGGGAGATACTTGCCTATGGATAATCTTTCTTACTGTGTTGAGCATAAATGCCAAATTCCAGTTTGAGCTGGGACGTTATCACAGCTCTTCAGTTTATGTCCTTTTACAGCCAGCCCTTTACAGTAAATTGACTGTAAATCAGGAAAAACTTCTCTCAGTGCACTAAATAGAAACTGTAAAACTCTTCATGAAGGAGTAAAATTCCTGAAAAGTAAATCTTAAATGGAAAGGGGATTTAGCAGTTTTAGGTCTCCATTAAAACCATGGAAGCTCATGTGGATTGACACTGCCATGTTTAGAAAGCTGCCAAAGAGTTGCTCTTGGCAGAATTATGCCTTGCAGGGTTTAAAGTCCACTACCCCAGGAACTTGTCTGCATTTGTCATTATCTTGGGTTTTCTCGCAGTCAAATCCCTCAGTGATGCGTTTCATTTCCTTCATACTAATTTTCCAATTTCCTTTTTTTTTTTTTTGTCAAGTGAAGAGCACTTTTGCAGCATCTCAGGTGTAATTTCTACATGCAGTCTGTGAATTGCCAACTTTAATTTCACTTGACTGTCTCTTTGATGGAATTTTCCCTACACCACAATTGTTTTTATAATTCCAGATGGGTAATTATGGGCTAGATGGTAATACTTTGGGGAAGGGAGGAGAAGTAGGTAGTGTGCAGAGTGAGAAGGGATTTGAAAAATGCTGTTGGGATTGGCAGGGAAATGGAGGAAAGCAGAATCTTGTGACAAGAAGTTTCTATGCCTTTAGTTTAGCTTTAATTCAAATACACAAATCTCTCTCTTTTGTTTTTTTTAATGTGATATAGTATAGCTAAAAATACACCAGTGATGTGTACCAGAGGAAAAAAAAATTCTTTTCCTGAGGGACATAAAGACTCTCAAGTCTTCCCGTTTTCCTAGATTCTTGTCATCTGTGCACTCCAAATTAAATTGGAATAATAAATAAAAAATCTACCATATATCAGGGCAAAGGTTTCTTCTGTAGATCTGTCTTGTTAGCAAGTGTTACACTTCTCTGTGGAGATGCTTACTGGTTCCTGCTGATTCATTATGGCAGGAGTGGCTCGTTAACTCTTGCCAGAAAGACGAGTGACAAGTGTGCCTTTCTTGTGAAAAAGAGCAGAAGGGCTAAGCCTGACCTCAGTGCAGCGAGGGTAGATTCTGTTCAGAGCAATGTGGGATGCTGACGTGGGAAGTAGATTTGGATTTTATCAAGGCAAAATTGTGTTTTTAAAATCTCTTCAAGCAGCTGCTCAAACATCCTGATCTAACGAGATACGGGCAGAGAAACTGCCGGTTCAGCTGGCACGGGGAGAGGGCTTGAGCAGGACTTGGAACAGGGCTTCCTGCACCAGGAGAGGTTTGTCCTCCTTTTGGCAGCCTGCTTGATGGGATCGTTTGCCTCCCTGTATCAGGGTGATTTATATGGGAGAGAGCTATGGCACAAAACTGGCCGGATGGAAACTTGGTGGGAGCATAAAGTGATCTTGCAGAGCAGGCACATGATTTGTAAGGTAAATTGTGGCAACAGCTCCAGCTGTCGTAGTTCATTTGTAGTTACATAAATGTGTGTGTGTATTTTTCATATATATAGTGTATATGTACATGTTATAATGCACATCTATGAAACCCACACTTCGCACTTCCAGTCTGCTGTTCCTTCCACGTGTTTTATGACACACTGTGTGCATGATGCACAATGAAAGTTTATTCTCAAAGGGTACATAGAAACCTCTCAGGGCTGAGTTTGTGTCTAGTTCTCATGCTTGGGGCTTGAAAGGAATTTTTCCTACAGCAAAAGGGAAGTTTCTGGTTCCCTTGGCTGTGTGAACATTGGTTTGTTTTCATGGTCTCATCAAGGTGCTTTTTAACTAATAAGTTTACTTTTCATGTGCCTACATGTACTTAAGCTTTCTGCTCTTTGTCTGTAACACACACTTGGAATGCTTCAATAGCTGAAATATTTTAAGTAACCTTTGTACGTCTGGGCAGTATAGGAGGGTTTTTTCCTATCCTATTATATAAAGAAGGCTAAATGGCATAGCAGAAGTCCCTTTCACAGATAGTCCTTTTTCTAGATAGCCACTGGCAAAGTGTAAATGAAGTAAAAGTTAAATCAAACCAGGGCATTTGAACTTTCAAAGTTGTTGTTCCAAACCTCACTTATTGAGATAGCAAGGAGGGCAGCTATTTATTTCAGTGATAAAATTGAATGTTTATTTTAAGTTCCAGCATTGCTTTCAGATGTCATAGCACATTCTGCTATGTTCTAAGAGTGTCTGAATAGGCAAGACTCTCACAAAGCAAAAACATTGGCTATTGTTACCCCTGTGCATAGGGGGAGAAAGAAAAAAAATAGTTGCTTCAACACATATCTGATGGCTACTACTATTAAAAAAATTCCTATCAGTTCAGCAAATTGTAATGTTCCTCTCTTGTGCTTTCCTTGTTCTGTTTAATAATAGAAGAGGCTATCAAAAAATAGGCTGTTTAGAGACTGATTCAGCCTTCTATTACCCTTGTTGTAACATCATCTAGGAGTTAGTTAAGGTTTCAATTAAAGTTCATGTAAAGTATTTGTATAGCCACATGTAAATACCTAATTAGCACTATGCTAAATGGTTTATTTCACTTCTGAATACTACAGTATACCCTGAAAATTGCTCTTTCCCTTTAGTTTGTCACTTGTTTCAGAGAGCTTCTTGTACATGTGCATTTCCAGTTAAAATAATTCATACATTTTGTACACAGTTTTAATCACTTGAAAGTCTTTTAATTATTAATAAGGTGAAATCCATTGATTTTCTCCAGTTGTTCAAACACAAGTCTGGCCTAATCCTGCCTCAGGCTTGAGGGGCACTGAGATGAACAGCAAATCCTTGAGCTAAACATTCATTTCATGGGATTTAAAGTGCATGGGGGAAGGTGGGAGGGGGAGGACACCTCTTCTTTTTTTCCTTCTATGACCTTTTCTTTTAGATTTTTCCATTTTCTCATATGCAAACACATATTTGAAAGGTATAATTTTGTGATGACGAAAATAAGTACAAATGGAGCAGCTTGAAAAAAAAATCTTCAAGTGAAGGTTATTGCTCAGTTTAATCTACACAATTTATGTGACTGCACAAGTGATGAAGGTAGACCTGTGGTGCAGCAAGCTTTGCTACTGAGATAAAGAAGTGGTGTAGCTAAAAAGCAAACCTGTGAGTGTTCTGGCACATAAAAGTGCATAAGATAATGGAGGACTTGTGTGCTGTGTTAATGCACGTGTGTGTGTGTGAGGTTTATCCTATGATTAGTGTCAGATTGTCCCTTTTGTGTGAAGAACTCCTTTCACTAAAGCCTCTGGCTCAGCTGCAGATTGGTGGTTTGATGCAATTTTGTTTCAGTTTATTTCTTTAATTGATTTGATCCTCCTTTTTCTTTACTTGTGACCCTAATTACTAAAACCTGGCATCCATCCACCCTACAGGAGTCAAATAATTTGTTTTACTCCTTTATCAGTTTATTTTTGTTTCACCTCAGACTCCCTCATGTTGTATTACCATAAGAAGTCTCTTCTGTGAGCTCTGAATCCAAGCTAAAGCAGTTTTAAAAGAAGAGGAGGCAGGGTGGTGGTGTGTGCATAAAATTGAGCAAACACAGAGGCTGAAAATATTCACAATATATTAATTTCAAAATATGTAATTTGAAGTTGCCCTCAGTGCTATTGTGGAAATCAGTGCCAAGCTTCTGAGCTTTACTCCATTTCTTTCCATAATTTTTAGCCCTTGAACAGACCCTTTTCAACTGCAATAATAAAATGATCTTGGGGACTTAATTCCCAAAATGATATAAGCATTTCAGAAAGCATCCATGAATATAAGAAGTTCAAAGTGGCAAGTATCAGTCCCTCAGTCGTGCACAGGAAGATGGTATCCATCTTCTCTGAAGAGAAATAGTGTTTTTCACTGCTGCCACTAAAGGGAAGCCTCCTCTGGGACCTTGTTAGATGCTTTCATGTGAGGACCATTTGACCCACTTCTGACTAGTGAGCAGGCTTAGAAGGCAGTAGTTGTTGGGGGTATGCCTTTGGCTGATCTCCTCCCCCTCCTTGCAGGGAGAGAAAATCCTCAGTGGAATATATTAGGGATAATAACAGGGTAAAAATGTCAGTTAAAGAAGGGTGATGGATGGAAGTCCTAGTCAAAAATAATAATAGTAATAATAATAATAAAAATCTTCAAAAGGTGTCTCTATTTACGAAGACAGCATCAAAATAATATCAGATGTCCTTTTTTAAAACAATTTTTAAAAGAATTTTGTAGAACTAATATTTATTTTTAATAACAAATAGTATTAGTTGCTGAATGTCACTCAGGGTGGGCTTTTAAATTAAGCCCAAGTTTTCCTTTAATGTGGTGAAATCAACTAATTGAAATTGAAACATACATTGGCTGGGAGAAAATTCATTGACTTGGTTATCTGACCAAAGCTGACAAGGTTGTTGACTGCTTGTTACCAGCAATAAGGGAGGAAGAGGAGTGCTAATGAAAGGTGTATCTTTAAGCTATCTGGAAAAAAGGTGGTATGAAAAATAGTCTTATGGTAAGGAAACCATCAGCAAAATAATCCAAAATATGTACCTGTAACAGATCCTTTTTATCTGATATCTAAGACCAAAGAAATAAAAAAACAACAAAACTTTCCACCATAATGCTGTTTCTTAGACAAAACAAAATACCTGTTACTTTTCCATCTTTCCCTTGCTAAATACAGTAATTTTGGTGTTTTTCAATAAGATAAAGCATTTATTGTAAGGCAACCAGTTTGAAACTGGTAATATTTGTTTTCCTTTACTGTATTGATCATCTACAAAGCCTTTTCAATTTTTTGTATGCTAAAGCAGGCCCTCATGCAGGTATCAATGTGGTCTGGATTAGAAGATTATTGCATTTGTGTCCCTGGGAAAGGTAGTTTTGATCTATTATTTCCTCCCCAATCACCTCTAAATATACAAGACTGAATCTACAGAGGTGCATGTGGAAGAGATCAGAAATAAGTAACTTTTGAAAAAATGATTAATGTTAATACTCCCTGAAATATGAAATATTCTCCTTTCCTGCCACTGGGGTTCCTCATAAATAATCTACCTGACTCTGTGCTGAACAAAGTAATCACTGTATCAAGAGAGGAGCCAGAGAAACCAATTAAATTGTTGTGGCAAGTAGAAAACAAACAAGAGAGAAGGCTCTTTACAAAACAGAACATTTCTGCTATTGCTTTGTATTTGGAAGTCCACTTAAGCATTGCATCTTCAGGTGGTTTTTCAAGATCTCATTTATATCTTCGAAAAGAAACTGGAAACCAACAGATAAATGCCTGCAAAAAAAAAAAAAAAAGATTGTTCCATAGCTCATCTTTTGAATGCTTGTCAGTACCTTTCAAGTGAGGCAATGACTGAGAAACTGACCCAAAGGGGCAAAGCCAGAGTACAGAGGTAGCGTTAGGCCTGAGGAATCCAACAGGATGTAAGATGAAGACATCTGTAGCTGAATAAAGATGCCGCCTTTAGGAGATTATCCTGAAAATGATTGCAGCTGCCACCAGAGAGCTGCAGAGGCAGATGCTGCCGTGGCCCCGGGGGAACCCGCTCCGTGTGATGAGTTGTCGGAGACAGGAGGGTTGGAGGAACAGACATCCTTCTCCAGATCTTACAATAAAAAAAATCACACTGTGACAGCTTTACCCTTAGCCTTTGTCACCAGGAAGGAAAAATTTGCTATAGGCCTCTTGCCATCAATTATCTCTCTTTTTTTTTTTTTTTTTTTTTAAGGCATTTAGAGACGTGACTTGAGGGAAGTGACTACAGTCGTACTTTGCATGAATGGTAAAAAGTCTTTAAATAGACTTTGAACCAAAAATTTGTGTTGCTCCATAAAGAGCTGCGTTTTGTAATTTGATCATTATATATTTCATGTCTTTGGAAGTGAAGTAGCAGCATTTTTATAATAGAGGTGGCATCTCATGGCAGAAAAAACGAGTATTCTTGTTTCATTAATTAAGTTCAGCACTGTTCACTTTAAGTACAAGTAGGATGTGTGAGCTGCATGTGCTCTGTGAAACGTTAGACATAAGACAAGGTGAAGCTGAAGAAGCTCTTCAACAGTTTTAGAAATGGAGAAGTCAAAGACAGCCTTCCACATGCAGGAAAAATCTGCTGAGGTGCAAGATAGGGCAATTTCACATTGTCTCCAGCAAGGTTTTGGCCAAGTTTTCTTTTTTGCCTCTGCAGATGTCTCACACTTATCCTTTCATTTTGATTGCAACAAATAGCATGGTAGCAAGTTAGCTCAGTCAATTCACTAACATTCCAGAAATACTCCAAAAGTTACTGCTGCTGTGAAGAAACAGATGATTTTTTTGATTACTTCCTCAGATCTTTGAAGAAAAGGTGTTTATGACAGTCTGCCTTTGTGTAAATATCTTTTTCATCTCTTTACTAGTTGACACTAAGAACCTGTAGTTTAATGTTTGTCTATTAATGCAAGCAGAAGAGTATTGAATTCACTGCCTCTAAGGCAGTTTGACCTCCTTTTGTTTTTTAATGCTAAGTCTTTAAAAACAAAGAAACAAACAAAAATCCAAACACCCAAAGCTGTGAAGAAAGGCTTGAAAATGTGAACTCAAAGGCATAAAAAAGACAAAGTTTTATTAATTCTTATCTTTGTCATGTATGGAACTTTTATACTTAATTTTCAGACAGATTCTGTGACTTTGGCAGGAGTTACATGGATTTGGAATTCTCACATTGACAGTGAAGTGCTAGTTAGTAAAGAGGACTTTCTTAGATAACTCATGTAACCAGAATGTTCAGTATTATTTCAGTAATACTTCTCAAGACTGACTTTCCACCTCAGTAACTGTAAATCATTCTTGGTCTTGACAATGGCAGTGGTAAAAGTGTAAGCATCCTATTTTTAACCCAATTCTTTAATTAATAATAGGAATCTTTCTCATAAACTGACAAAACCTGTCTTTTTCCTGTGTGTATTTTTGTTTTTCAGCTGTGTGTGTTTGTGTATAGTTACATTTATTTCCTTATTTCCTATTATTATTATTTTTTGTGTGTAGGTAAGTTCCCATGTGAATGGCTTCTAAAATGATTCAACCTACCTTAAACATTTTGGACACCAAATATACTTTTTTGTACCTTTTATGGTTATGTACCAGTTGTACATAACTGGGGAGCTTAGAACCAACAAGTGTGAATTTGTGCTTTCCGATTTATACCTGCATTTTTTAAAATTGTAGAGCAACCGAAAGGAGTTTAATGATAATATCACTTAGAAATTCCAAGGGATACCAAAATTATTCAAGTCTGTCTGTAGTCTGATTTTAATGTACTTTTTATTAAAGGTAAGCTTTATATATTTATAAGAAGGGCTGCTAATTGGTTTTTTTTCTTCTTCTTTTGTCAGTTGTCCACCCTCTATTTATATTGATATCAAACCTTGATTCTGGCATTACTAATTCTCTCTCTATTACTCTGTTCACATCAATTATTTTACCGCACAGGCACTTAATTATGCTCTAAGTAACTCTTTGCTCTCCTGTTCAACTCACTCAGCATGTGGAGCTCCAGATTTTGATATCTATCTCAGAGTTCACCACATGCCATGTGTCTCACAGGCAGAGTGTATGGAAGACAACCCATATGTCAGATAATAATGTGGCCATCCTGTCCTGTTGACCTCACCCTTTGACCCCACGAGGGAAAGATTGCTGTCCTGCACAGTCACAGTTGCTAAAGTGTTCTGTCCACTGCCTATTAGGATGGATGTCCTGAATTTTCTAACATGTACAAAATACTTTAGCCAATCAGCAGTTGGGTATTGTGCCATTTGTCTTCATCCTGCCAACTTCATTTCATTTTGTGAGGCAGACAAGGGAAATGGAAGTGCTTTCCTGGTCAAAGCCATGTGGTAATGCTGTGGGAGCTAAATGATGAGGATTTTCTTTACTGTTCTATCAGTGGTAATAGTTCAGCATAATGATAGCAGATCTCAACCATCAGGCTTTAAAGGGATGAAAACAACAAATAAGTTTATGTGTCAGTCACATTCACCGAAATGTAACCTGGAAACTGTAATTGGAAAAAATCATAGTTCAGTGTTATTTGTATACAGTTTGAGAGAGGGTCCATGTTTTTTATGTATTATAATTTTTTTTAATATAAAACTGATTTTAATTGCATAGATTGTTCAGAGATACACAAATTCAAACTTGGTCATTTCTGAGTTTATATACATAGTGATACCTAAGAAAGAAGTATTTGTGTATATTTTCTGCAGGCTGATTTTATTAGACGTTTTGGAAGAAGAAATACAATGTTTAGCTATTCAGACAAAAGAATTGCCTAACCCCCAAGTGAAAATATCTATGAAAGCATTCTATAAATGATGCTAGCCTTAAAATATTTTATAATTATCCTGGCATCCATCCCAAAAGCAAGTGAGATGATAGTGCAGTTCACCTGTAGATACTATAAGACCTGAATAGTTTTTAGCAGTTTTTATCCCCAGCCTTGTTCATGATAAGCTTCTGAATGAACTTGAAGAGCAATTTTGAAAAGTCTACACTCCAGCATAGAGTATTTGAGCTGAGAAAAGTCTGAATTTGCTTTGATTAGATTCTGTCACCAAAGAAAACTTTTGAGTTGCTTTGCAAAGAGCAGATGAAGGCAACATTTTAAACTACAGCAAGTTTCCTACTGCCGTTTTTGAACATCTGTTCTCTGTTTTCTGGGCTTCAAATGTGTTCCATTCACGTGTGTTTCTTGGCTAATTGCTGGAAAAATCTGCCAATACTCTCTCGAGGCAATTCTGGACTCTGGAGTTACATTTCTATGTAGCGTGAAGTCTTTGTCTTGCCACCTACTATGGTGTTATAGGACTGTCCATATCAAAGCTGCCAATAAAGAACGTGGGCTTGTTTTCTGTCAGTTTAATTTGTTTTTAATCTAAACTCTTTCCAGCCTTAGCTGTGTCCTTTGAGCCTTGGTTTGTCTGTGGTATGCTGCATTAGGAGACCCTGTGAGAGCCTGGGCGATTCTTTGGCAGCTGAGTCCACCCAGTCCCTCTCACTTGAGTCAGCAATAGCTCACGAGTGCTTGCATCAGAAACTGATAGCTCTCATAGACACGTGAGCATCTGACCTGTATTGATCTTTAGAAAGATATTATTGACCAAAGATAAAAATGTTGTCTCTGTGGAGAGATGTGCAAGTAAAATCTTGCCATGGACGCAAAACCTGGATAATCTCTGTGTAGGTAAGAACTGCTATGCAGCTGTAATCTTTTTGATATCTGTCCCCACCCCCTCTCCGGAATTCCTGACTAAGTAATGATTTAGATCAGTTTCTGGGGACAACACTAAGTGATGTGGAATCAATGCTAGGGAGTCAGGGCAGAACTGGAAAACCTCTGTTGGTTTGCTCCCCATCTCATTACCTGTGAAAGATTGTTCCCTATTGTATATTTTCTAGTGATTTGTCCATTCTGCTCTTAAAAGTTTCAGGGCCTGGGTTTCTACTACATCCCTTGAGAGACTGGTCTAATGTATCTTCCTGTCAGGAATTTTGATCGGTCTTCTTTCTTCCTCTTAAGACTCTTTTTTCCTTTCCTTTTTTTTCTATCCCCTGTTAACCTTAGTTATGTTATAATAAATGTAATTACTCTTTGAACATGCTTTATAACAGTTGAGCTTTTAGTTTATAGCATATATTTATAGCTTTATTTGTATTTGCAGCTTCTCAATCAGGATTTGAAAAATCTTTTCATAATTATTTTACAGGTCCCAAATAATACTGGGTATCTTATTTACCAAGGTTATCAAGTTTAACAGTATGGTTTTTCCCTAAAAATAGTTAAGAAAATAATGTAAGTTTGTTAGTGATGTCCCAGCACAGGAGCACGAAGAGGATTTATAACCATCTGGATTTGCCTCTTGACACACCTTGGTGTAACACAAACTGGTTTAGACTTTCTGTTGACATTTCTACTAAATATATATCTAGCTTTTTGTGTATTAATGTGGTTTAGATGGTTTTTCACCCTTATGCCTAATGATTTTAGATTGCATCCCCTGCAGTATGTTATTCACTATTAAAATGGAATTTTTCTTCCTTGTATTTCTTGGAAACACTCACTGTTTGTATTATTTCTTCTATCCTAAGGGACCAAGACAAATTTTCAAAGAATTTCTGATTACTGTGACTTCCCTTTGAATTTGCTGTTAAAGAAATTAGAAAAAATGTGTCTTTTATTGTTGAATAAGTAATATTGTTAATGGAGAGGCATTTAAAATTGCTTATGCAATAATGCAGGCACTAGAAAGATTGGATTTTACAAAGTATTTTTAGCACAGGAGTAGCAGCAAAGTGGTTATATTAATTCTTAGCCTAGTCACCAAGTTAGAGTACTCAGTAAGCAACCCCTTTTGTTTATCGACATAAAAGGAACTCTCTTTTGGTCTTCAGGATATGTGGGTTTAGTTATTATAAAGTTTTACAGTTAAACATTTTTTTAACAGGACTTAGATTTCTATGTCTCATGCTTCATCCATTTATATTTATGAATATATATAGTGGTAGTATTATTAGCCTGTCAGTAATGTTAGGGGATTTTTACTCCAGAAACCCATTTGAAGCCATACATCTCCATAGTATTGGCTGGATATTGCCTGCTGCAAATCCTGTTCATTTTAAAAAAATCCATTATTGCATACACTTTTCAAATTGTTTATAATCTCAGCCGTGCAGGTTTCACGTCAGTTAACAGCCAGGAAAACAAAATTCCAATAGACATGAAGTTGTTCTTGCAAATGACACATGCATAAATATTGCATCTGCTATCCACAGAAAAAGAAATACAAGACCTGACTTTCCCAAACCTAATTTAATGTAAAGAAGGAAGAACTGCCCAAAATAATTCAGTCAAGTCATATGGCTCTATAGTTAGCATTCTCCTATCATCTAAATATTTCCTTGGACCTATTTAAACTTCTTCTCTAGCTCTTGCTAGAGGAGAGAAGAGCCCTGTGGGCGTGCCTGTGGCCAATGAGGTGATGAAAAATCCATGCTTGGGTGCCTGGGACCACTCACTGGCACAGAGAAAATGTATTTCCAATGGTGTATCGTGTAAACATAATCTGATGGAGGAACAAGCCTAATTGTGCATAGAGGAGTAATTTGTGTTTCGAACAGATACAAATTATGCTTTCCTTACAAGCCAAGATACTGGCAAAGAACATTTGTAAGGATTGAAAGCAAAGTAACAAAATGCACAATATCCATTCCATCTTGCCAATGTTTTTTTTAACCAGATCTTTTAGAACACGTTATTTGTACAAAACTAGCCCATGTTGGGAAAAAAAATCCAAGAGAGCACCTGGAGGGATACCTCTGTCTTACTGCTATTTCAACTCACTTATGTTTCTTTTCTCCTAATTTTCTGTCTTGAAATAGCAAAGTTGTACCTCTCAAAGTGAGACCAGAATACCAAAAGCTGAAAGATGCAATTAAGTTTCTATGTGGAGTTCTGCCATTGACTTCAGTGGGAGTAAAAGACAGCATATGACCTTCATTTGAATTCACTAGAGGCTTATAAAAGGCATTCAGATTTTCAATGGCTAGGTTAAATTTGCAAGTGCAATTTGGTGTTTTGGTTCTGACCATTTCTTCCGATGTGTCCTGGTAAAAGTCAGGTGTTAATTTCTCAGAATCTATTAGTGTACATACTCTGTACATATCCATGTCACTGACTGTACAGGGTAGAGAATCTAATTCATTGTGCCAAAGTTATTCCAAGTTTCATACTTAAAGGTGAATTTCTATCCTTTGGCTAATGAAAATCACTTTTTTTCCCCCTCTGTGAATTTCCTTATTTTGTTTTTTAACTCTGAGCTGATCCTTTCCAAATGTCATTGTGCTGTGTGAAGATCCTGGATTCATTAAAAACGTTCCATTGAGAACTGGTAGATATTTTACAAATGTTCCACTTGTTTCCAGGTGACTGAGAAACCCAGGCAGGCAGCTTATCAGTCAGGTTTTTGTGAAACAGTCAGGCAGTTTTTAGTAAAACACCAGCTTAAATAGTTGGGGGCTTGTTTGGTTGTTTTTCTTTTCCTTCCCCCATGTTGAGGCATTTTCACTCAAATAGTAAAGTAGTGCATGGGGCAAGAGAAATAATGATAAACAAACCCCTTGGTCTATCCGAAAATACAGCTGAATGTCTAAGATGTTCTCTTCGTGTTGGTTTATGCATACGCTGAATTATCAAGTGTTTTATTTTCTTATAAATATCACATTTTGCAAGTAGTAGTTGACTCACAAAATACACAGCTCTGCTTGTTTTAGAAAAGATTAGAACTGCAAAGAGGTTTCTGCCAAAGCAGTTACCTCAAATCTCTCCAAGAACACAGAAAATGCCAGGGTGTTCAATTTAGGAAATACTTAATTTCTCCAAATCCACACAGTGAGATCATTAGTTTGTCTTTCATTTGTGCAAATGACCCTCTGGTGGCATATGGGCATCATTGTGGGGCACTGGGTCAGTGTTCCTGCCAAAGGAAAATATTCAGCTGCTAAAACACCCCCTTCCATAGCTGCAGTGCCCTCAGGGTGCTTTGAGAGATTTCACATTGAAGTATTTTCTTAGCCCCTCCCTGCTGAGTGTGTGAGAGCTGATGAGATCACAGCTTGATATCAGATAACTGCAGGCCAAATATTCTCTAAGAAGATAAATAACCCAGCTATATAGGTCGCTGGAAGAAAGCCCCTCTTCTCTGAATCCAATGAAGGCAAGGTTTCACCTTATAGGTATGTAAGTAATCAATTCACTGTCGAGTTCTATTACAAAAAATAAATAAAAAAAAAAGGTTGCTTTATTT
Organism: Vireo altiloquus; assembly: GCA_013396875.1. Lineage (NCBI taxonomy): Eukaryota > Metazoa > Chordata > Aves > Passeriformes > Vireonidae > Vireo > Vireo altiloquus. The sequence continues at coordinate 379,270 of VZRF01004447.1, forward strand.
GAAAAGGTACTTAGTTTTCCCTGCTGGCTGGTGAAACTTTGTGTCAGCATTTTCAAACAAGTTTTTAATGTGTTAAAAGTAGATTATAATTTAGCTCAGTAATTACTCGAATAATAAATATTCAGAGAGCAGACCATCATAAAGGCATGATTAGTCTCTGCATAAATATATACACATAAGCTACAGCCCTTCTGTCCTTTTATACAAAACAGGATCTTGCATTCAGATTTACAGAATCTGAAAAATTGTTACATTTTCTGACACGTGAGCAAACAAACCAAAGAGGGAAAATGCAGTGTTTGAGAGAGATATGTATGGTGCTTTTAACATATAGGTTGAAAACATCTTGAGTTTGTCATTTGGGGAAAGCAAAATCTTGCACTGTGTTCATTTACAATAGAAAGACAAGGACTTTATTTTCATTCACTGCATGTCTCACAATATTAATTTTTTTTAAGACTCTTTATGGTTTGGTTATGAAGTAAATTATAGTAGGACACCGGATATGAATAGATTCAACTTTTTTTGCCTTCCAGTGTTGTCTCTGACCAGCAAAGACAAATGTTTCTGAAGTCTGGAAAGTCCCTCAGAGCAATTACAGCTTAAATATATTTTTTAAAGCCAACAAGTAAAAGCAACAGTTTGCAGCCTTTATCTCAGTGTTAACCTTCTACAGAAGTGAAGGGGTTTGTCAAACAGCCTTTGACAAACTTCTATTACATATCCAATTTTTTTTTATTTGAAAGTTTTCCAGAACCTTATCGGTCAAGTAGGCAGTTACACATTTTTGCTCAGAGCATGAGATGACACCTCAAGTGAAATGAAGCAGTGATCTGGAATAGGCACCAGTCACCAGTGAAATTACACTGTCCTGACCTCAGTGGCAGCTTTTCATCTGTGCAAAGAAAGTGAGATCCCAGGGAAAGTTCTCAGTTCTTCAGCCACCTCCAGTGAGCAGCAAGTGGCCTGTGAGCATTTTCAGACAAGCTGTGTGCATTTCCTTGCCGCTGTAAGCCTTAAATGAAGCAGCAAATAAAAAAGTACATCAAGGAATTAAGAAAACTCTCCGGGATGTCTCTTAAGAAACTAGGGCAAGCTTGGATGTTGGTTAAGGATGCAAATCTTGTAAAATGCTGTGTAGAAAAAAAATGACATGACAAAAGTAGTTCCACAGAATTTGGGGTTTTTTATTAAATGCCCTTTTGTCCTTAAGGTTATGTAAAATTCTTACATTAAAAGCTCTATTTTGTAAATTTCAGTGACACTTGCAGTAGAGATAAAATCTCAGGTCTTGAACTTTAAAGATGAATTAAGGCCTCAGTGGATGCATTTGATTTATAATTCCAGAGTTTTGACATAGATATTTCCTAATCCTTTATGCTGCACTATAATTTGGTGCCAAGTTTTGTTTTGATCAGTTTATGTCTTACATTAAATCAAGGTTCCCTTCCTAAGGAAATAGATTCCTGATTTTTCAAAGCATTTCAGGTCAGAGAAGCTTTGGAAATTCATATTTTGTTTTGCTTTTGTTAATAAAGCACAAAACAACCAAAAAGGTGTATTTTTAATTGGTGGCTGCCAGCAGACAGAGCAATAGGACATGGCAGAGAACTTTTTTCCTCGGTTTGAGTGTTAAATTTTATGCAGATTCTGTTGTCACTTTGTGCTTATATTTGTACAAAATCTGACTGCCCAGTAATTTTCAAGGCCTGCCAAGAGCAGATGAGAACTGATAAAACACAAAAAGAAAGCAGAGTCTGAATAATGAAGAGTGAATGGGGCAAGAAACAAGGCAACCTTGTGATCTATTTTTAAAATAGATATTATATTCTGTCTGCTTTATTGCTGCTTCCCCTCTGCTCCCAATTTGCCTGTGCTCTGAGCAGGGATGCATGTGGGAGGGGATTACCTCTCACAATAGAGGAGCACAATGATATCTCTAGAACTGAGCAAGGATCCTTTTTTTTTTTGTATTTTTCTCCCTCCATTCATGTTACCAAAGGCTGGGGCTTTTCTTCTGCTTCTGGTTCGTGATTGATGTTGTCATAACCAAAGTTAAACGTTGATCCTTTGACAGTCGGCTGATAAAGAATGTGCCTCTAAAACTGCTAGACTGCATTTGTGGAGCACACACGAAAACTATATAGTATCTAGTTAGCATTGCTAATCAATACATAATGCATATCCTTCAGCTAATCTTTTTGAGCAATTAAAGCAAATTCAAAAGAGAGATTATCATGTGTAAACAATGACGGCTTAGATATCTTGCCTACTGGCCTAAGGTCTCGCCACAGATCCTGCAGAGTTTACCTTCTGTATCAGTAGTTAATTAAGGTGAAACATGAGGTAATTAGGGCTAATCCCAGTCCTATCCTGCTGGCCTATTGCCTCTCAGGCCATGCCCTAAACCAAAGCATTTTCACAGCTTGTGAAATGTTGCCATTTTCAGAGCAGATTTTAAAAATTGATGCCCATGTTTATTGCAGACAGTGTTCCTAATCCTTTAAGGGAGCTGCAGTGAACATGGTCCAAGTGGAAAGAGGGAAAGGATGGCTTCATTTATTTTTCTATGGGTTTGAAAACTGCTCTGTTGATACAACTTTACTCTAGGACATTCCTTGTAATTGACAAGGGATTAGGGGGATTAAATTTGTACTCTACACTTGTTTCCAACTGCTTGTGTGAAGCTTCTTTTTTCCTTTTAATGCGTTACATTTGTCAACACAGAAGAGGGATGCACACTCCTGGAAGATGAGTTCGTGCACAGACATGCCAGTGTGATATAAATTAAAAGATGTATGGTGGTACCTGAAAGAGCTGCTTCGAAAAACACGGCTTTGTTTGCCTCAGAAAAAACCATGCTTTTCCTCAGAAACAGTTTGGCCTTCATGAGGCAGTAAAGAGGCCCTGCTGAGTTATGTCTGATCTCTGTCCTTCAGGATACATTTTCTCTTTGTACAAGGAATATTTCAGATGCTTGAGACTATTTTATTATTGAAAGAATGGGTTTAACTGCTTATTAGGTATATATAACTACACAGAAAGGATCACCTTTTTAATATGAAATACAACAGATTTATTTTAACCAATAATAAAGTAAGTATTCATCCCAGAAGGCATTTTATTAGGCTTTTAAATTTTTAGCTTTCCTGTATGATCTTGAGTCATGCATCAGATAAAATGACTTCGTTTTCCTAATTAGCTGCAAATTAATATGAATACATTGTCAACCAATGACCCTTGTTCCGTTTGTACTTCCCTAACGTAGTGACCTGATCCAGTGCTTCCAACTGGTATCTATGCCAGGGAAGAATTTAGGAAGAATTTATCCTTGTACACCACTACTGGAGTAATGTTCAATAGGCTTGATACCATGCAACTCCCAGATTAAAAAATAAATTAAAAAAGAATGGGAAGAGGTAGTCAAAATGTAACATTCAGAATTTAAGGAAGGCTATTTTTGCTCTCATTTGACTTGTATTTTGTTAATTGTAGAACTGATGTAGGTGTTGATGATTACTCTTTGGTCACTCATCCCTGCTTTTTCAGGAAGAATATTTTGTTTAACTCTGCCATAAAGTTTCAAGTGTTCTGATAGAGCATTTTAATGAGCCAAGGAGCTGCTCTTCTTAGACTCTGTATTAACAACTTGTTTGTTTTGTTCTTATTACTGCCTTCCTCAGTTCTCAGAAGTCGGGGAAACTGAGACTGTCAGTCTTCAATTTGATATCACTTCCCTGCCTGCTGGGCTTTTTTAATTGCCAGACAGTGGCAGTGGATAGATACATTTCCTTAATTCCTAATAATCCTTTTTTTGTTTGTTTTTCTCTAGTTGGAATCTTTTGCTTCCTGAGTGTTATAATCCTTATGGTTTAGAATAGGTGTTAAAGTCACAGGCTAAAGAATAAAAGGTTCTCCCTTAGATTTATTATTTTTTAGACATTTAATATGCTTTTTACTTGATTTCATCTTCTAAAACTGGAGGAGGGTCTTTTCCGTCTGCATAAATGCAAAGAGGATTTGCAGCATGACATTTAGAAGTATATTGTATGAGGTTTGCTATTGATCCCTCTGGTGGGGATGAGTGCTCAGAGGGAATAAATGGGCTGCTTTTATGAGGCTCCCTGTCATCATGGATTTAGCTGTTTCATTTGCAGATTCCTGTAAATGTTTGCCTGATTTATGGCCAGTAATTTTCGACGGAGAAGGAATCGACATATCGTCAGCAAATGATTGCGAGTTGTTAATACTTTCAAGTGGCATCTGAAAATGTTCATGCACTTGCATTGATCCAGACTGCTTCCCACTTTACAGCTCCAAATGTTTTAGTGTTTTGTTAAAGTTACATATATGAGGCTTGGGATGTGTTTCATTAGTGGGATGTGGGAAAGTGTTACACTAATAAATCATAATTCAGATTCATTGTGTCAAGCAAAGTTTAAGCAAAAAAGGAAGAGACTCAACTTCAGCATGCAGCAGTTCCACCTGGTAGCCTGAAATTATTTTTGTGGTATTTCACTGAGAGTTGCTGGAGGTACTGTCCTGTGCCTGTGATATCCTAGTGTGAAAATACCAGCTCTGAGTCTTTACACTTACAGTGAGATTTGTTCTTCAGGGAGTTATTGATACAAATGTGATGGCATTAATTTATCTTGTTTAATCTACTAGTGATATCCATTATTTTTATTTGCTGGTAATGCCACAGTAGTTGTTGGGCAGGTGATGTTATTGTTTATTTTTTCTGTATATGCAATGCTAGTAAACTGGTGATTGTGCTAATAATATGGTTGCTAGCTACACAAAGGACAGTGGACATGATTTTTTTTGGTACAGCCTAGGCTATGTCTACTTGGTGTATTCATTCCCAAAAAATCTGAAGTCCGGGGTAAATGTATTTTACACTGTGTGTTTGTAAAGGTGCCAACTGCTTAGCTAGCTAGCACAGAGCTGTAATACTGTTTCCTATTTTGTATAATCTCTAGGGTCTCTGATATCCATGCAGAACTTTAATATTAAACATTGAGATATCAAGTACAAAAAGGCTTTATGGAAGCCCATGTAAAATTGTGAATGTATGCTACCATAACAAATAACAACAAAAGGCATCTGTTTCTGTGGGAAGTCCTGCACTGGGCTCATTGTGTGCATACATATTTAAATTGGAAGTTCTTGCTGTGCTTCCAGAATAAAAGACAGCATCTAAATTCACATTCCTTTTAGTCATTATCATTGAATATGCATGAAGAAATTAATTGCTCTGAGAACATGTAGAGATACATCAGGTGAATCACAGTTTTTTATATAAGTAGAGTTGCTCCCAAGCTTGGCCATACTATTTGTTTTTAATACAAAAAAAATTATTTTTAACACCAAAATAAGATAAGGAGAAAGAAGGTTACTCAAGTAGTTTTTCGATTCCAAATTTTCTGCCTAAATCCAATTCAGCATCAAGGTGGTGACAAAACAAAGCCTTCAGCAAGTAGGATCTGTCCTCTTGCTGGAACACGAGGGTGCACAGACTTTTTCTGAGCCCTGATGTAGTCACCAATTCTGTGATGATCCCAGGAGGTGCCATAGTATGAATAAGAAGAAACAGGGAAGTAGGCTTTCCTGAGTTAGTCATCCAAGTCAGAGTTACCTGTGATTCCTAGATTGGTCACATTATCTGAGGGACTTATAGGTGTTAATACTCCTACTCTGAATGGTTTTTGATGAGTAGAAAACAGGCCTCCTTTTTGCAGCCAAACCAACTTGTCTTTCTGCTTTGTATGGCCAGTTTAGGTCGCCCTTTATTTAGTCTCAGAAATAATAGTCTCATGTGTAACATCAGTAGGTGGAATTATGTCTGGCAACTAAGTGGTAGTAAAGAGGCATTTTTGTTGAGAATTTGAAGGAAACTTTATCTTTTTTACTCTTCTGTTCAAGTATTCCTCTTGTATAGCCAGTGCTCCTGTGGAGATATCACTTAATTTGTCAGAAATTTGCTGCGTGTTGCCTTTATTATTCCTCACCATGAGTGCTCCACCTCTTTCTCACCATCAGCCTTCAGCAAAACAAACCCCCTGGAAAGATGAGCTGCAGGAAGCAAAGGAGAGGATTATTCATTATTAGCAATTGTTATACAGAAAAAATGTGGTCTTTTTCAAGCCAGCCAGCTGCCTCGTGCATTGGGAACTCTGTTTAACAGAGTATTTTAACCTGTCTTTAAAAAAATTAACAAGAATGTTAAATTTTCAGAATAAAAGTACAGCTGTTTGCTATGCAGATGGAATTGTTATCAAAGTCTATGCATTTCTTTAACAAGATATTCCTTCCAATTGTATTTTGAAAATGCTGTCAGAGAATATATATATATGTATTCATTCCCAAACAGTGACCCTTCAAATACTTTTCAAGAACTTAGTGTCTTTTTTCTACGTTATTAATAGGAATCCTATAACACTGGTACATACATATTTCCAATGCCCAATTAGAAACAAGTAGAAACAAGTTAACATCCATTGTTCTTCATTCACAGTCTACTTACGTCCTCTTGTTATGTACAAAAAGGTGAAATATATTAATAATATTTAAAACTTACCAGGTATTGAAGGATTTCAAAGTTCTTTGGTATTGTTAATGAAAAATAGCTCACAGTGCTCCTGACAAAATGCCCATATACCAGTTTGTGAATCTGGATGGACAGTGAAATTGTTTTTCCAGATCATTGGATCATAAAATCCTTTAGGTTGGAAAAGACCTTTAAGATCGAGCCCAGCTATTAACCCAGCACTGCCAAGTCCACACCCCCATCTCCCTCAGCTGCTCCTCACAGGACTTGTGCTCCAGACCCTTTCCCAGCTCCACTGCCCTTCTCTGGACACGCTCCAGCACCAAGGTCTTTATTGTAGTGAGGGGCCCAGAAGTGAGCACAGCATTGGTGCTGTGGCCTCACCAGTGATGAATACAGGGAGGACAATCACTGCCCTGGTCCTGCTGCCCACACTGTTGCTGATCCAGGCCAGGTGCCAGTGGTTTTTGGCCACAGCTGGCTCATGTTCAGCCACTGTCAACCAGCACCCCCACGTCCTTTCCTGCTGAGCAGAGTTCCAGCCCCTGCCCCATGCTGCAGAGCTGTGTGGGGTTGTTGGGACCCGAGGGCAGGACCCAGCACTTGGCCTTGTTGAACAAATGACCTCAATCTATGGAATGTTGAACAAATGACCTCAACCCATGGATCCAGGTTCCCTCCTCAGAGCCTTCCTGCCCTCACACAGCCAGTTAGAGCATTTCCTTCATGTCTACTGGGAAGCTAAACGACAGAGCAATAATACTGATGCCTTAGGTTTAACTTTTATATTTTTCAAATCCTGCAGTGTCCAGTGTAACTCTGCAGTTCCCTGTAGCTCATTAAGTGCTTTTCTCTCATGCTCACACAGACATAATAAAGCCTCTCCAGCTCGCTCTCCAAGGACACCCAGACCCTCCTGGGCCCAACAACTGCAAACCTTCATCTTGGGGAGAGGGGGGCAAGCTTGGGGAAATTCCATCCTTGGCTGGGTTCTAGTTGGTGAATTTATGCTGATATCAACTTGTGACCTGTTGTCCATTTTGAGATACACTGGGGCAGGACCCTCTGGAGCCCAGAGTGTACCTCTGAAGGCCTTTCAAATAAATACCTTCTTTATTCCTGTCTAGTCTCTATTTCTAGGTAGCCATTTAAGGCATCAATACCTGAAGCAACTTATCTTCTTGTTTCTTTTTCAGCATCTCTCACAGTCTTCCTTACCTGAAGATGCTTTAATTTTCATATTCATATATGTATTTGTACTATGACAGGGATTTTATTAATGCCTGATGGAAATATAAAAAAGGAGCATAATTAAGATATGCTGAGTTATAGCTGGTATGAGAATCTTATGTTTATATTCTCTCTAATTAAGGTTCTGGCTTTGCTCTCACTCATAATTTCTGCTAATATATGAAATTAATCTTGTGCTACTTAACCTTGAAAATGGTAGATAAAAGAAGGTGTACTTTCATTAAATTTATTTATGCTTTTTAATTGTTCAGTGAGGATGGGAGTGTTTACTTGGTGGACTGGATGTATCAGTGAGGCTTTAAAAAATAATTGCCATATATGACTTTGAATTCACCAGAATCACAAATTTGAGAGGAAAGGGAATGAATGTATGAATGTAAGGACTTTTTAATGTTAGGTTTCTGAGAAAAAATTCTATTCAAGCAGGCCTGTTCCATTTTATTCAAAAAATATGTCTTAAAGAATTGAAAGTAGAAATGGCAGATGGCAGAAGTTTTTGAACCATTCAAAAAAAAAAAAAAGAAAAAAGCATCAGTATAGACAGTTGATTTCCAGTGATCAGGGATATTCCTTGGGCCTGGGGAGTACAGCAGCACAGGCATTTCTCAGTGTTACTGTGCTAGAGAAGGATTGGTTTGGAGTTTATACACCCAAAGCAAGCCCAGAGTGTTCTTGAATACTGGAGCAAAGTTCTGCTCAGACATGAGCCCAATTTTAATGCTCAGGGGGTGAATGATTAAGCTGTACTGCTAACACATGTATTTGAAGGTAACACAGCCTGTTCACATCCTGCCTATTCTGGGCAATCACTGTCATCATGGACAGGCCATAAAACAGGTCAGCGTTTCAACCAATACTTCTCAGCCCTACCACAGAAAGGTTTCAGTTCTGCAATACCTGGAGTTAAGTTCTTTTTAGTAACTAGGTAGCTAATAATTTTGGTAACAGTTTGTGATTATTATTTTTAATAATAATTTTGAAGTGTCTCTCTGGCATGTGATGATTATTTTTAACAATAATTTTGAAGTGTCTCTTTGGCATTGCCTCTGGTCCTGAATAGTCTCTTCCAAAGACCATTTTAAGGGAGAAAGCATTTTTGGAAGCCTCAGTCCTGAGCAGGGTTGCTAAAAGCTTCATTTGAAGTCTAACCCAGGAAATAACACTGAGGTATTTGAGCTTTAACTCAACCAAACCTAGTGAGATTACTTTCTGGAGAGAAGACCTTGGATTACTCTAAATTTTCGATTCTCCTGCTATTCTTTTCGTTTTGTGTCTGTTTGTGCCTATTTCAGCACCTCCTAAAGGCTGATTAATGAACCCCCATTGCTGGCAGTCATGAAATATGTTGCGTGTAGCATCCTCCCAGCAGGAGGAAATGTTGCTTGTTGATGGTTGGCTGCACGTGAGGGAAAGCAGCTACCCAAGGCTGAAACCGTGGACATTTCCTGCAGATAAAAGCTGGATGGTGAGTACTGGCAGAAAGGAGAATAGACAAAAAAGCTCAGCAGGGTTTTGGATCCATAAAACATTTGCTCCCCAACTGTCACACTCGCAGTCTCTGCATCTGGTTTTGTGTTGACTCATTTCACCTGAATCAACCAGCCAGCTTATATCTGTTTAAGTGTTCAGTTTGAACACAGAACATGAAATCCTTTACCCCAATATATCTGTACTGCACCAAGTTCATCATTTTAATAGGCAAAAATTAATTTGCTCTCTCTGTTTAACAAACCTGAACTGTGAGTTTTGGATTTTATCAGGTTTTTAGTGATCAGTGTTTACATTTGGACAGACAACTTTTTAACACCTTTTACTCCATTAGATAGCTTACAGAATTATTAAAAAAATGCAAGTTGCTTAAACTATTCCTTTTACTGTTTGTCCCTTATATTTCTCAAGAATGGTTATTATGAAGGATTATGTGGACTAGTATCATAACACTGGAAGATGGGGGCAGTCTATTATAAGAGAGGCTAACATAAGGAGGATGATTTAGTCTGTAAGGTTTAAGGAGAAAATATGTATTGGCTTTTTCTCTTGACTTTTTAAAATTTCATTTTGTGTTTGCTTTTAATGGGCAGAAGCTTGGATTTTTTCAGTTTGATAATATTAGGGGTCAGTCCACTAGGAATAAACATAGTAAAAGGAGGAGTGGTGAAGACAGAGTTGCAAGCTCTGTTGCTCATGTCCTTTATTAAGCCAAGCTCAATGGCTGTATGCTCATTCCTGCTGAGGACAGGGGAGATGCACAATCTGCCCTCAAATACTCTGTAAGGAAAATCAGATTATTGTGATGTGCTATTTCATTGCCTGTGGTTGGCCAAAATCACCTTGCAGTTATTTAGGCAGCTCTAAGTGGCATTAAATACAGGGGAGAAAATGCAGAGGAAAGGCAGAGAGAGGAGTAAGGAGTAAGAGCATGTTAATTGCCCACTTGCCATCAAAGGGGGCACTGCTCTGAGGGAGAGAGGGCTGTGCACACTACCCTTGTCTCAGACTATATTCCTCCTGGAGCTTCTTTCTCCATGCAGAGCCACCCCATGGGCATGGCATGGTCCCTACCAAGGGAGCAGGGTGACAGGAAAAGGTAGAGGAGGATGCAAAAGGTATCACAGAAGAGCAGGCAGTGGTGTGGCCTTGGCTTTGTGTGTTGCTGGAAATGCATGATGCATTTGACTGGATTAGATTTAATGCTTCACAGGAGAATTGTGCTGTGGAAGTGCATATATGTAATGCATAAAGTAGCACATGCTGTTCAGATTTTCCTTTTGTTGACAAGTGAGACTGAATGTTGATTAGACACAGAAGAGAGGATGAGAAAAATGGGGTTATACAGGAAGTAAACATTCTTACATTGACAGAGTCATAGTTTTTGGATTTAGAACGAAATGGAAGAGTTGCTGTACTGTGCTACCTTGCCTTTCTTTGAACCTAGGACTTCACACACACATTGTGGGTATGTGCTCCTACATTCCTTGTCATTTCACAAGAAAGAATTAAAAATTAACAGCTTTCACAGGCGTTTGGGTTAATGACTTTCAAGTTCTTTTGCAGTTCCCCTGCAGGATTAAATGAAACTAAGAGTATTTCACATGTGGCATGTTTAAGAATCTTATCTCATGGCTCTTATTTCCAAATCTAAATTGAAGTAAAAGTCAAGACATTAAATTATCTTTTGCAATTTCTTACAGAAAGAAATTAAAACTAAAAGAAAATAGGTCTCAGAATATTGTGCAGAGATGAGTGCTTCTGGACTCATAAGAGATACAAAATAACAAAAAGTTCAGTATTTTTTTTGGTTTTTTTTTAATGCACAGATGCATAAGGTTGTAGTCTTATCTCATTTTGGTTTTTGATATTTTTTTTCCTCCCACGGTAAAAAAATTAGAGATATAACCAATGGTGTCATTTCCACTGATGCATGGAACTTTCAAAGGTTAACACTGAATGAAAAAAGCAAATTGTCTATATTTGATCTATTGTTGGAGTGATCGACTGCCTATGACCAAAACAAGAGGAAGAATGGAGAAATGTGTCATTTTTGTTGTGAAAAACAAAAAAAGAATTTGAAAACTCCATATATTTTAATCATTCTGTAGAAGAGATTTTTAAATTAATAATTTTTAGACCTAGAAATACATTGAAACAAATATAGGTAACCTCAAATTTATAAGGTTTCAGAGTGGAAAAGACTTGGCAGAATAGTCAAAATTTTCAGATTGTTTGATAGAACAATGTACTCAATCAAACCTTCTTTCACTAGTTCTGCTGATCTTTTTCTTCCTCTCTCTGAGTATTATCTTGCTTTATCCCCCCTGGAGCTTACACAGCCAAGATGCTTTGAAATGACAGTGAGTCTGCACGCCCTTGTGCGCCACAAAATCTCAGAGAGATGAACAGACCCGAACCAAAATCCTGCAGCTCCTGCAGTGATGGAGCTTGGGCACTCTGCTACCTCCGGGGTGAGAGCTCTGGGACCATGGGGAGAAAGAACCCTTCTTGATAAAGAACAATAGCTGGCTTTGAACAAATAGCTTTAAATTTCAAACTCAGCATAGCTGTGGGGGTAAGAGCAATGTCCTGGCTCCTTGGGCTGGCACCTGCCTCCCAGGGCCACTGCAAATCCTGGTTCTGGAGCTGATCCTGTGAGTGTCCAGGTGTGGGCACGGCCGCAGCCCCCAGGCCCCGCACAGGGACAGCGATTCACAGCTCTGCTGCTCCCAGGGCTGCTGGCCCCTGGCCATCTGCGTGAGAGCAGCAGATGCCATCCCCAGCAGCACGGGCACAGCGGGACCTGTGCTGCTGCCTGCTCACCTTCAGACATCTGTCACTTCCTCTGCAGGGTCCAGCATCCTCGTCCCAGTGCGCGCAGCCGGCAGCACGCGGCTGCTTTCCCACCAGGCTGGCAGAAATACTCATCAAGTGAGATCCTGGTCACTTGGAGTTTGGGTAGTCGAACCTAAATGAAAAGTCAGTGCTCATCTCTCTCATGTATAGCCAGTATCTGATGGAAAGAGGCAACCTTTGCACTTTCACCTTCAGTTTATGTTTTATTTAAAGAAAGATTTAAAAAGTGGAGTCGCTGCTCTACCTCTGATTTTTTTTCTTTTTTTCTTTTCTTTCAGTGCTTTTGTCCTCTCTATTCAGGTGGCTTTCAGACTCAAGCTTATGTTTTTCTTCCTTCCTCAACAGTTATTGAAGAGTTGTGCTTTCAGTGTGAGTGAAGAGCCTGATGTAATGACAGGACTCAGAGATTAGCATTTTACTTCATTACCTGTGCCTCTTATTTAGCCTTTCCTAGACTTGAGTAAACACTGTGGGCTTAGGACCTGAATCAATGTGATACTGGGGGATGAGTTCATAATGATGGGTGGTAGAAAAGGACAGACAACCCATTTAAGACATCTCTTGTTTCAGCCTTGCACTCAAGCTAAACTAGAATATATGAGTTTGCTTAGGAATTTCAGCAGTGAGAGGTGGTGTGGTGCAAATCCTCTCCTGGGGACTGAACATGTTGGTTTGAATCTGTCCCAGTGGTGCTGCTGAGCCCAGCCTCTCTCCATAAAGTATTTCAAGTTAGATTCCTCAAACCAATGGTTTCTGGAGAGCAATTCCATGGGCTTGTTAAAGGAACTTGTGAAAGAACAGTGTGGAGGAATAACAGTCAGAGGTAGGGAAATGAGAGATCTCAGGTGGGTAAGCATAGGAGCCGGACAGCAGGGAAACAGTCAGCAGAATAGCTTTGGCCGGGTGAGAGAGGGAAATACAAAAAAAGAGACAAGCTGGGGTGGAAGAGAAGAAGCACCAGAGAATAATCTACGATATTTCTGTCTCGTTGAAATCAGGTTTTGCCTGAATGAAAGTCCAGTAACAATAATCTCCATCAACTGGCCTAAAGGTTTTGAATGCAGCACTCATAACTGAGAGCTGTTACACATTATGAGTGGCAAAGGGTTTGTGGTTCTGCACAGTCTCTGCTTTTTCAATGAGGAAATTGATCTGGAAAAGTCCAGAGAGGAAACTTAGATTTTGCTGCTTTTCTGATGTTCTTTTCTAAAAAGATACAAATACTGCTCAGCATCTTCTGTGTCCCTGATGTAGTGATGCTTATAGATTTTAGCAAATCTGCTTTGCTGTAAATGTCTGTAATGGTAAATCATCTTAATTTTATTTTGACTGAGTTAGAATTAGTGTATTGCAATTAAAATTTTGCACTGGATGGTACCAGTCATATCTGATTTTTACCTGCTAAGTAGTGATGTTGTCAGAAATTTAAGAGTATTATATAGGCTTAACAATATAATGAAATAGTAGCATAAAATTGTTACTCAAAATTATCTTAAATAGAAGGAAGGGAGAGTTTTAGCTGTATTCACTGGTGACATTCAGGTTTGATGATTTCATTTTATTATGTGTTTCATTTTAATTGTTGTGTCTTTTCATTATCAATACAGGGTAAAAACTTTCTACGTAACCATTGGGAGCATTTTTTTCTGGAGTCTATTGTCCCCTGCTTTTCTTTAAAATAGCCACCTCCTCACAGTTGAAGAGAGTTTGAACTGTTCAGTTTAACTAAAAAAGTCTGCATAATATTTTAGCAGCTTGTTAACAGGCCTGCAGACAGGTACTAATTACACCCCAATTTACAATACATCAGTTTAGCACTATTGATCTGTTAAAAAAAATGAAAGTAAACTGAGCAAAAGCCAGTCTTGTTGCTGAAGGAATGATGTATTGATTCCATCTGACAGTGCTTTGTCTACAGATCAATGGAGATGTGTGGTATAGACCAGAAGAATGAGGCAGGGTCATCAAAGGTCAGCAAAAGAACAGGGTGTCCCAGATTATTGGAGACAATGAAATGAACATATCATAAAGTAGACCTGATTGGCATTTGTAAAGGAATCCACCAGTAACAGGTTTTCTCATGTCAGAGAGGAAGAACATATTCTATCTTACAATTAGCTTTAGCTCCTCTCTCTTAAGAGATTTAAGGGGGATTCAGTGTCTGCTCAGAAACTTGCTGATTGCAAAAAGTCTTGAAAGATAGAAATAATAAACTGCTTACAGCTCTGCATGTTTGTAAAAAGTGAAAGCTACACTTCTGAGAGACATTAGTCTTTGTCCAACATAACATTTTTAAATTCAAATATTCAAAAACTCTTAATCCCTTAAAAACTTCAGCTCTTTATTTCGATGGCTGTAATTTCTGTTTTGCAGTGCACAGAGATTGTAATTCTATTACATTTCAGCTTTGCACGCTGAAGAAGTAAGTAGGTATGTTCTGGTTTAATTCGACAACAGCCCTGAAGTGTACTTGTACCACGATGTGTTATTCATTCACGGATTTCTTGTGTCCTCAACGTCCTCTGAGACGAAGGGCTTTATATTTTAAATAAGGAGAAACACTACTATAATATGATTAATCCCTTACAGCTTTCATGCCTTCTAAATCCTTCCTCATTCTGCTTTAGAAATTTAACTTTTACGATGAGGGGGATGTCTGTTCCACACAAGTATTATAATTTAGGACTTAATCCCAAAAATTAATGTTTAATCTGCACTGCTGCCTTGTTTTAAGAGCTGCTGAATAGGTGTCATTCAAAAAAATTGCTTCCAGAGCTTTCTAATCCACATTTTTGCATCACTGCTATGATTTCCTTGGGTTTTACCATATTTTGTAGCTAATTGCCTAACACTAGGTGATGAAAGGTTGAGGGTACGTGTTCTTCTAACATAATCACAGAGGAACAATTCACCACAGTGCCACTTTGGCCTTCCCTCTAAGGAATCAGATTTAGCACAGTTTAGAGTTATAGATGCATAGTCACTGTATCTCTTCAAAGCGTATAAGCTGGCTTGGTTCCGAGTGGCTTTGCAGCAAGGGAAACAATATCTGCAGCTTTTATCTCAATCCCTCTTATTCTGCCTTTTGGGACAAGATAGTTTTTATGGAATATGTTCTACACCAGCATTTAGTACAACTGCTTTTAAAAATAAAATTGTTCATAATGTGAATTATTCATAATAGAATACCTTGGGGGCTTCAGGTCTTTAAGGTGATCAGGTGTGGTGTGTCAAGAGAGTGTTAAGAGAATGTTTAAGTTTTAATGGAAAATACTTCCTGGGATAGTGCTAGGTAACAACAGTGGCAATTTATCTGCTTCATATAATGCAGCTATTTCTGGGGAAAAAAAAAATACTGTTCTTAGAATGTGTTCTGCCTCTGCCCTAAAGAAATAGATATGGAACAAATAGGTCAGTTCTTCAAAGAGATGTAAGTTTTGTGTTGAGTTTTTCAGCCTATTCGTAATTGGAAAATCAGTTCTTACTCTTTAAAAATCCTTTAAAGGATTTAAAAAATGCAAAGTTTTCAGAGAAGGAGACAAGAATGTTGAAATCCCTGTTTTGACCATCAGTCAGTTTGGAAGTCTATGAAAAGTCAGGCGTGGTGCTTATTCTTTGTTTTACTGATGCACTCTATCTGCCTTTGGAATAAACAGAGAATTTCAATTTTTTGGTATGATTAATCCTTTGTCATTTGTATGCATGGTGTTCATCACAATTTGTCCAAGCATATAAGGTAGGCTAGAAATATCCATTCATTTTTCTCTTTTATGAACATTACCTTATTAACCATGTTGGAAACATCCCAGATAGTGCATTCATTAGAGATACACACTGTCTGAAATGATAATTTCAAAATCTGTTTCCCCAGGGGTTTGGATTTATACATACTGAGTTAAATGATTAATGAAACTATGGCACATTAAGTGTTCAGTATTGCAAGTTCCTAGGAAGTTTTCATAAAAATTAAGTTGTTTGATTTAAAACATCACAGTCAAAATTTCTGTGTTTCTATCTGTAATTTCCTCTTTCATTTCATTGCAGTCACAAATTAAAATATTAACTAAATTCCATTTTGCAAGGTACTGACCCTCCTAAATATCACTGTGTTAGGAGTTCATGTTCTCACTCATTTCATAGGGAGATTTGATTACTTTCAGAATCCTGAGATAAAGAAAAGTTTACTAGAAGTGCTGCATTTTTAATACTGTTTTTGAGGGTGAACTCAAAAAATCTGATCTACCCCATATAACAGACATGTATTTAAAAAAAATACTTGTCTCTTCCTGTGAGGCGAAAGCACTTCTGGAGTTTTTGCCTTTAAGATTCATAGCAATATTTCTAAGACTGTAAGAGAAAGAAAGAGAAGGGACTTTGCTGTGAATGTGCACTGGAGGTGCTAAGTGTTAAAAGTTGGATGAACATGACCTAGTGACACACTCTGACACAGCTTTGAGCCTCATGCCACACTGATGTTTCTGAAGGTCTTGAACTGTAAAGGTTTCTGAGAGCTTTTGAGAATTTGAATTCAAAACACCAAATTTCCCTAAGCAATTACTTTCATATGGAAAGTGTGAGTGAACCAAAGCTAACTCATACTGGCTTCAGGAAACAGAACATTTTTCCAGATAATTTCATAGTCTTTTCTAGTAGGGTTTTCTCATTGATAAATATTAACATTACAGATACATTCAGCTTGATACTCTTCAGAATTACTAAACGTGTACCTTTGTACCTAAAATGAGGTAATGTTCGTATTGAAGTTGATGTCTTTTCTGTATTTAATATCTTTTCATAGTTGACCAATGTATTTAAAAAAATACAATTATTAGGTGATAGTTTTGATCCTGGTTTCTTATGGAAATGAGGCTTGTGTATTCAGTGTTAGTCACTGTGTAGGTCTGCTTACTGACCTTTTTGTTCTCTGATTCTTATAATTTCAGTTAAATTTGACAGATAGAAAAAATTTCATAGTATTGAGATTACTTTTTGAGAGTAAGTGCCAGATTGAAGACATGTATTCTATGCTAAAGAGGGAGAGAAGGAGTCTGGTCTCTGCACAGAAATCTGCAGAATTAATTGTTCTTTTTAGAGGATGGAAATTAGTGTGTGAACAGTTACTCCTGACAATGTCCTGCTGAAACTGTAATCTGGTAAACAAATTCCCAAGCCCTCATATTATCCTGATGCAGTTTATCATCTTATATGATAAATGTTACCAAACAAAAACAAAAAACCAAAAAAACCTAGATTCTTGTGGCTTTACTCTGGCTATTGCTGTTACTCCCTCAGGGAATGTTGTCAAGTGGTTTGGGTAGAAAAAGACATTTAGGAATGGTACACCCTGTTAAGTGTAAATGAAGAAGAATACCTTACACTGTCTGCAGCTGGCTGAGAACCATTTACTTTAATAATGACAAATTAGTCAAACCTTGTAAATCATTAACAAGCAATTAACTTTCTTTCTAGAGTTTCAGCAGACGGAGCTGTTCTTATCACTGTAACTGCCTAGGAACTTTATCTGCCTCCCAAAGCAGCTGACTCTGTTAGATGGCAGAATGTGATAAAGGGCTTTGGTATGTCACAGGTGTCTTGGGAAAGGAGACTGATGCAGGAATTGGCTTTTTCACCTGCTGCTGAGACACTCCAGAACTGTTGCTGAAGTTTCTCTCAAATGCAAATTTGTTGGTACAAATTAATTTGTGCAACTTCAGTGGGAGCTGTACAATCAATGCAGGGTGTTTGGCCAGTGCAGTGTATTTCCAGGCAGGGAGGACAACTAAACTTTGTACTTCATTTTACACCAGTCTAAACAGCATCTGCAGCAGACAGACTACTAATACAGTATGACATTTTTACATACAGATCTGGACTGGAAAGGTTTTCACAGCTTCTTACCTAAAAGTAAGCTGCTAGATCTCCCTTAGCTGAGTAAGTTTAAAAAGTGTTAGTCAACAGAGCCAAGTGCTCAAACATTCATTTAGATGTGTCTTGAGGATGTATTTAGTGAATTACATTTAGAGTCCTCTAAATTCCTGGTTTATACAATCTTATGTATCAAAAAACTACACCTCTTTTTTGCAAAAAATTATATTTAAAAGAAGCTACTATTATAAGTTAATTACTGAGTGGTGAGTAAAATGAATTTGTGTGGTGCAAAATGAGTTTGTTTAAGGAATTAGGTCCCTTTATTTATCTATTTAATGAAGAAAACTTTAAAAACAGCAGTAGGTATAAGTGAATCTTTTTCAAATTATACTTTCCAAGATAAAGTTGAAATAGATCTCTTTTGTGGAAGCCAAGGAGCAGCTAAGATTATTTCTGCATGGAGAATTACTATATGCTGTGTCTTGTATTAAAATGTTTGTTTTGTTATAACTTTTTAATTAGTTTGCCCTTCCTATGAGAGACTCCCACTACAGTATTAAGAAAATGTTATCAATCTTGGCATAATTTCTACCTTCTGCCACGGTCTTGGGATTCAAAATCCCTACAATGCAAATTAAATTAAGAACACCTTTCCCAGAGAAGATACATAACCTTTCTGAGGTGTAAGACAAACACACAAAGTTGTTTTCTGTTTTATCTCATCTGAGTAGTCTAATCCAGCCCAGGTCTGAGGAGTCAAACCTCCACTGTGCCTAACAACCACCCTGGAACAATTTCTCTGGAGAAAATAAATGGGTTCCTTGTCAAGGCCATTGTAACAGAAGAGCTGGGGGCATTGATACTGAAGGGGTCATTTTTTTCCTGTTGTGCACTAATTTGAGGGTGACATGTTGTAAATGTTGCAGTTTCATAAGTTGCACGAGACATCACTTTGTCTTTTCCTTTCCAGATATTTTCCAAATGTGTCATCATCAGTCATGTATAAAGCACATAATCTTTTATCACCACTATGCACATTCTGACACTCTGGTGATTTAGTCTTAATACCATCCCTATTACTCTGTAAATGAAAATCCCGTATTGTGTTAGACACACAGTATCTTGTTTTCCTACCTCATCATTTCCACTGTTTCTCTTCTCCATCATCCAGTGTTGCCTGTTTCTGTGTACTGAGGCTCATTGGGCAGCTGTTTCGAGGAGTAATTCAGGATAATTTAACTGAAACAAAACAGTGAAAGTATTTAATGGTCAGAAGTAAGAGGCAGGCCAGTGGTTTTCCCACAGAAGGGAGTTGTGAGTGGTAATTATTCTCTAGAGAAGTCATTGAGAACCAGTTAAACAATTGGACAGCCTTTATGGAGTCAGATCCTCAGGGTATTACTCCAGCAAAGTAACTATTGGAATATCAGCCCCTGAGGCTGAAGTCTTATGTGTGTATGTAGCTTTATGCACTGTGAGTATTCCTGTTGACTTCATTGGGATTACTGACAAGGAGTAGAGTTAAACACATGCATAAATCTTTGATGTATCCAGTTCTGTAAAGTTTTCCTTGTTTACGATGGACCATTTCAAGGTTTGTTTTGGAGAACATCATTTATCCTCCTTATTTGAGGGTTCAGAACAAAGCAGAGCACAGCCATTTGTGTTTGCAATTTCAGCAGTTAGTTTGTGTTGGGTTGGTTGGGTATTTTTTTAAATAGTTAAGAGAATATTTATTTTGCAGATGTAGATGTATCAACTGACGTGTGATTTTAGCCTTCATATGAAAAATAGGCAGCCCCTGATGGCTTCACTAGCATTTTGAGAGAGAAAAAATTAATGCCATATAGTTACTGAATTTGGATTTAAAAATATACAGATACACCCAGGTATACAATCACACATAGGCACACATGCCCACATTTACAATATTTATATCATTTCCTTGGGGAGATAGGAGGTGGTTTTTTTTAAAATGTATTGATTTTTACCTTTTCCCACATTTACTAAATGGGCTAAGTAAATACAAGTAAAATGTCACTTATTCTTCTGTGTTCTCTTAAAACTTTGGATGGAACAAGGTCACTGTATAGCCATTTTAGGCAGAAGAGTTTCATGAGAATGCAAGTGTGAATTACCACAAAAGTGGTTTTGCCTAAATACTAAAGGTGACTTTTAACTGAAAAACTATAAAGTACTTTGCTTCAATACTAAAGATAGCTTTTAATTGAAAAGTGTAAGTGAACCTACAAAGCAAGGTTAACGCTTAGCGGTATAATTTTATACATGCACTTTGGCAGTCACAATGGCTTTGATTCAACCTTGACTTCCTACAAGATCATAAAAAGGCACAGAATAATTTGTTATAAAAGAAATGAGAAGTGGAGTACAAATATGAGTCGCATAACAAATTCTGAAGATGAAATGGTAACGTTCAAAGGAAATGTAGCATTTTATGCCAGTGCCATAATTCTCAGACAACATTACAAAGAAAGAAGTATGGCCTGCAATTTGACCTTCCTTCTCCTCCCCACTGCAGCTCCATAATGATGTTTAGAACTTTATAGCTCAGTTAAAAAAGGTTTTAAGGGAACACAGTGTCCTGTTCCCTTCTACAGGATACTGAATTCCTAATCACCTTAAATTCTGTCAGTAGCTGGGCTGCTTCTTGCCAAGGACACTGCTAAGCAATTACTATTTTCATCCTCACATTAAAAGGACCCCCACATAATTTGATTTTTGGGTAGTCTTACATGCCATGCAGCTTAAGATGATTGCTCACATCCAGTCTTGCCCCCTTTCATTTCTGCATACAGCCACTGAAACACTGGAAAGATTTAGTGAGTGCAAATAAGACCTAATGTTCCAGTGAACACAGCAGAAGATGCTGCCCCATTTAAAGGCTTGCTGAAGGCCTTTCAGAGACTCCTTCACCAGCTGGAGTAACTGGGCACTACTGCTTTATTCTTGCTTGATATTACACTGTCAAGGAACAGATAAAATCTGCAGGATCAGGACAGTTTTTGAATAACAAAAAAAGAGAGGATGTCATCCAAAGAGTAAAACATCGGCATAGTTTATAGATTACTGAGTATGATTTAGGATGATCAGGTCTGTATCTCAGTTACCTCAAGGTGTTGGGGTTTTTTGGAGGTGTATCTTGAATTTGTCAAGTTGTTGAGATAAGCTTTTTATTAAAGTAGTTCTAAAGGATCTTTACCTGAACTGAAAGATATCGTAACCTTTCTTTCTGAAGACCAAAAAGAGATCACTGAATTATTTGCTAATTGTGAGAAAAATCTGTATTGATTTTGTGTGAGTGCCTGTGTCTGAGAGTAGGCCACTGACCATTTCTCAGCAGCATTATGTACTGAAGAATCTCTTGGGAAGACAAGAAGAAAAAACTGTGGGAATAAAAGCCAAAAAAAGGGGGAAAAAGCCCCAACCATCCTGTGGTGACACACAACTGGCAGACTGTGTGTTTTCATGGCTTGTGTATTGTCTTATAAAGGGCTGTGAGGGAGGAAGTAATATATAATATATTTAGGTAATAGCCTAAACTGGAGACAAATTCATCTCTTACATGCACTCTATGTGCTTGTAAAATTCATTATGATTTTTTTATTCTTACATTTAAGGGTAATTTTAGCTTGTGGCCTAGAAATTTAAGCCGTTTTCACATTTCTTTGGGAAAAAATTGGAGGTGAGAGCCTCTTAAGAATATGTAATGTACACACAGTATAATGTGTTTCTGTAGCAGTGGGATATGTTACTTACTAATTCATTTAAGAATTTGCCCTAGAAAGCTACACTTAAACTCTTAAAACTTTTTAAGAGTTTTAACTTTTTGGTTAATTATAACAATGACTTTCATTTGTAGTTGAGCTTTTTTAAACATTTGAGGTGGAAAGTCATATGTACATATGCATATGAGTTACACTTTTGTTTCAAACATGTCCCACTTCAGAAACAGAAGTGGTTGCTGTTGACAAACATCTTTGTCTATCCAGAATTGTGGTGGTTATAAAGTCGTGACAGTTTTGCTCTTGCAGTCTGACTGATACTGCCACAATGAAGTGCTTTCAGAAAATAATGCATGAGCAGCAGTGCTTTAGTAAACAACAGTGACTCAGTAACTCTGCAAAAATTTAGGAGGATATGTCGATGGGAAAGAATGGAAACAGATCTTGCTGGATGACTGCTGTGGACTTTTTATACAGGGAAAAACCTATTCCCATATGTCCCCAAATAGGTATTAAAACCAATGTACCTCTTCTTTGACATCTGTTAGAACAGAATGAGTCCATTTGAAAACCCCCCAAACACTCGCATAGTGACAAAGCATAGTAAATGAAGCAAAATTGTTTGGGGAAATGAGGATGTGTAAACAAGCCAGTCAGATGTCATTTACTTTCTTGGATTACACTGGTATTTTTTGCAGGTCTAGCTGTATTAAGTCTTAGGACACAAAGCTGTATTTACTGCACTGAACGTAGATTTTCCACCTTAAAGAACAATTAAATTTTGTCTAGTTTGGAGCTGGTTCTCTCCTTGTTCTCTCCTTTTTTTTTTTTTTTTTTTCTTTTTAACAGGCAATGCAGCCAGTGAGGTTCTTAACTGTTGTCACTAGAGACTGGTTTATTAGGGGAGGCCTTTTATGTATGCTCTAAAAATTGTTGTCCTCTGTTAGCACACACCTGCTTTCTGCATGTATGTCAGGAGCTCATCATGTACATTTTGGCCTATGGATGCTTAGGAATGGTGTTTGTATTGTTTTTTGTTCCTACACCATTTGACTGGAGTGTAGCTGAAAGTTCCAGAAAAGTTAATAAGAACACACATAGCACCGTTTAGTAAACTCTAGCAGTTTGCAGTAATTGAGGACCTTTCTTTATCTTTAGAGTATTGGTTCCTAATACAGTAGCTCTTCTTATTGTTTTGAAGGAAATGGTGGGGAAAGAGCTTTAGGGGATGGTAGATCTGTTTTATCTTAGCATGGTTTTTGCCCATGTTGTAGTTTATATTTTGGGGGATATTGGCCTGGAAGCGAGTCAGATATTGAGGCATTTACAAGTTTGTTTGTCTTCTAAAGGAATTAAAATGTCACTCAGCAGAACCTGTGACTTACTTGTTGACTATCCATAACTCACAGTGGAGCTGAGAGTCAATCAAAATGATGTGATTTGCCTCTGACTTGAGTGAAGAAAAGAGTTTCACCAAATTTTGTGAATGTTTTCCTTTTCTAATCCCTTCCCTCTCATAGATTAACACAACATAAATTAGAGTGCATTAGGGGAGGATACAGACAGTGTTTATATACAGAACTCTTCCCCAAAATTATATCTAATACTTTGTGGGCTTAAGGAAAGTGTCTTCATATTGGTGATTTCATGTGTATTTATAGTTGTCAACAATGTTTTCAGCATGCTTTGAACTTTTCTGAGGACACACCATATTTTAAACTGATAGACACTCCTTGGTAGCTCTAGATGTGCTTTTTTAACAACAGAGGATGGAGGAAGCAGCATCCAAATCCAGCTCTGTCTAATACCATTTTCTTCTGCACTATCTGCTCCAAGCAACTGCTACTTTTGTTTCTTGTAGAGTCATTAGTGATGAACTGTGTGTGTGCATGCAAACTTCAAACAAACAAAGAAACCACAAACCCCCAAGCACAGAAACAATAAGCTTTATATTTAAAATTTATGTTGTATTTCCTCTCACATAAATTTTCTCCCCTCATTCACATTTTAATTTTTTAAAATCTAACCTGTGACCCAAAAATTTTACAATCATGGAAAAAAGGGTATAACAGTAAAGTATAAAATTATCATAGAGATGCCCCTATAAGGAATCATTTGAGTATATCTTTTCTTTAGCGTTCTGAACTTTGATTTTAACTCAGGACTTGACAGAACCATCATATTAAATTGTATTTTACTCATTATTTCCATTGAAATAATGGTACTGCTTGTAAGGAAAACATTTCGGAACATGGCTAAAAGCTGTTTGGTACCTTTAAAGCATATTGGAGTAAAACAGTAGAGAAGGTAGAACAAGAGGCTGGGCTTATGCTCTGGGGATGGCTCTGCCACTCACATGATGTGCAGCCATGGACAAGTGATTTAGTCTTTTAGTGAGTCTCATTTTCTTATACAGAAAAGCAATAAGAATCAGCTCAGAGACGTTAAACAGTCTAAGTTTCTTGAGCTTCCATGTGAAGAGGATACTGGTAATGATATCAGCATTAATGTTAATTACTAATTTTATCAGCTGACAACAATAACCAGTTTTACCAATCCCTACCCAAAAATGGACTGATTTTGACTTAATCAGTGTACTTTGGAATGTTGCTTAAGGATCCAGTTGATTGCTTAACAATCCAGTATGAGAATTCTCATCATATGAGTGATTTCCTTTGCACAAACCTGTGCTGATTTCCACAGGAGCTATGAGAACAGACTACTGCTAAGACAGTCTTTTAGGGTTTCAGGACGAAATACAACTGTGGAGTTTAATGTATTTTAAAACAGAATGATGTTTTTTAATGGTTCTTTAAAAGCACTATAACTTTGCCAAAGGGATGTTTGATTCTAAGGCATGGCACAGTGGGAAGCTGGGAGATCCTTATAAAATCCAACCCTTAGAAGTGTTGTAATCAATAAGAACTGAATACAGTAACGGATGATGTCTGTAGGCTCTTACTGAGAAATGTTTTAGAGAGACAAATTTGATAAGGATTATGCATTAGTTATATTTTACTGAAATTACTGAAATACATATAGTAAGAAAAATAATGTACTGGCTAGGAAGGTTGTCTGTGTAGGCTCAAGGTATGGTCTGCAAATGAATTTATAAAGGGTATTTTTTACCCCTCAGTTGGGAACTGACCTTTCTGCAGTTCAGGTTTGGAGTGGAAAATTGGGTATTTTATCCATCTGGCAAAAGTATATTGAAAATTGTAAAATATGTGTGTATTTTTTTTTTAATTCTCTTTAATGGTAGGTCTGTAACTTTTATTAAAATTGTGGTTTAATCACATGTCTATCACAGCTCAGTGAGAAGCCTCATAAAACCACTTTGCTGGTACCTTTTACACTAACAGCTTTGCAACTTCTTTTTTTGTTGTATTAAATTTCAAATACTTATACCTTGTGGTTGCAAGTGTTTAGGACAGCACCCCCATGCTTAGCTTGCAACATTTCAATTTATTTATATCAAGTTATTGCAGTGAAAAAAATTGTGAGTTCTTGTATTCCACTGACCAGCTAGACTCTTGGGACAAGAAAAGTAAGACTGCTGGTAATCTAAAAATAATTTAGTATTAAAGGAGTTGGGTTCCTTGAGACAGTGGAGTCACTAAGTTGAATTAAAGATGGTTTATTTTGCTTTGTCTGATGTCTTCACCCTTGTATTGAAAATGGTTTTAGGAAAATAGGATTGAGACCCACATTTTGGATCAATAAGTATATTCTCCAGCTACTTTGGACATGGCATTCTATAATCTCTTTCACAAAGTTATTGAAGGAGCTCCATCTGAAAATCTCTTTTATGCCTCCACTATGCTTGTTAGAAAGTCATTTGAGGATCTGGTAGCTGTAATAGTAAGGGGCTTTCTAGTTCTCTACTATAAACTTATTTATGGGCAACCTGTGGCTTTTTTCCCTGCTTGATATAAGTCCTGGTTTAAGTATCTTTTTTTCCTCCCTGTTTTTATTTTTACATGCATAGTTACAGATTATGTATTAGGAAAACCACAACATTCCACATTATGTCTTAAAGACCACCTCATATAATAAAGCAAGAGCTATAGTTAATTTAAATCCAGGAGAAAAAATGTCCACAAATTTCACGTCCTTATTACATTTCTGAACAATTTTTTAAAAGAACCATGGAATATTCTTGTTCCATTTTGCTGAAAGGAAGTCCTGCTGCAGAGCAAGCATTGCTGCAAGGGGTTGAGCTCAACTCAGCTTGAATCTGATTCTGCTTCTGGAAAACTTCCATTAGCTTCAGTGAGGCATTATGAAGCATCATGTTATTAGATAAGTCTGTAATGACAAGAGAAGCCAGTATTTTGGCTAGGTGCTGTGGCTCATACAGCGATAGGAGCAGAAGAGGCAACAAATATTTGCCTCGTGTGGTTGACCCTGCATTTAGCACAGAAGGGACAAACTCAGAGGAACAGGTGGTGGTGGATATATTTCTTCCACATTTATAGCTGTTACAGAAGAGAAAATGGATAGAAGTACCATGAGATTGAGACATACAAAAGACTTAAGTGCCACTCAATTGCCTTAAGGCATCCCCATTAAACATAATTACCCTACTTACTAAGCACCAATCATAGCTATTAAGTATCATCGGGTTTAAATTAGTTCCCTGGGAGACATCCCGTTTAAGCAGATTTCCCAGTTAAGCACAGGAAACTTCTTTTTCTAATCAGTCCTTCCTCTTCTTCTCCTCCTCTCCATTTTACCTGCTGTAGAGGTGGCTGTTTCACAGCTATCCACACAAAAGAATTCCCAGTGTGTTTATTAGGGGCACTAAGGAATACAGAACTCAGCTTATGCTTCCAGAGTAAAGAGTGGAGGGATCAATTCCTTCTGCGTGCAGTGAGGATGCTGCTGTGGGAATGGCTGGAAGTGTTTGGGCTGGCCTTGTTCCTCCACACCCATTTTGTCTCCATTTGTTCTCTTCTTGGCTTAAAGACTCTTTGGGCTATCAGTGTCCACACAGAATGCTTATTCCTTTGAAGTAGCCATGGATTGTTATAACAAGTATCCTCCTAGAACCTCATCAAACATGGTTATTCTGATTTGTCTGTCCTCGTGTAAGTCAGTTCTTCCAACAGAGAATCACAGCATAAGTGAGGCTTTAGGGGACCTTCAGAGCTCTCAGCAGGACTAAACAGGTCAAGTCACTCAGGGCTATGTCTAGCTGAATCTTGAAGTTCTCAAAATACTTCTGTTACTGCTCTGTCTTCTTGTTTCTTTTCGGATGTTTTTTGAAACCATTATATTTCTTTTTCTTGGTTGTTTCTGCTAATAGAGATGTGGGAGAGTTAATCTTTTATTTGCCAATCGAGGAATATCACTCTTTTTTCAATACTTTCAATATTTTTGCTAAGCTTTCTTATGATCTTTTCAATTTTTTTTTCTTCTTTACCATCATACTATAAAAGTCTTCTACAGTGTCTGATAAATCTGTTTGTGGCTTAGAGCAACACAAAATCTGGAGGAGCTTGTCTGCCAAAATGCTATTGTCTAAGTAGTGGTTTGCTGCAATTCTACATTTCCTTCTTCAACTCCTCCTTGTGGATGCACAACAGATAGTTTAAACAGCAAATCTCGAAGGAGTGCTTTAATTTAAAGAGCTTATTTTCTGTGGAAACTGTTTTATATGCCAATTTTCCCACCGTAGGTAATGAAAATGGAAGAAAAGCAGTGGCTATTTTATGCCTGCCACGTTGGATATATTACTGTTTCGAATATGGATTAAACCTTTACCTGTTTAGTGCGTATATTACTTAAAGATTACATGGAAGTTGACTAGTGTGACTGTCATTAAAGTTATAAGAAGATAACTGCATTCTAATTATGATGTGATTATAGTTTCTGAATGATTCACCATATATATGTGCCAGCACTTCTGGTTTACATACAGGAACAGATTTCAGGTGCAAGCTGAAAGTGAGATACTAAGGTGAGAGCTGAGGAAAAAAAGGGATGAGTTTCAGAATTTGGAAAGCTTTCTGAAAGGCTGCCGTGCCCTGGGATATCTGGGGTATGTTCTGTCATGCACCTGCAACATTTTAGGACAACTGGGGTGTTTAGAAGAAAACAAGATCCTGTGACTGTCAGTAATACTGTTTTTGGAACAGTCTTGAGTAACAGTGGTCCTTAACTCAGTACTAACAAAGTAAATTTAAAAGTAAACAAAAGATAACATCCAAAGAAGCATCTGTAAATGACAACATAGTCATTATTTTTCTTGAGGAGAGCTCTGCCTCTCTAATCTACTTTAAGTGGCAGAGGGAAATTTTAAATTTAAATTTTGTGTCAGGCTTCAAATATATACATGTAAGAGACAAAATACTGTCCTGGATTACAAACTAGAAAAAAGAATCACAACTAGGAAATAAGATTAGAAATAAGGAATTATTTTTCATCATGATGACAAAAAATAAATTGTCTTGAGTTGCACATTAGTTCCAGCAATGTTTAACATATATATTAAAGAACTGGCAAGGAGGAAGAGGAGTGGGGGAAAATAATAGTCTTGCAAGAAGATTTAGGTGCTTGAAAGGTAAGAAAGAATGATTAACTTTATGAAAATATAACTGGATGAAAAGCAGTTCTTCACTATTGAAAGAATACTACAGTAAGTGTTTCCAAACTTTTTTTTAATGGCAAGTCTTTACAAATTTTCCAGAGTAGGTAAAGATCTACACATGGTAAATTTAGGTCTGCTGATGTAGAGTGAGCACACACAAAAAGCCCAAAGTTAAGATCCTGTAAATAAATTAATTTTCTGTGAAGGAAATATATCACTTAGGGGGAAAAAGGAAGGTTGATACAACTCTCTTGTTAGCAAGACAATGTCTTTAGTTACATTTTGTGGGTAAGAAGGCCCTGGACTAGCAGCTGAAGAGTTTCTGCTGTATGTTTGATATGCCTTTTATCCCACACAAGTAGCTTGCCGCTTCTCGAAACACAGCCTTGCTACTGAAGAAGAGTCTCTGGAACATACAGGACATGCACTTGCTCAGCTCCTGAACCTGCCTGTTCTGCTTTGAGTTCTCACCTTCCTCACTCCCACTTTTGATCATTTTCCGTTCCTGTATTGTCTTGTTCTCCTGTTGTCTCAATCACAGGGATAATAGGGGTCAAAGTGGGGATGTGAGCCCTTCATAGCAGAGTTTTCCTGGCCCCCATTACATGTCTGCACATCCAGCCAGCTGTGGTCAAGTTAGAAGGTGAAGGGATGAAATGAAGTAGTTTGCACACTGCTTCCATCCCACCTAGGATCTCTAGAATTGAATGCTGAGAAAAAGGTTGGAAAGAAGGGGAGAAAAAAGAGGGAAGGAGAATCCATATTTATTTAATAAGTAATTTTCTCAGGAGGCTGGTAGGCCTGATTGTAAGATGCATATACACCTACAGGCTCAGCGTTTCAGGAGTTGTGAAATGGGTGCAGGGGAGCATCTTTTATACAGATGGAGAAAACTCAAACATCTCAAATCCCTTAGTGAGGTGACAGTTGGCAAAGAATAAATTTTTAATGTTTCTCTGGATGTGTTTAGTCAACCATTAAGTTTTTTTTTTCTTCCTATTTGTAATGTGTCTTTAACGCTCTCTTTTCATGTGCACTGATGACTAGAGAGGACAGGTTTTCAAGTTTTTTTGTGCAATGAAGATTACACTTTTTTTCCATGAGCAAGAAAACTTCATGTCACATGTGGCCTAATGTGCAGAACATCCCTGAGTGTTGCTGCAGTACCACAGAACAGAACAAAGCACACACACAAAGCTCCTGTGCCCTGTTCTCCTTTGAACTTGTGTCCCTTTTACAAAGGGTTACTCCTCAGATTTCACTACAATTCTGTTGTATTTCACTTCAGTAAGAGGAAAATTGTGTTCCTTCTCTGATAAATAAAATGTTGTTAGTCCACTGTGCATTATTTTAGTTAGTTGGACAACACCTTCCAGTGTTAACATCAACACACATCAGTGTATGTTTGATTGGTTTTAGTTCACTGCCTTTCACTCCTGCAAAACGAATAAATCCAATACACTTCCACATATCTGTACATGCTAAAAAGCTTTTCTATACTTACATCATCTATTCAACAATTTTCTAATTATTAGGAACAAAATAGTAATTACACCACTGTTTCTTTGGCCATGGGAACACCCTCAGTTAAAAAGAGTGCTTTGGAGGGTAACAGATGTTTTATCTCTTGGCCTCTGACTTCAAAGGAAAACAGTTATCTGGAAGGCACAAAAAAAGAGGCAGTAATCAATTGTTCTGTCATATTTTGTGAGCATGGTAATTGCTGACTCAGCTGCTTAATACAAGGCATCTGAGACTATCTTTTTAGGCAGGCTTAAAATCTTTTAAGAAGTGGCAAGATGCTTGAAATGAAATGCTAAAATTAATGAGTTTGTAACTTTTAATTATGGTGGGGTTTTTTTTAATAAAGTAATTTTTACTGCTTATGACTTCTGAAAGGGTGAGACTGAATGCCTCTCACATTGAATTTCATCATGCAGAAAGCTACTTTACAGCAAAATTATTTTTTTACAGCAAAATGTTTAATTAAATAGATCATTACAGGTAGATGAAAAAATCTAAATGTTGATCAAAGTAAAGCTAAGGGGTTTTTTTCCCCTATATGTTAAGTTTTGGAACAGGTGTTTCCTACCCCAAAAATCTGCAACAGCTTTTTGTTTGATGTTATTTCTTTTTTTTCCCTGGAGATTTCTTCAAGGGCAAAGTGGATATTATGATATTTGAATGATTATACTAAATATGGAGAAAGAATTTAATTCTCAGAAAGTACAGAGACAATCTGTAGTCTACGGTCAAAGGCCCTTGTGAAATAAAGGGTAAGATACAAAAAATTATGTGCTTCTTTAAAGTGGTCAGGAATAATATACAATTAAAATGTAACATACACAGAGCCATTCATTTAACTGAAACAGTTAAATATCAGAAAGAAAAAAAATATTAATTTCAAGCTCCATTGGAAACTCCAAAAACAGTATTTGCTAAACCATACAATAAAAAAAAGTATTTACATATTTCATTTCAATACTTTTTAAAACATTAAGAAGATACTAGGAAGGTGATGTGTTAAGCTAATTGGAAATATTCTGTTCAAACATACATGTTGATTCTTCATTCTTGTATGAATGGATCACCCCAGGGCAGCAGCTACTGTTCCCACTGTGTTCACATGGGAACCTGGACAAAACCGGGATTGATTTTCTCCACTTTCACATTGTCACTTGCTCATTAAATCAACCTTTTCAAGAAAGGTTGAAGATCATACCATCTTGAGGAGTCTATCTCTGCCTCCTTTGCTTCTCTTCGCACCCAGTTCTCTCTCTGTTCTCCTTCCCCATCCTTCCTTACTTTGTCTGTGCTGTCTGCATGAACAGAGTGCAGCGTCCACTCTGAGCCCTTGGGGGTGCAGTACAAGAACAAGATCCAAGCCTGGATGTCTGCCCTGTGGCTGCCTCTTCCTGGGCCTGTGCACCCTCTGGAGCCAACAGCGAGTGGAGATGACACAGCACTGCCAGAGCAGTTTGACCTGGAAAAAACAGAGGAGCTTGCTACATGCAAGCAGGCACTGGCCTAGGCTCCAGGGTGATGGAGAGTGAGGCTGAGACCCATTCCCTACTGGAATTTTGGGTGCACAGATTTAATAGAGAGCCAAAGAGTAGTGGGGTTAGCCTGCAGTGCAGGTCGGAGCATGGAGTTGTGTCATCAGGCGTGGAAAGGGAGCAGTGGGAAGGCAGAGTGCACATGAGCACTGAGCTACCAGAGGCAATTAGGGGAACCTAAGTGGATGTGATGCCTTAGGTTTTAGCTTTTATATTTTTCAAATCCTGTCCTGTTAGTGTAGCTCTGAAGTTTTCTGTAGCTTGTTAAGTGCTGTTCTTTATGCTAAGATAGACATAACAAACCTCTGTAACTTGCTCTCCAAGGACACCCAGAACAAGAACTGTAAACCATCATCTTGGGGAGAGTGGGGCAAGCTTGGGGAAATTCCATCATTGGCTGGGGTCTGGTTGGTGAATTTATGTTGATATAAAAGTGTGAAGAACTCGTGACCTATCGTCCATTTTGGGATCCACTGAGGCAGGACCCTCTGGAGCCTAGAGTGTGCACCTGAAGGCCTTTCAAATAAATACCACCTTTTTTCTTTACTCCTGTCTAGTCTCTGTTTCTAGGTAGCCTGATAAGGCATCAGATGGAGAATTGCTGCATTTTCATTTTTATTGAAATATATATAAGTAGACGTATAATTTCTGCAGGGGAAGCTTTCTTTGGAAATAAATAAATAGAAATATTTTTGGTTCTACATATGTTTTAAATCAAGTCTTACTTCAGTGATTCATGTCAAGGAGACAGCTGGAGAGCTTCTGCCGTCTTGCTTTAGGAAGAGCTCTGCTCTTTTATATGCTCTTCCTTGGGCACTTTAAACAAGTAGGTTTTTTTGCACTGATCAGTGCAGCCAACCTAACTCAATCTTTCCAAACACTTATTTTGAGATTACTGGATAGGTAGGAGTACTGTTAGAATTACTCATATGACTATAGAGAGGTGCAGCAGAGAAATTATTCACATATTATGATTTAAAGAATAGTATAGTATCCTTTTTTTAATGAGTGAATATTTAGTAATGCATTTTGGGAGAAGGGTAGATGAAAATCTGCTCAGATTAAGCTTTGGTCATCACTCTAAGTAGCCATAAAATTGAAATGTTAATCACAAAAGTTATTAGCATTGCCGGTTGGATGTTCTGTGTATTTGGTACTCTAACTTCATTAACTGTCTACACTAATTTTTAAACAGGCAGCCTCTGTCCAGCTGTCCTCTTTGGGTATGTCTGCATGACAAAGGCATTAGTTGATGTAAACTCTCCCAGGATTCCTGGCAAATACTCCAGGGTTGCTACTGAGTGCTAAAACTCACATCGTTTATCTTGCCTGCAGAGTTGCCTGGACCTGCTGGATTAGACTGATGTAAATACATGGGGTGGATCACACTCAGTTTTAATGTGTCTCTGTAGCTGTGCCCTGCAATTGCAGCTGGTATTTGATAGATTCTTTGTTTGTACTGCTTTTTATTCTTTCTATATTTGGATTCAAGGCAGGAGACAGAAGTACATGTTTTTGGAATCAAATTTGGAAAGCACTTCTAACAGATGTTGATAATTGTATGGCACTTCTGGCACTGCTAGACAAAAGGATGAACACAGCTGGTTGAACTGTATTTATTGAAAATAAAATGCTGTGAAAAGTTCTCATTTTAGTATAGTGATTAGGCTAGGAAAATGCAGAAGTATTTGAACAAAAAAAAAACCAATTGAAATTTGGCATGTCAATTGTAAAATACTATTTTGGAGTTCAGAAATAATCTAAACTGTTGACTTCAAGTCATACTGCTGCAGTTCATTGCTTTTATCTTTCCTGACTTTTTCATCCCTTTATCTCCAGTTAGATTGTTATTCCAAATGCATTTGGAGCACGTAGGTGACCTTCAGTAACCCTCCCAAATGTATATACCTTCACCTTTGTATAAAATTAAATGTTGCCTGCTGTTTCAGTATTGTATCTCAAATTCAATGGATCCTGTTATGGATCCTGAGATCTTTGGATCTCTGCAATATTTATCCTTTGGAGTACAGGTTTTTTTTCACTGCTTTGCTTTTACTTTCAGTGTATTTCCACTTTGAACCCATTAATTGTGTGTATTGAACACCTGTCCCGCTTCAGATCCCTGAGGTACGCAGCTCTTAACTTCTCTCTACTTGGAAGAGAAGCCATTAATTACCACTCTTTGTTTCCTCTCACTTAGCTAATTTTTACTCCACAACAAGAATTTACCTCTTACCCTGTGGTTATTTATTTTCCTTAATAGTTTCTTGTCAAGTATCTTATCACAGGCTTTTGTCAAGCCAAGTAAGTTATATCTACCAAATCTCCACCATTCTCCCTGTTTCATTAACAATGTCCAACAATTCCAATAAGGCAGGGGCAGTGTTTTCCATCAGGGAGGTCCAGCTTTATCAATGTGTGTTTCTATGCTATCAGCTAATCTACAGCTAAACGAAGACATCATGCCCACAATATCTGTAGTTTCTTTTTCATAAAGGTCAGCTTTATGCTGCTTTACTTGGCTTTTTTTTTTTCTTATAAATGTTTAAATAGATATCTCTGTCAGCATCCTACCTTTTTATTTAGATGCACTCTTTAACATTCATGAATCACTACCTTCACAGTGGGGCAATCAAGTTGAAATCACAGCTGATTTTCCATTTTTCTTAATCTTCCTTGAAAATACTATTGAAATGTTGTTTTAAAAGTACTTTAATTATTAAAAATATTTTAAGACTACCTAGAGGATAAAATATGCCTGTTGCATAGTGATAATTAATGTAAAGACATTTTCTAGGTTTTTTTGCACTAATCATAAAATTTCCCACTACAACCTGAATTAGCAGCATTGCAATTCCTGTTTTAGACTCCCAAGCAGTATTTCTGAATGCTTTAATGATGATTTGTATGATTTTATTTTAGTGAAGCAGCACTTGCATAGGTCTTCATTCCTCTTAGTCCTCAGTGAGGCTAGTTCAGAGTTTATGAAATGCTTCGATTTTCAAAGGTTGCCAATGTTAGTGGCAATGATGTTCAAAGGTCTTGCTGAAGTTATTGGAGAAATGCTGATAGGAAAAAAGTCTTAAAAGCTCCCTCTTTCTGTAACTCCCATTGTATATCCCCCTGTGAAGTGTTCAGTCACAGGTAAAAACTAGAAGCTCACATTTCTGTGTGAGATGGACTCATTCCTTTCAGTATTGAATGTCACATGCTTTGAAATAACACTGTTGTGCTTAGAAATTCCATAATAGGAGCTTCCATGGTTGGGTACCAGCTTTATCTTCATTTCCCACCTCCCTTCCATCTGGGGGAGAATACTTTCTAATTACTTGTGTTTTCCAGATCACTCGTGGTCTTTGCTTCCATGCTGAGTGGAGATTACACTCTCCTATTAGCCCTTTTAAGGTCCAAGGAATGCCAGCCATGCCATGTGTGAGCAATCTGCAGGCACCATTAGCACTGCTTCGGTGCCTCTTGATAACACTCGCTAGGAAGTCAATTAAAGACGTCAGGGGGTGGGCTGGGCCACTTCTTTTTACTAACAACTCTCATTAGGGGGTGGAGAATGGGGAGGTTGAACAGGTGATTTTTAGTATTTTAAATAAGAAACGGGAAAACACCCAGACTACCTTTCTCCTTTTTTTTTTTTTCCCATTAATTCTCTTCTCTTTCCTTCCCTTTTTCTACTTTCTTCCCTGTTTCTTGAAAGATTTCTAAAATCTCTGGCAGATATGCCATTTGGCAAAGTCTGAAAGCAGCGATAAGTACAAATCTCAACAGAAGAAATATATACAAATGATGAAGACAAAAGAAATCAAATTAATGTTTCAATAGGTAAAGGTAATCTTGGGCAATCATTTTTCAGAGCACCCTCTGATCACAGGCAGCCCCTCTAGTCATGATTTGGGCTGAGCTGAGGACACTCTTCCTTTTATAGAAATTTTTGGTACTGTGTAGGTTGGGAAGCTTGAGAACTTCTAAATATTCAGGACTATAAAGAAATTTAAGTTTAAAGAATTAAGCAGAATGGGATGTGATTGTCCCTGTGTTTATATATAAGTTTCCACCAGTGAAAGAGTATATTGCTGGGGAGGACACCGGTGAGGCTGGTGTGTGGCCTTGAGCAGACGTGTTTTCAGTGGTGATGCTAAATACCGCTGACAGTTAACTCCTGAGGTGGAAGAATTGGTGCTTCGTAAAAGATATGTAAAATACAGACTAAGGTACATATAAGCTGTGGTAATTAAAAACTTTGAAACACAGTTCATATTTCTGGATGTGTTTTAGAACCTGAGGGTGATTGTTGTTACTCACCAATGAACCTCATTTTTTGAGTATTGCAGAAGATACTAGGAAAAAAGAAATGTAAAACCAGTTTTGTTTTTCATAGCAAGAGATCCAGTTTGTGATTCTTTCCGCTATTTGGGTTTGGCTTTTTTTGGAGGGGGTCCTCCCCTCTCCCTTTTTTCCATTGTTACTTTACAGATTTTCCAATGGGATATGGGAGTATACAGTTCAGCTTGCCTTTTCCCATGTTTTGCTTTGAGGAAAGACAGTGAAAATTTGAGTCTTGAACAGAGTCAGGATATGTATTTCCACTCTAGGAACCATCATTGTGATTGAGATTAATTCCAAGCAGGCAGTAGAATCACTTGGAATGTTTTTGAGCACAGCTTTTTCATCAGCATGGAGGTTTTGTGACTCAAGTGTCTTT
Organism: Vireo altiloquus; assembly: GCA_013396875.1. NCBI lineage: Eukaryota > Metazoa > Chordata > Aves > Passeriformes > Vireonidae > Vireo > Vireo altiloquus. Next base: position 415,391 of record VZRF01004447.1, read on the forward strand.
AGTCTTGATACAGAGTAAAAATGGAAAAAACCCTTCAAAATCCTCATTCAAGTCTTCCATTTTCATTATGTGGCCCACAAGGTATTCAGTGGTCCTTTTGAGGTAAGTTCATTAGCTAAAAGCCATCATGTGTTTGGAAAGAGCCACATGCAGCACAACCCCAGAAGGGAAGCACTTTATAAGAATGCATTACACAGTGTTTTAGCCAGAAAAGAACTGATACCTTTAAATGATCACCACATCATACCATGAGATAGTACAAAATGCTGTTTGTATCTGGCAGTTATCTTGCTCCAAGTTAAAAAATAACCTGAAATGGCTAGTTGAAATTCTTCAAGCACTTTGAGCTTGCAGCAGCACATCACTCATGTTAGAGCTCCCATCCCATCCTGCTGGTGAGTGCATCTCACCTCACCTCGCTCCAGCTTCATCCCGTGGCAGCAGAGGGATGCAGTGAACAAAAGGACTCAGGCAGCAGAAAGAACTGTTTCTCTATGTTCCTCTTTTTAAAATTCTTATATCAGCTCTGAAACAAAATGGTGTCTTCTGTGTTCATAAAATTAACGTAAGGGTTTCTGCTTCAGAGGTTTGGATATGCGCAGCCATGATTGCACAAATCTTGTGTTAATATCAGTTGTACGTACATATTTCTGCTGTCCACCTGTCCCTCCATCTATAGCAACTGAAAACCAAGGCTTTAGTACACTTTTTACTTTTTTTTTATAACAACTTTTGTTGCTGATCTGTCAGTTTACACAGTGCTGATGTTGAGGAAAACTAATAAATATAATACGTAATTTCTTCTTTTTTGGTTTTTTTTTCTCAGTGTGCTATCTGTCTTCTGGTTTATATTTATGGTATATCATTTATTTTTACTTAATGGAAGAGAATATAATGGAGAGGGTTTTCAATATTAATTCTTATTATTCCAGTTACTTATTTTCAGAATTATTTATTTCCATCTTGTTGAATGTTTGGGAGAAATGACTTATCTGCTAGTGTGTGCAATAAAGATAAAATGAGAGATTGTTTAGTCTTCTAAAAAGACACGTTATTTGTTTTCTTTTGAAACAACTGAGGACATGAGATGTAAATTAGTGAAGAAATAGTAATGTGCATCTCCATCAGAAGAGTTAGATTTATTAAGGAGCAAAATTAAGAAATATGACCTGACTTATTGTATTAAACAACAATTTTCAGCCCCCATACTGATATCTCACCAAGTAACTGCCCTGGATTTATTTTTATAAATTTTATTATGTTAGGCATTAAATAAGTGTCTTTTAGACCACTGTGTGAGGAATTATGTAGAGGAGATTGTAAAGACTGATGAGACTGATCTATTTAAATAATCAAGAAGAGGAGCTAGAGAAGTCTGACCATCCATTTGCATCTGCAATCTAAGATCTGTTAATTGTCCAGACTCCCCCCAGAAATCTGTGGTAAACCAGATAACTGGATTTCATTTTATACATTCCAGTGTGGTACCACAGAAATGCTGTCCTACTGCATATAATAATTTCAGCTAAATAATTCAGCTAATTGTTGCTAAATCTGGTTAGTACTTCTTTTTTTTCTTTAGATTATTTTTGTTCTAGTCTGTTATTTCCTACTAATGGTATAGAGATTGAAAGCTCACAGACCACTTTTCTCTTTTGTTCCCCTTACACTAAGATGTCTAACGTGCTGCAACCGTATTTAAGTTTAATTCTGTCTCTGGCATGCAAATCAACTTTCACAAGTTGGAGAAATCCATATTGAGTGCATTGGGATATCTGTAGGTTAAAAAAAGAGTATCTGTTTTATAGAAGTAGAATTAATATCTGAAAACCATAGAAAAGAACAGTGATTGGCATTAAATTAATACTTCAAGACATCTTAAATGGTGTTGCATTAGACAGGTCCTTGAGTGACTCAAGTCTTTCAAGTTCTATTTTTCCTATCTGAGAGTCTGGGCTGTGTACCCTGGCAAGGTATGTCAGTTTTTCTCTCAACCCATCTCCAGGAGCTAAAAATTAAAGTTAGCAAAATATCTTGTTTCCTAATGTCACGTGGCAAATTATGGACCCCAGACACTCTTATTGCTGAGGCTGCTGAGAAGATGTAACTTCTATCCCTGGCTTTTGACTGTTTTGTTGATCCATTTTTACTCGTTACTGTGAATTACCACATTCAGTTTTTATAAATCAGCACAGCCGTTTATTCCAGTAGAAAGGTAAAATAAATGTGATTGGACTGCCATGTTTAGTATAAATCTACAAACCATGTACTTAACCATAATAATGTCCACCATTACAGTACAGGCAAATTCTACTCTTGAGGTACACTTTTGGTCAGAATTTTATTACTGGCCAAGTCCAGGGCCCAGCCAACCTCTGCTCGGGGATTCTATCATGTGCAAACGTATGGTAGCAATAAATTATGAAAATGAGAGGAAGGCTTTGCAACTGAAAGGCCTCTCCATATTTCCTGCTTGTCCCTGGTGCTGAAAAAGTGATTGGAGGGATATTATATGACTTAGGAAGTCTGACTTGTAATATATATTGGTGGCAATTTTACCTTATTATTTCGAAACAGAAATTTACCAAGGGCTTTAACTGTTATCTTTTTTTAATGTCAGTTCAGGTATCACTGTTGCTCATTTCTGTAAACTGTATCTACATGAACACTTCTCCCAATTGAAAAAAACAACAGGGAGTAAGCAGGAACATAAAATTATTTTTAGAAAATGCATTTTTAATTACTGAGATGCTTAATTATTGAGTACTACTGAAAATATCCTGTGAACCTCATCACTATGCAAATGTATTCAGTTTTGGAAACAATTAAATGATAATAAAGCATTCTTTTTTCTTTTACAACATAGTACTGCAACGAAGCTGTTACCTCTCAGTGTGCATTTTAATGAGTTTTAAGTAACATTTTAATGAGCTCAACATTACCATAAACCCAAGGATTAGACAAAATTGAATTTACTGGGGAAAAGGAAAGGGTTCATTAAGAGTTAATTATATAGTTTAAGAAGAAATATAACTCATTTTATGATGACTTCAACCATGAATTCAGCAGTAGATCTATACTTATGAATAGGAGTAGAAATGCCATTATTATATTGACATAAAAACATGAATTTGCACACTTCTGCTCAGTCTTCCAATGAAAGTTTCTGTATGGAAATCCTTGGGTCAACTTTGTTCTTATCCATCTCATTATTGCATCTGAGGAGAAAAAATACCAAGCTTTGTATTGCTGGTTTGTAATTCCACCTACTATTTTTATAAACATCATGAAAAGTGAAAGCAAAGTTTAATGGATTTACCATTGCCAGTAGGATCTGAAGGCAGGTTCTGAATAAATGTCTTGGATTTATTATTTTAAAAAGGGCTGGTAGGGATTTGAATCCAAACTGCCATCTCTCCTGACATGTCCACTGTAACAGTGATGAATGTCTGCAGTGCAGGCTCCTGGATGCCCAGAAATCACAGGTAAATTCCCACATAACAGCTCTACGATGCCTGCATTTACATTCAAATGTACATTCAGATGTTGTTCAGATCCTACATGATGTGGATTTAAAGTGCTTGTGCTCAGTAATTTCAGCTGCACATTGAATTTACTGCTTCCCCTCTGCCAAAGCTGGCATTTCTGTTTAGCCATTTGACAAAGGAGGGAGGGTTGTAGCTCAGTGCCCTGAGATGTTTGATTAGAAAAGAACAAGAAAACAAGTCTTAAAATCTTAAGCAAAGTATTAGTTGTGCTGATTTAGTATAGTCTGTTGTTCATAGGATAGCTCTGTGGTCTGCTATTTTAAAAAAAAATGAATAAATTATTTCATTGATGTCACAGCCTTTTAGGGGAGTGAGGGTGTTGAAAGCATTCATGAGTTTCAGTACAATGGAGCCAATCTCCATTGGGGGGAAAGAGAATTCTAGCAGATGTCTGTTTGAAGGAGAAAAACCATGAACAATGGCCAGCAATTCAACCTGCAGGAGTTTGGTCACTCCTGCTTGAGCCAGACCCAAAGGTGTGTCCTGAGAGTGGCAATTCTGGTCTCTGAGCTTCAAAATGTTAAGGTGAGCCTGCAGACCTGCACTGGAAGGATGATTTCTTGGAACAGAATTCAGGGTACTGGAGGCATTTGAAAAGGAGGTCTCATCAGTACTTTGGATTGAATAGGTGAAAGGAAGAGCAAAGAAGAACTATTAAGCAGATAATAAATTGTGGATGTGAGAGAAAGAAAACAAAGTGCCACTGGATGTGTGAATATGAGCCACACGTTTGTTCAGCAGCAGAAGTATTTCCATCTCTTCTGAGTTGTTTCCAGGAGATCTATCTGTTCCTAAGGAAGGAAGGAGGCCCCTGTGAACAGAATTAAGCTGTAAAATCAGACAAGTACCAACTATTGACTGAGCATTGTTTAGTGTCCCATGCTTTTTCTCCCCAAAAGCTCACCTCTTTGTATGAATGTGAGAACAGCCAGACACATGGAATTCTTGAGAGAAAAACTTAAAGTGTTCCACACCTACATCTGGAATTGTTCAGAAAAGGAGGAGCAGAGCTACAGAGGTCCTCCTCAAGGGAAAGTTTAATTCAATTTGCCTTAATTGAAGCTGCACAAGTGAACTACAGAATGTTTCCAGTTCTCCTGGTCTCAGAGAAATCCCACAGTATGCACTGGTTGTATGAGCTATTGCATTTTACGTATTCTTTATTCTAAATTCCTTAGTCTAAATATGGGGAAGCATACTGCATAGTTTAACAACACATTTTCCTTGCTGGAAAATCTGCTTTAAGTAGTACTATTCTCTCCTGGCCACTTATTTCCTCTGCTTGTAATAGCTTGTCATTCTCTCAGTTGTTTATGAATCTGGGCTGTGAACTGGGCCAGTAGAGTGATGTGGGTTAAAGATCCTCAGCAACAGGAGTTGTTGCTTTTCTTTTTTCTTTTCTAATTGGCATGGAAGGAAATGTTTGTAGTACTTGGCCTAAAATCTATCCCAGGTGAATACTGTGATGGAGGCTAAAAATTCCCTCCATCCTATCCTGTCGGGTCTAATAATCTAATCTGCCTCTTTCAATATTCTTCTTTGTCTATCATATGGTGCTTGAATATTTTATCTAGTTGGTATAGCCTCTTGCTTTCCAGTGCAATCAAAGAATGACAGTGTCTCTATAAATGTACACAAATTAACTGATTTGTGGAAACTACAGACACAGGTATTGTGTGTCTACTTAAACTCCATGCTGAGAAGGAGGGAAACGAGTGACTTAAAAGTGCTGGAAAGTTTCTCTTTAAACCTGTTTAACGTTTAGTTATGAAATGTTGCCTGAGCTGGAATAGAGTCTTTGTTACACTTGCAGTTGGAAAGGAGGTAAGAGGAACAATTGTAAAATGGATTTTGTATTCTAATGTGGGATTAACAGAGGTCTTTGAGACCCTTTGGAGGAATGTGAGCCCTTCATAGGAAGGGCTCACCCAGCTGTTGAGTAACTTAAATGCTGTTTCAAAGGCACATCTCAGACTGCTGCTTTTCTGTAGCCTGGGGTACACAGTTGTGTTGTGCTCATTGTCAATTTTCTCTTATTTTAAAGGAGTCATCAGATCTGTAGTTACCCTGATTTTCTCTTGTACTAAACTGCCAGAGGAATATTCAGCACCAAGGGTTTTGAAGGATGTGTGGCACATGGGGATTTTATTTTGTTATCCTAGTTTTTTGTACTGATCTTTTTTTTTAATATGTGAAATTTGTTGTACGTGAAATACCAGTTTGGGACAGCAGTATTAGTTAAAGAAAGAAAAAAAATATTGTTTCACATTTACTGGAAATCACACCATTATGCTACTACACATTCAACAGTTTGTCTGAGTGTAACCCCTTAGCTGAAGGTCATTTGGAGTCTCAGGCATAGCGCAGTGTGACTCGAGGGTGGAGATGGACATCCAGGTTCTGGTCTCTCTTTAGGTGCTTAAGCTCCCCTTTCAAAATTATTGCTTCAGGCTTTTATGGTTGGTCTTTGCTCCTGCTTCTTTATTTTTTTTTTTTTTCTTTTCTTTCCTCTTGCATCATGTAGTGAATAATAATAAGGGCAATGTGAACTCTTATTTTCTTTCTTACTTCTGAAAATAACTGGGAGAGTTATATTTTATACTGAATAGAAGTAATTCCTTGTGCGATTTGAATAGATCAAAGCTGCAAAAGGTTACTGGCAAGTTACACCAACTTCTTTGTTTTGGATAAAATCTCAAAATCGAGGCTCTTTGCGTTTAGACCACAGAAAGCTACTCACTATCTAGATGTTTGTGAATTATTTCCTGGTTTGTAATACGTTGACAGAACTAAATCTAATTCATCCCAAGAGCACTTTAATATAGGTTCTACATATCACATTGCTTCTTCTCTTTTTAGAGCTCTGGAAACCTAAATTTATTATGCAGAATGATATGATAACAAGTGACAGATAAATTCTTTTGCATTTTTCAAGATAATCCAGAAAATATGTTCTGTAGCATTTTTTTGTCTGTTGTTACATTTGAAAGAATTTGAAATTCCTTGCCTGAAGGTAGAATCCAATAACAAAACTTGAAAAACAACCCCAACATTGGAAGAAAAAAAAGTTTTTATTGTCCTCAGAGATGATAGAGTGAAAGTTCTAAAGAACAGTTTCTCTAGGCCATGCATCCTTACTTCTTTCATTTATTGGATATTATTAAAATAATGTTGAATTAAAATAATATGAAAACATAAGTGATAGAGGAATTTTAGGAGGTTTTTTTATAAATTCTTTCAGAGGGGGTGTCTGGACATGCTGACTGGACATGCCTCAGTGGCAGCCATGCAAGCACATTTTATGATTTTCCAGTTTCCGTTCTGTATTTGCTGGGACAAATTCTATGAGAAATGGAAACAATTGAGCCTTTCAGAAGATTGATGACTAAAGGTTGGGTCCAGAAGGAGCTGCTGCTGGTGAGCCTGTCTGCCATGACAAGCCTGTTTCTGGGACAGAGCGCGTGAGGCCAGCCAGGCTTATGGAGCCTGTTGAAATGGCATCTGGCAAGCACCCCAAAATGGCCCATTGACATGGGAACAGTTTGTAGGATGGGAAGGGAGGTATTTGAGAAGCAGCAGGCGGCTCCCACTGGTTTTGGGTACCAGCTGTGGATGCATCTCACGCTCCGTATCTGATGAAGTGTGGCTGCACAGTCCCCTCATGATGGAGTTACTGAAGCTTATTGAGGAATATGTGCCTTGCTATGTCTGCTCCAATATCTCCTTTTCAATCCTGACTTCTGAAGGGAGCAGCACAAAAGCCCCGACAAAAAAAAAAAATTAAAAATCCCGCTCACAAAAAATTGAATAGATGAGTTTTAGGTTATAATTAACAGACAGGGACCATGGTTGGGCATGGAGAAATGGGAGATGGATGGAAGAGGATTCCTATGTTGGGCAACAGCCTATTTTGTTTGATGCTTTGCCTAATGTGGCTGAAGTATAGCAGTAATGTGGCAGTGCCCCCTGCCAAGACGGGAAAGCATCCCAGCTGTTGTGTATGTGTTGTGCATGTGTACACAAGAAGTTTATTAGAGGCTATTCACACTTCAGTGGAGCTCTGAGATTGCAGTCTGTATTATATTGACTAAATGAAGCATATAACATTCTATATTTCTCATACGAGAAATATTCATTCATTTGTATTCATTTTCATGATTCTCAGCTGCTCTTGTTCTTTTGTTTTACCGAGGGCACACATACATCTTAGGTGTTTTGGCTGGGCTCAAACTGGAAACCCAGGGGACTGACGGACTTAAAATGGTTGTAGGAGAAGCAACTTCAGTTTGGAAACAGAAAAAATTCAATTGCTCAGTGCTGTGTCAAACTCTAGGTAGCTTTCATTAGATTGAGCACAGTGCTGCAGGTACCTGGCAGTGCTGTTTTTGCACTCAAAACAGCAAACCTGCATGTTAATGTACTGTAGTTTCTAAACTTTACTAGTTAAATCTGTACTTTCTGGGGAATCTCTCTGCTGTACACATAGATCTGTAGTGTACAGTTTCTTGTGTGCTCTTCTCAAGCACAGGATGAAAAGCTCCCACCAGAATTTTGTTTGTATATCATTAACATCTAAGATTTTTTTGGATGCCATTGCTTTTGAAAATTTTTTATATACTTCGAATTCTCTTAAGTTTATTTTTTGGTTGGTTGGCAACCAAAGGCAAACAGGCAAAGTCTAAACTATTCTTTTATAACAGTAGCGTAGGACATTGTGGAGGATTTCCTCTTCCTAAAAACAATCCTCCCTTCTACATTGTTGGGAGGGAAGCATGGGTGATGCGATTTGAAGTGTGTTGAGTGCTTTTGGTGAAACTTGTCCCATATTCCTGCTGCAAAGAAGACATTCTGGCATAAAAGTGACGGAAAAAGTGTCACTTCAATTTTCATGTGGTGTTTCCTTAAGCTGTGCTTGCCTCCACATCTGATATTCACATTAGTTGGCAAAAAAATAAATAAGTCATTTATTTACTTGTGTAATTCCCATTATTTTCTGAATATGTAGTTCATTAAAAGTGAAGTTCACGTAAAAGCTATCTTCAGATCTGAGTTAAACTGCTAAATGTCTGATCCTTGTTGAAATTGAAGACTTACAGCAGACCGTGCACTTTTTTAAAGTTTGTTGTCTACAATTACAGTATCAGTTCTTCAAGAAAGTCTCTGAACTTTAAGCAAGTAGTTGGGTTTTCAGTTTCAGTGAAATAAAACTCCTAGTAATGTGTCTCTTGTTCACATTAGCAATCTGTGCAATGCATTCATCAAGACTGATTATGCTTTAAGAATAAGAAAAAAGAAATCTGTTCTGTATCCCAGAGAAAATTTTTCAACGTATTACGTTGTATAGCTTTAGATTTCTGAAATTACTTAAATGTGGTCTTCAGGATATTTGCATTCATAAAGAATACTTGGTTATGCTTATTGCTTCTCTTTGCCTTTCTTGACTGTCAAAACACAGTGATGCTTTTGAAGATTTATAGCAGATGGATAATGAGATTGCTGACTGTTAACTGCAGCATTCAGAATTTGCTGGTGGAAAGAGGTGGGAGTTTAAAAAAGGGAGAAGGTTGTCGGGGATTCATTGCAAGGAAGACAGGTGATAGAACTTCATTTTCAATCAGGAGGCTTAAACATAAATATGTTAAATTCTAAATTAGAAAAATCTCCACTCTTCATGCTATCTAGTAGTCATATAAAATCTTTCAGGAAAAAAAAAAATTACAGAGATGTCGGATTGCATTTAAGTGATCACAATGAATCACAAGAAGGGCAAGGAGATTATACAATTTTTCAGCAAGTATATTCAGGCTATATTGCATATGCTTAATTCAGCCCAAATTGTAGCCTTTAAAAAAATCAGAGAGAAATCATAAGCTAGAGTCTGCAATTATCCCTTGTATACCTGTGTAATTGTGCAAACGGGAAAATAGATCAGCACTGCCCTTAACTGGGCTAGCAACATTTCAAAGTCTGATTCTTGCATTGTGTGCTGTAAATAAGAATGGAAAAAGTCTGTCTTCTTTCCTGACCTCTGTACAGTCAGCTAGTTGGGGTACACCTCAGAATGCAATTTAGAGGAGAGACAAAAAGCCATCTATCTCCCACTGACTCTGTTTGGAGTCTGTCTCTTTACTTGTCACTGTCACTTCACCCACCTCAGCACTGTAATTCTCTGTTCACTCGGTTTAATAGAGTCCATCTTTAGAAGCAACACTTTTATGTTTAGCCATTAATGTTCATCATAATCTTTTGGATCTCTATATCTGTGTATATGAACAGTTAAAAGTTTTAGAGGATGTGTCAGGGGTTTTTCCACATTTTTGTCTTTGCTGAGAATAAAGAGCACGCTATCTTGAGCTCTAAGTACTGGATAAGTTACTAAGTTCAGAAGCACATGAAATAGAGAAAAAGGGATGAAGCCCAAGAAAGTTGCTGAACTGGCAAGGAAGAAGATTCTCCTTTTGTTTCTTGATGCAGGTATCTCTGTGCTGGTCTCTTCATTACTTTGATTTCTAGATATGCTACTAATCAAATATTGTTGAAGCTACTAGACTGAAAATATCCAAACACTGAAAATGATTCTCATAGGCTTGGGGCTCCATTTTACTGAACTTAGTCATGGTAAATTGGCTTGCATTCATGTCTGCTAGGCAGTATCAGGAGACAGGCAAAAAATGGGAAATAGAGGAGGAAAAAATGTATAGCTCCTTATAATATATATATATATTTAAAGGTAGCAGCTTTTTCCTGGCTGCAGCTTTTTCCTCTGCACATGCAGAGGGAGCTCAAGAACTCCCTGAGAGTCTTGCCTAGGATTGTTGCCTAGGTTGTGTGTTTTTGTTGCAATTTTCCTTACAAAATGAGACAGGCAGTTGCTGAAACAAAGAGGTCGAGCAGCAGCATCTTCAAACAAAGTGTATTATTATTCTTCACAAGGAAGGTTGTCTGTGACCTCTTGGGGTTTTTTTCTGTCACCCTGTTTCAGCAGGTAGTGCTGGCTTGCTCAGGGACCATTTCAGCAGATCACACACATTAGTCAAGATCTAAAATACCTCCCTGCACCATATGCTACCTAAAGTATAATAATCCTTTAATCTGTCCACTGCATGACATCTGGTCAGTTATTTGACTTAATAACTCATGTTGATTGTTCATATAAGTATGTATCAGAGGAGGGAAGTGCCAAAGCAGTGGGTTTAGGAAAATGCCGGTGGGGAAGTGCCTTGGATCAGGGGAGACCTGCTTGTGGTATGGCAGGTGACCAAACTGTGTGAAATCTTTATATGAGAATAATATTATCCTGAGATAAGCACAAAACAGAATAGGAAGAGGAAGATGAACTACCAGGACCCAAGTTACAGAAGCGCATTAATATTTACTCGGTATCTCTTTATACCCTCTAGTCAGCACAACAGATGTAGCTGTGTTTTACGACATTATAATTCATTTAAAAAGGCAACAAAGATACTCTTTCCCTCCCTCCTGTCCCCGGTAATTTCAGATGTTCGCCGTGCACACTGGGGGGAGGAGGAAGAGAGACAAGCGCTGGTGGGAGAAGAATGCAATTATCCAAAAGCCTCCTGACGGGCATCCACTTCTTCCTTCCAGCTTAGCTGCTCTGACCACAGGCTGGGGGCTCGTGGGACATGGACCAGATTGAAAAAGTGGAAGCAGACAGATGGTTATTTGTAATCATCATGTAAATGTAAATCCTATAAAAATGTTTTCTTTCTGAGGGCCTGAAAGCTGGAAAGAAGGATTAAGGCATGGATATCTAGCCTAGAATAATTTTGACCCCGCCACCTTCCCTCCTACCCCATAAACATCATGGCTTTATCTCCACTTCCTTTAAACAAATCGCTGGAACCTCAGCCGAGGAAATTAATTCAGTTTCCATGTAATTCCCTGAGTTTATGAGCATCAGTTTGACCAGGGCCTGGATTTGGGCCTAGGCTGGCAGGTGCTGGTTAGCAGCTGCCTCGGGAGCGGGGGCTCCTTTTTGCTCCTTCCCCCCTCATCGCTCGCTCTGGCAGGTGCGTGCTCCACGTGTTTATCCCGGCACTGCCGCTGCTGGATGTGCTCCCTTTCCCTGCTTACACTCCTGGCTACCTGGAAATGGCCCTGGATGGCTTTGCTGCCTTAAAGGCTGCCGTGACTGCTCGCAGACATCTATCTTGTTTGAGCAGCATCAGCTTGTTTGAGCCACAAAGAGACCGATCAAACTTTAATTAACTTTTGTCCGCAGCGCCATTGTAGGCTGTGTGTACACTTTAGCTGTTCTTTGCAGCTCTCCAGTCCCTCGGTGCCTTTCCAGACAGCGAGGCTCAGCCATCCAGAAGCTTTTGCCCTTGCAAGGCTTTACCTTTTGAAAGGTGAGGGTGTTTGTGCTGCCATCAGGCTGGCAGGGGTTAGCAGCCCCTGAGGCCTGGCTGCACTGCAGTCCCAGAGCGGACAGGCAGGGTGGGAGGCCATCCTCCTCTTTGGTGCCCCTTGTTAATCATAAAATCACAGAAAGGTTTGGCTTGGAAGAGACATAAAGATCATCCAGTGTCCAGGATAGCTTTCACTAGACCACATTTCTCAGAGCTCCACCCAGACTGGCCTTGAACACCAGGGATGGAGCAACCACAGCTCCCCTGGGCAACCTGTGCCAGAGCCTCACCACGCTCACAGTAAAGAATGTAAGGTAACACTCAAGAATGTAGGGAAGCACCCATGCAAGCACCAAGGAGTCTGTGTGTAAAATTGCAATAAAGCAAAGCAAGAACACAGGATGAGGAAGAGGAGGCTGGTGGCAACGTTTTTCTGCTTGTGTTGAATTTTTAAAACATTAGTATGTGTGCCCTTCCAAAAGGGCCGTGAGGATGGCTGGCTTCTCAAGTGAACAAAAGCCTTTTGCCTGTGTGTGAAGAGGGTAGTCTGCTCAGGCACACTAATAGTTATTTGGAAGTACCCAGCAATTGTGGATAATTGGCTGAGGAATATTCTGCAGCTCTCAATCATTTTTCTGTTTTCACAGATGATTGTACCATTAGCTATGGTGAGTGCACTAAGCTGTGCTGCAGCTTTTCCATTTACTGTGCTAATACGTGTGAACTCAACTTCCAGTTGATGCTCCTTCCTCCTGTGGCTTCCTGTGCCACTCCAGGAGGATAGCCAAGCTCACCAGCTCATGCTCTGGCCTCCTCTTCCCTGCTCCCTCTCTCCCAGGGTGATGCTTGGATGTTCTGGGGTGGCTGGGCTGATCAGATTAACATCTGTGCCTTATTTCATTGTTGTTAGATTGCATTAAAATAGTGAATCACAGGAATGGCAGCCTGTGCCCTTTGCTCTTTACCTTGTTTTTCTCTCTGCTTCTATTCTTCTCTTCCCTTCCTTTATCTGCCTTTTTCTTTTTAGTCTCCCTAAATTTAGTGTTTCCTCCTCTTCCCCTCTGAGTTATTGTCTCACTTTAATTTATATTTCACACATTTTTCTCTTATCTTTGCTTTTCTGTCACTGCTTTATTTTTTCCCTATTTCTTTTTTTCTTCAACCATTTTTTTTCCCTCCAAAACACAGAATGCTTTAGATAGAAATAGTGAGATATATCTATTCAAGATTCACGTATGTGCTGAAGTACAGAGCAAGATTAAGCAAAGCCTGTAGCATCAATTTTGTCTTCTATTCAAGCCAGTTTTGCAGTGAGACTTTGGGTAAAGGAATGTGATAAAATCAAATTATCTCTTAGCCTCATATTCTGAGGCTGATTGGAACCTTGCACAGTTGCTGGGATGATTCAGAGAAAGTTAATGTAATTTGCTGTGTATCACTCCAAGAAACTGTGTTTGTCAGGTTCATATAGCAGTGTGAAATGTTCAAGGAAAATGCTTTCCTTAATATTGCTGCCAGGAGTTAAGGATCTGCTGATTTTCTGGGGATTTTCCACTAATAGATTTGCACTGAAATTCTGTAATTGCAAGTAGAATCAAGCCAATAAAAATAATATTTATTTTGCATCTAATAATAATGGAAGAAATTAATTTTTATCTATTTGCCAATTATACAAAAGTGGGCTTAGCATTGTCTAGAAGTACTTTTTTTTCCTGTGTATCATGGGGATCACAGAGACATATGAAGATGCTTTCCTAAAAACCATGATTTTGTAGGACTTTTTTCTGGTTCTTGGCCTGACATTCCCATGGTATTGACTTTCTGTGCTCTGCATTGCATAGGTCATTTCTTTCATTTGATCTTGAAGTTCTATAAATTCCATTTCTGCCAATCTGAGTATTTTGAATCAGAAGTGTACTAGTGGTTTGTATGATTCAGAAATATTTGGGGACTGAGTTTTTTGTTATCTATTGGGTGTGTCTCCTAAGAAGACTATGGGTTCTTGCCAGAGCTGCATTCGTTGCCAGCTGCCTCCTGTCACTTTTATTTTATGCTTCAAGAGCGAGACCTAAATAGTCACTCCTTTTGTGTGTGTGTGTGTTAGAAAAGGAATTAACTTCCAATTAATTCCTTCCTTCCTCTGGGATCTACCTGTGTATTCCAAAATGGAGAACAATAAAAGTTACCTTTATGTCATTTTGAGTGCCACATATATACAGCCCACTCACCTCAGACTATTCAGAGACCAATTCTTGTATGTATTAATCATATTTTTCTGCTGGCTTATTACAGAAGAGAAAAATATTCCGTTCCAAATGTTAAAATGGGGCACATTTTATTAACATTGAAAGCAGTAAATTATCTCTGCTTATGAAATGAGACTGAGCAATTTCTGCTGAACTCTTCCTGACTTGCCCCTTCACTAGGATACAGTGTTTTCTAATTTCTCAGAGGGCCCTGGTTCCATTAAGGGCGAGAACTGTTTAAAGCTGTAATGAAAGCCATGCGTAGCTGAAATTCAAGGAGGGGAAATGCCCTAAATTCTATTTCAGTAGCTCATCTAGAGCTATTTTCAGTTTTATGTTTATAAGAATGTCAATTAACCTAGAGACTAGGACACACATGGAAGAATAAGGATGAAGTGGATATCATTCTAAAACACTGAAGCCAGCTAGTTGCACCTAATCCTTTACAGAAGCTTGATTTACATAAGAAGCTGGCCTGTGTTGTCTAATTTAGTTCTCAAACAACTTGGTGATTTAAATGCTCTTTCTTTTCAATGTAGTGGTATAGGGCTGGTCAAGGTGGCAAAAATATTAGAACTAAAAATATAGAAGGAAGAAATAATTATGCTGGAAGAAAATTACTATCAGTTTTATTTCCCTGAGACCTTTCAGAACTGGTGACCCTTTTGGCCTGTACGTGCCAAAAATACAATAATAACAGTAATAATGGCACTGTCCTTAGGCAAGGTGTAACTCTGCAGTTCAGTTCTGTCCCTTTTTTACCTAGCTTGTGCTGGAGTTGGAGACCCAGGCAAGGCAGATATTCAGCAGGTTGTTCTCTGTCATGAAAAGAACTCAGCGTCCAACCTGTAAGGCTCCTTTTGCAGTGCTGGAAAGTGACCCTGTCAAGCTTAAGATGGGTAATGGGTGCCACGGGTCTTTTTAACTTAAATACAGAGCAATGTTCTTATCTGGAAAAAAAATAAAAAAAAAAGGAAAACACAAGCCATGTATGTGAAATCTGTCTCCACTGGACATATCTCCCCAGCTTCATTTATGAGTTCTTTTACAGTCAATATAAGATGCAAACTCGTCACCTAATAATGTTTGAGACTTGTTTGTTTAATAGTATGTGTTTCTACTTTTTTTTTTTTCTTCCACTTACAATATCATCACCTCTGTTGCTTTTTTCCCCTCTTCCCCTTGTTTATCTCTTTAGTGCTGCGGGATGACTTCCGCCAGAACCCTACGGATGTGGTGGTGGCAGCTGGAGAGCCTGCAATACTGGAGTGCCAGCCCCCTCGAGGGCACCCCGAGCCTACCATCTACTGGAAGAAAGATAAAGTCCGTATTGATGACAGGGAGGAGCGGATCAGTGTGAGTACAGCTCAGGTGGTGTTTTATCTGTAGACACAGGGCCCACAGCTGAGTGCAGCAGAACTTAACATGGCTTTGTAGCCTTTATTCCCAGAGACTCGTCGTTGTTCTTGGCAGTTTGCCTACCCAAGCTTTCCCAAATGAGGGGACAAGGCTGTTTATTGCTCCTCATCTGGGTCTCCAGCTTGAACTTCTTCAAGGGTTGGTCTGTAAATCCAGTGTAATGGAGATCCATTAGAGCTGGAGATTTCATCATGGAAGGTGNACCCTAGCTTTCCCAAATGAGGGGGCAAGGCTGTTTATTGCTCCTCATCTGGGTCTCCAGCTTGAACTTCTTCAAGGGTTGGTTTGTAAATCCAGTGTAATGGAGATCCATTAGAGCTGGAGATTTCGTCATGGAAGGTGCTCAGCTAGATGAAGGACCCAGTGGATGTCTTTGACCAATTTGGTCATACCTTATCTACATCTCAGTTCTCCAAAGTGAGAATATCAGACAGGTGTTTGATAAGTAAATTCAGTCATATCTATGAGGTGCACAAATAATCCCTGGGAAAAAGCCCAACATTTTAGAATGATACTGGTAGTGTTATAGTTATTGCAGTAATTTGGATGTGTCCAAATGAAGGCTGAAGTCATGCTCTAAAGAATTACAGTTCCTGAAAAGGAATAAATGTTGAGCAAATGAGTAACACTGGTTGAATTCTGTGGCCATTCATTCCTTGTACTGAATGACAAAGAATCCAGCAGAAATATTTAACTTACCAAGTGATTAGAGATAAATCATGATCTGTGCAAGCAAATGGGATAAATTAAGGGGGCGAGAACATGTTTCATTCCTAATTTTTAAATGCTTAGCTTTTCATCATTTATATGTCTTCAATAAAGTTTTATGTTGTATGGAGTGATTCAGTGCTGACCTTATTCAACATGGAAGTGCTATCAGAAAGCTTGTTAGTGGCTCTGGATGCCTGAGGAATTATTCCAAGCTAAAGAATCAGAGCTGTTGCTGTTTGTGGATGAGGCTGTCTGTGCTAAGGTCTACTCACGAGTAGATGAGCAAAGAGTGGCAGAGAACTAGCTATCATTCCCTGACTCTCAAGTTTCTTTGGCTAAATTCCCAGCTTATTCTGAAGCACCCCATTGTCTAACCTTTGACACTGTGACTTCACAAGCTGCAAATTTTTACTTTATTTCTTTCAACTGCTCCAGTCTTTCACTCTGTAAGTACCCTTTATAGCCAAGAAAATATTATGTGTCAGGTGAATTCCCAGTTTGGGACAGATTCAGTTTGTTTGCTTCAACAAAAGGAGAAAACTTGTCTTTATTAGTCATCAAGGAAACTGTTCAGACACCAGTAAAATAAAATTAACTAAATAAAACTAACAAAACTAACTTCTTTTTGTGAGAGATGTCAAGAGTGCTTTGCATATCACCATGAAAGAAATAAAAGTATTCTGTGCTGCCAAGAGGCATCAAGAAATGTAATTTTTGGAATGTAAAGAATCTAATTAAAGCCAAAGGAACAAAATGAAATGCAGTTGAAATTAGTCAGTGGGATAAAAATGTGTTCTAGAACATCTTAAAGATATTTAGATATATAAGTATATCATTTTAAAGCTATAAATATATTTACAAACAAAACTTCAGGATGCCTTGGTTGTGGAACTTGTTGCCTGAGAAGGTAGAACTTTTTCTGAGGTATTTTGTTAAAAATATGGTCCTTGTTTTGAAACAGATCCGTGGTGGGAAGCTGATGATCTCCAACACCAGAAAAAGTGATGCAGGAATGTACACATGTGTTGGGACCAACATGGTGGGGGAGCGCGACAGCGACCCTGCAGAGCTGACTGTCTTCGGTAAAGAGACCTCTTCTTTTATTGCCTTTCCCCTACAAATGTTGTAGACTGAATTACGTTGTTAAGAGCATCAAAACACGAATAAAACAAGGTTAACAAAACCCAGCAGTACTGCTCAAGATGCATTTCACAGCTTCAGAAGGAGACCAGGTTTTCAAAGCTGCAGTTTATAATGATGGAGCTGTGATGGCTCAACATTTTCCTTCTAAGCACGTGGTTTCAGTCTAATTGGAGGTCCACAGTGATGTGCATAAGCAGAGATGGTAATGCAGGACTATGCTCTCCCTCATAGAATGGCCAAATGTAATTAAGCTACTTATAATGCAGTTGAAAACGCCTACTTACCAGAGATTTAGTCCAGGATTGCCTGTTTAAATAATTCCATATTCCCAAGGGGTTGTGAAATCAAGCCTTTGTAGGAAAGCACAAAAAACTCACTTGATCAGTAAAATGTCATTGGCGACAATTCCAAAATCAAATTTTTGAATATATAGAGATAACTTCTGTCATTCTTTTTTAAGAGGACCTGAAACAGGTTTTAATCCTGGAAGCCAGGACCACATTTAGATTATTGGTGGTGCTGAATGAATCAAAAATGAATAAACTTCCTGTATGAAAGAGCTTCTAGACCTGATGGGCAAGGCAAGAAGTTAGTTGTTAAGAGCACTTTCCCCATGGTTAGGGTCCAGAGCAAGAACAGAGTAATAACCCAGCCCAGAGCTGGATCCATCCTGCTGTCAACAAGGTAAGAAGCAAAGCCACAAAATCATGCTGGGGTACATCCTACAGACATGGGTTTGTAGGAATTAGTCAAGAGCTTCTGAGTAAACAAAGATGAGTAAGGAAAAAACCCTTGTTGCCAAAGCAAACATGTCCATGCTGACAAAAGAGAAATAGTGTTAATGTTCTCTCCTGCAACACCCCTCTGATATCCTTGATACAGTACTTAAATTCCAAACGAGACCGTTTGTAACCCCAGAGAGACTTTTAATAGAAATCCTAAGGTCTTTGGGAAGCAGATGCTCCTGATTTTTTCACTTTCTACATCTTATGGTGCACTGGAAAACCCAGTCACACATATTGCCAAGCCTGTGTTTGCATGTGTGTGCAATTCAACATTTGTTTATCTGCTTAAAAAATATATATATATTATGGGATTCACAATAGGCAGAAAAATATTTTTGCTAGACAAGATCCATGAATTTCTGAGGATATGTTGCTTTCCAGCTTTACAATAACTTGCAAAAAAAACCCAAAAAACCCAGAGGAAGGATCTCTATCAAATTATTATGCCCTTTGCAGCCAATCTGTTAAAGTTGTAGCTTTATACAGATGCAAAAGAGACATGACATATCTCCTTCATCAGTTTAAGTACTGCTAATCTCTGATAATACTCCCTGTGGATAGCAAGCAGATTGCAGTCCTAAACTACAAAGCCTTAAGAAATCCTTAAGAAAATAATTTGTTAAAAAGCATTGAACTGTAGGAATGAAAACTGAAATGTGCATGTAATTTCATATCCTGCAGAGCTAGGAAACATATTGGGTTTGTCTTGATATGTAAAATAATACATAGCCAATTACAATATTCTGATTTTTTTACAGGGTATAATCATAGCAATCAACTTGCAAAATACAATCTAAAACTATTTGGTGAATACTGAACAAAATCAGCAATAAATGAAATTAGATATTTTAATCTTTCTTAATTGTGTTAGACTGCCTAAAGAAAATTGTATTTAAAATTCCCTACCGCAACATCTTCCTATCTACAATTCCCCTTCTATCTGGGTATTCCCAGATACCTTCCCACCTTCCTTTCTGCTGTGCAAGAGTAGCATGCAGGAAGCAGGTGCTCAGGTTTTGATCTGCTGTCTCACGAGGTGGTTTGGCTCTCCTGTGCCCCTTTCCTGGCTGCCTCCTGGCCCTGAGGCTCCGTGTTGGTGCCCTGGGCTCACTGTAACATCGTGTCCTGGGTGATCCTCCTCTGCTCCATACAAAAGGAGAGGACTTGCCCTTGCTTTCCAGCAGTTGTCTTCCATTCCTGGGCTCGGGGCAGCAGCCCTTGTGTGGGCAGGGATGTGCACAGTGACTGGAGAGCATTATCCGTGATGTTTCCAGGAAGCAATGTATCTACTGGACACTCCAGTCACTCTAAGCACACACAATAAATCCAATAAATCCAATAACAAGGCTTACTCTGGGAAACGTCAGATTGGCTCTGCGTGTTCAAATTGGCTTCAGTGAACACAGGCAAAACCACCAGGATCATATGTGAGGTCCACAGCCTTCCTCTAATATGACTCACAGGTCTGAGGAACATGGGAATAATGCAAATGTTGAGGAAAAATATGCTAAAAATACTTATATGCAATTAATGTGCCAAACTGTGACTGCTTTGAACATACTTGAAAATGAAGTTCACAATAAAAATAAAGTGATCTTGACTGAGAGAGAATTTTATTAGGTGACTGGCAAGCCTATAGCTGGTGCTGATTCTGGACAGGAATGTGTATTAATTAGCCAATTAGTCATGTCTTCCTTCCTTTCCCAAATAACAACTCTCCAAACCCTTTCCATAGTGTGAAGGGAGCCTTAGTAAACACACTATGTAGGAAAAGGAACTGTTTCATACTAGTTCTCAAACCTTTCCAGAAACCAGCTACTTGTTACTTTTGGCTTTGCAAGTTTTTCTGTAACAAGTTTTTTTTTTGTTAACTTCTGCATGTGGCTTGTGACAGATCTCTGGCTCCCTGTACAGTAAATTTAGCTTGAGGCATTGCCTCTGGAAAAACTGAGTCAGTGTGGTGGGAACTGGTGGCCCAAGGGGAACAGCATGGAAGCCTAGCCTGAAAGATTACACCTTCCCTGAGTTTAAAAACAATAAAATAAAATAGGCCATAAGAACCTTGGGAAGCAGTAGGGGGGGAAAATAAAATTTTCCCATGTGCAGAATATGTCCACTTGGCTGGGTACCCATTCAATAACCTTTACTACTGAGAGATAGTTATGAATAATACATGTAGAACTTTCACCTTTTTTTTTTCAAGGCTTATTTGCATAGGAAACATTGTTTTCAACATTTAGGCACTAACAGTATACTGGTAGTGTCAATGCAGATTGCATTACTTTGGTTCCCAAGTAATGATTCTTCTATTAGCAGAAAATTGGCAAACTTTCACAGTAAAATACCATAAAGATCATATAAGCAGTGCTATCCAAAACTATGTTTTGAATAAAGATGCACCACAATTTGTTAATCTTCTTTTTCAGGCATTACTGCTAGTTTTTGCCTTTATGAGGCTCCAAGGTGTAATCTTGGAGTAAAGCAGAAAGACAGAGTCTGTCACAGTCTTAAGCTGGCCTTTAAAGAAAGTTGATAACCTCAGTCCTAATGTTCAAGAGGCAGCATGGGACTTGATTATTGTGTACACACCATTCTAAAGGCCAATTTCCAAAGTGTAAGTGATACAAATTAGGCTGCATTGCTTGTGTTTGGCCTCATAGCCCTTGGCTGAACAGAATAAAGGCAAGATGCAAAACAGAAACAGTTTGATTCCAATTTGTAAAAAAGCTTTGTTTGTAAGTACATAATATGGAGCCAGAAATTAAATAAAGAAGGAATTACTCCTTGAGATAACCTTTATCATTTTGTCATGCTACTTCACCATTCTGAGATAAGTTTTCAAGTTGTTTTAACTGTTTCAGAGTCTTTTATTTTCCTTTGCACTTAAAATGGTATGTTTGAAGGGAATGTACAAAGATATATCTTGTATATTGATTCTAAAGCTCAGTGAAATCAATGAAAGCCTTAGTATATCAACTTCAAGAGGCTGGCATCAAGCAGTGGAAAAAGATATATTTAGAAGAGCCTCAAAAAATATAAGAGTACAAAAATGTCTTTAAAAAGATATGTCAATTTGGACATATTAAAGATTGTTTTGGATTAATCTTTGATTTGAGCTTTGGTATCTGAACCTTTTTTCAGCTCATAAAGTCCTGTGGGATGAAGAGGTATTTTTGTCTGATGGTTGAGGAACTATTTGTATTTGATGTTCTGTAGCTATTGTCAGGCTGAAAGAGAAACCCTAGTTTCAGAAAGAGTATAGTATGGTGGCATGGCGTTAGAGGAAAAAAAATCCCAAAAATCCCCTTAATGAAGACATTGTGCCCCATTTTGCTTTCTTGAGCTCTACCTAGGTGGAAGGCTTTCACAGAGTCTTGACCCATTGTATCCTGGAAAGCTTTTCCAGTCATGTGGAAAAATCTACCAAAACCAAGTATTCATTCATAGGTCAAGACAGAGAAATCAGTAGTGTGTATTTTTTCTTTCAGATCAAATCTCCTCCTGGTTTTCTTCAAATCCCTTTATTTCCCACTTGCAGTCTACTTGTGGCAGTTTGCAAAAAGCCAGTTTAGCTTTCGAATATTTGTTACCAAGAAGTTGTAATAGGATAATGATACATCTCTGAAAAAGTATCTGATTTGGTCCCCAAAGTTTGTATGTAACAGTCAGTAAAAACTGTAATTAACATGGCTATAGATGTAGATAAAAGGAGAAAACCACTAGCAATGGATAATATTCATTTTACTGCATTTGACTCTTATTGGTGTTCCATGGCTTTACTGTGCAAGTTCATCATGCCATGGGTGCTGCTTAGAGTGTAGGAGTTTGCAATGTCTACACAAGCACTTATTTCTCAAATAAAAAAGGGGAAAGTGCCTAAAAAGATGCAGTAGAAGAATGTCTATAAATATAAAACCACCTGCTTTTGCAATTCTATTCTCATTTATTTGGCCAACATAGGTAAATTTAGTGAGATCGTAATATCCTGTCTTCTTCCACATGTTCTGTTTTGGCAGAGAGCTTTACTTCATCCAGATCATGTTGCATTTAATGAAATATCTATGCTATTGACAGCATTCTGAAGTGAAACTTACTTCCAACCATCTAATGTTTCTTTTTTTCCCTTTTGAATCAGAATGCTGAAGTGAAAAAAGCTTTTATTTGTAACTATTTGCTATTAAATCCCTCCCCAAAGCCTTTTAATTTGTGTTTTAATACTCTTTTAGAACACAAAAACATTTTAGAAAAATGATGTCTTCTCTCCAGCAAAGACAGAGAAAACAGGAACAATTCTAAATCAGATTGAGGCTCTACATTATGGGGGCCATCAAATCCTTCACTCTAGCAGTTTCCTCAGCAGAGAAAATATATTAAGGTAGTTAGGATCATTTTAATTAGATTGAGGCCCTGTATATGGCTGTCTAACTTTTTGAGGAACAGAGAAAGGGCAATAATACATCTGAAGGTCATCTGAGTCTCTCTAATGGACTGTGATACTCAGACCAATTGTTAAATATGGGAAAAATTGAGTTCTGAGGTTAACTTGTGTCAGCACCCAAAGCGAGGAAAGCATTTTGCTGTTTCTGCCCAGGACCTGGAGGTTTCCTTGCAGCACATACCTCAAGCTCTGCAACACATTGTAGGTGTGCATCCAGATTGCATTAACAATCCTCTTTTATAACTGCAAGCAAAGTTTATTCTGAAGTTATAAAGGTCACCCTAGTAATAGCATGACTGGTTGACATGACATATAACCATGACCTATTTTATAGTTCTCTTCAAAGATTTTTAATATTCATCAGAGAAAGTCTGGGAAGTGGGTACTTTATTTACTCAGTGAAAGCTTATAAAATAGCTATATTAAAAATTTTATATATGCCTATGATTTTAATTTATCACCCTTTCTTGTTGTTTCTCAAATATATTGTGCTCTGGATGCTGTTGACAGAGTAACAATGTTTAATTATACCACAAGGCTTTATTTATGGACAAACCATTTCAGAAGGAAAAATACCAAAAAGAGGGTTTTTTCCCCAAAATTAGCTCTGAAACTAAATTTGACCTGGCTGTGCAAAGAAACCTTCTTTATTTAGCATGCTTGGGCAAGCAGCACTCCGTCTCCTGAGAGATTAACATTGTAAGCAAGTTATGCAGGTGACTCAAATCCAGTTAATCTCACATAAAGAATGTTAATTGCATTGGCAATGGCATTCACTCTGATCACTTTATAGCTGTATAATTAGCTATTGGACACATTCAAGGGGTTTTCTGAGTGATACAAGCACAGGAAACAACACGAGAGATAACTTGTTCTTTCCTGATTCATACTGTGCAAAATGCAGAGATGATGGAAAAATGGAACCACCAGTTGTTGGTATTTGCATGTCCTTGCTAACTGGGCTCTGTCCTTACATATCTATTTATTTTCTAGCAACTTCTGAAATGTTTTTGAAAGTACACAGTTTTAGAAGCTGTTCTGAAACAAATGTGTGTATTCTCCTAAATTGCCTTGATGTATAATCCTGTGATTTACCTAATGATCTCAGGGCCATTTACTTTCTCCTCAAAATGAGCCAGGAATTTATTTTCTCATCTCCTCTATAGGAGAATTTACAGCCACAAGTAGCAATTTCATAAGTATGCACATGCTATTTTCTTTGCTGTTTACATGCAGCTTTTATAAACGTGGTCTGAAATGATTTTTGTATGCAGACCAAGGCAGTGCACAGACACACACAGAGTTATTTAAATTCAATGGGGATGAACCAGGGTCTCTGAATCACCAATAAGAAGGCTGATCTGGAGCTGGATTTCTTAGTTTAGGATCATGTCTTGAAAAACAAATGCCAAAATAAAGAGGGTATTTTGTATGAGCTCAGAGCAGGAGTTGGTCTAAGGTCTTCTTAGGAAAGAAGTTGTGAAAATGATGCTGTTGCAACTTGCAGAAAGTGTCATTAAAATACTCCCTTCCAGATTCACATAGTTACAGATGGGCCAAATACATTGCTTGCATTAAAATTGAAAAACAATTGGGTTTTGGTTTGTTTTTTGGTTGGTTTTTTGGTTGGTTTTTTGTTGGTTTTTTGGGTTTTTTGAGTTTTTTGGGTTTTTTGGGTTTTTTTGGTTTGTTTTTTTTTTTTTTTGCTTTGTCGAGTGTAATAAGTTTATCAAATTAAAATGCCGTTATCCAAAGTTTCCCATGCCTGACTGGAAAATTGATTTTAATTGAAAAAAATTAAATTACCAAAATAATTCACTCTTCTGTAAGAATGTTGAAGTTGTTGCAGTTTGGAGGCAAAGGGGATAATTGGAGTGAAATGGGCAAGGATTTGAGGGAGTAGAATGAAGGAATATTTCTGTCCTGTGAAGTGCAGGTGCCTCATACTGAATATCAGGTACATAAAATATGTTGGGAAATAGCTACCCTATGCCAGAGATGTACTCTTTTTTTCAGCTTGTCCAGAGAATTTGCACTAAATTTAGCCAAATATACACCTGTCTAAAAAAAAATAAAAATGTAATAGAGTAATTAATTCATACACCAAAGAACCCATGAATGCACATCTGGGCAGCATTTTCCTGTATCTGCACTGTGTTCCTGCTGCTCTCACTCTCCTGGGAGGGCCCTTGGGTATTTCAGCTGAGTTTTCTTGTGTTAAGTTTGTGGATAGGCTTTATTTGGGTGGCCTGGGGAAAAGGAGCTCTAATTCAAGTGCAGACCAAAAAATCAGTGGAGAAGAATCTGTTTGCTGTGAGGTACGAAGAGGGGAGAGGCAAGGATAGTTGGAAGGGGAACTGGACTTGTGAACTTGCTGGGTTCCAGGTGTGAAAAGTGATACTTCTGGGCTAAAACAGACAAGTTGACAAGGAAACAGTCAGCAGCTGGATATGGCTTGTACACAAACGGAAAATTATAAAGATTTCAATGTGTGCAAAGAAGCTAGAAATTAATTTACGTGCCCAAACATTACTGGAATCTGCTGATCCCGGGCAGGAATAGGAATAGGACAAAAGCAATGGCTTGGGGAGAAGAATCTTTGCCCGTTAGACATGCTTTTATCTCTGTCATCTGGAAAAGTGCTATAGATTCTTGAGCATGTCTATTCTTCTGCTGACAAAATATGTTTTCCCCTGCCAATAGGTTTCCCTGCTAATATGGAATTCCTGTGTGATGCTGTCACTCATTTACATAATTACTAACAGGTGGTTTTGTGTTCCTCATTTTCTGACTGATATTCTGATTTGTAAAAGTGGTGAACACTTTTTTTTCTGCAGTTGAATTAATGGAAGCTGAACTCTGAACACACAAAATTAATGCTTAATTAATCCCCCCCCCCCCCCCCCCCCNCCCCCCCGAAAAACCCAAAGAACTGGCAGTTTTATGGCTCAGGTTGAGCATCAAAATTTAGCAGATACTTTTTACCTTGCTTTCTAAGATCTCTATCATACCTCGGAGAGGAACTATGAAAATAAGTGAGTTGATTATAAAGCATTAAGACAGGTGTAATAGGGGTCATGAGGAAATTAATAATTCTGTCTTTGAAGTGAAGTTTGAGTAGTAAAACAGGGGACCACCCTCTTAATAGTACAACTAAAGCAAAGTATTAAACACCTGCTCATTAAATGAATATCAACAATCTGGAGATGTTTGGGGAAAAAATAGTGTGTGATCATATAATTGCAACCAGTCCCAGAAGGCATCAAAACCAGAAAGGAAGTGATTAAAAGACATGCAAACAGCCTTAACTCTGTCAGTAAATGTGGCCTGCTTGATTTTGCAACCTTATTAATGTTCTTTTAACTTTTTCTTTAAAAATTATTTGCATATAATAATCATGCATAACCAACCTATAAAATTAGCTCTGTAGTCTATCAAGACAAATTGCCTGAGTCAGAATCTCATATTGCTTGCATCCATGTGGATTTTGAGTAATTTTCTTTAAGTGGCATCATATCTCTTAACTTGCTGAGAGTGAAATGTGAAACATAGTGCGTAACCAGTTTTAAATGTCTTTATGATAAATCCCTGTCTTGAGTGGAAGTACTCTTTCCTATAAACCCAGCCTTATAATGGTTTGAGTAGCATAAATAATTTATGACAATAAAAGTGTGGTGTGGCTGAGAGGACGGAACAAAATTTGTGCAGTCCAAAGGCAACTTGGAAGCTCACCCCAGTGACATCCTTTCAAATGAAATTACCGGTACTTGGATTTTGTACCAGTCTAACTGAGATCAGATTGTGGCTCTGCATCTGGGTTTTAAGCAGGCCTGTACAACATTATGGTGATTAATACTGTTTGCAGCCACGCATCCTAACATAACAAGGGTAAACAGAAGTTATTACTCAGCCCTTAATTTGGTTTTCCGTGGTGAAGTTGGCTGTGGGGATCAGGGAAGCTCTGTCCTGTGTACGACTGTTCACAACTGCCTGAGATGCACTGAGTTTAAATTTTCTTCCGAAGCTGCAAGATATTGATCACTGCCCAAGGCAGGCTGGCTCCATTGGTAGCTCATATATGTATATATTGCTGCAGCAGGAGCTCCCAGCCCAGGCTCCCTGTGTGCAGCACTTCAGAGCCACAAAGTTCCCAGGGAAGGGTACAGCCTCGGAGGCCTCTCTGGAGGTGTCCGGTCAGTCCTGGCACAGGCTGCCAAGGTGGCTCTTGCTGAAGGGTGGGATGGGACAGCCCCTGCCTCTCCAGCCTGGCAGCCCTCTCCCTGCCTCTTTATGTACATCATCAGTTCCACTTGTCTGAATTTGTGGAGCTCAGCCTCCTTTCTGTTTGATGGATGGGTAAGCAACAAGATGCTGAAAAAACAAAAAAGTGTTCATTTCAACCCTCTGACTCACTATGGAATTTTAATGTCTCTTCCAAGAGCGGCCCACGTTTCTCAGGCGACCGATTAACCAAGTGGTGCTGGAGGAGGAGGCTGTGGATTTCCGGTGCCAGGTTCAGGGGGATCCCACACCCACAGTCCGGTGGAAGAAAGATGATGCAGACTTACCGAGAGGAAGGTGAGAACAGCATTCACGTTCACTTTCAATTTTCAGTTGTTGCACAATGCTGGAATCCATCCCTACTGCGAAGAGTTTGTTCTTTGACTTTGTATCCAAGATTTATTTCCCATATTGCTGCTCTTTTGGCACTACAAACCTTGTTCCAGAGGCAGCTGTGCAGGCAGACCCAGTCGGGGTGAATTGTCCAGATCATGGATTCCTGTGGAGGAAAGAAGAATGATGTGTAGGTGTTGTGAGCACATGGGTATTCAGTGAATTTATTGGAGACACTAAAGATGTTTTAGGACTGTAATAGTGATAGTAGCCTTCAGAAAGATGTGCTGATACCAAGAGGGAGAAAACTTGGCAGGAAAGTTGCTCTGTTGCGCTGGCAAGGTGAATTACAAGCAGAGCATGGTGGGCTTTGCTGGCTCCTTGGTTCATGTCTATTAAGTCTTGGAGAGAAGCCTTCCTCTTGAGGAAACAAAAAGCCACACTAGCAGAAGTGTAAAGCAGAGCTGAAATCTGGAACAGGTCCCCTGTGTTCAAGAAAGATTAATTTAGTCTGGAACTAACAAGGAGAAAATTTTAGTGAGCAGGGGAAGGGAATCTCTTGTGCAAAAGGGTTTTAAATTCGTTTGGCTCCTTTCAGCTAACAGAGCAGTGTTTGGTCCACATTTTCTGGAACTCTTTCTTGTTTTGATGCTGAATCATTATTTCATTAAAAATCTCAACATGGAAATAGCTCTGGAAACAGGAATTAGAACCCAGGTCTTCATAACCCAACAAATCCTTCTGGCATTATGAGTTCTGATTTATTTTTGCACAGTTTTAATTTTAGCAGTAGACATGAATAGTGCCTCTTTTTTTTTTCACCCCCAACCATAGTTGATCTTTTCCATCAGTTGAATATACTAATGGAAAAAACTATAATCTAGAAAAAACACTTCTATGTAACTTAGATAAATATGTGGGAATATACATATATATATATATACTTTTTTAAAAAATTAATTTTATTGAAATTTAAAAGAAATTAAAAAGTGACAAATTAGCTGTTTTGCTAATTATAGTGACAGATGTATAGGAATGTAACACATAAAATATTATTATCAAGAGAAGACTTTAGGATGTCAAGACAGATTTTTGTCTTTGTTTGCTCTTTAACTGTGCATTTTAGAGCAGTCCACAGTAAATACATTGCATTTCTGTGATTTATTCTTTATTGTGCTACTTCTGTTGTTTTAAATCATGTCTGCTTCTAGGTCTCATGAGCGGAAGTAATAAATGCTGAACCCACAGTGTCTTTGGTTAGATTGCTCTTCTATTAGATATTTTTAGTGACTTTATCCCTTCTTTTTCTCCAACATCTACACTTTAGAGGCAAATGCCTCTTGTAGTCAACACTGTATGTTTTCTATTCTATATTTTTTTTTATTTATATAGCATGATATGTGAGCATATCTTCACTGTCCAAAAAGTGGAAATTTCCAAGCCATGCTGCATGATGGTTCATCAAGGAAGATAAACTTGGAACCTCTAAAACAAAACTATTGGGTTTTTTCTGGATTTTTAAATACCAGGAAAGAAATTCGCCCAGATATAATCTAAATGAGTGAATGGATAAGAAAATTATAATACAGAAATTTTATAAATTAAGAAAAGAATGTCAGAATGGTTCCTTTTTGTTGAAATGAAACATTTTTTTTTTTAGTTAAAAGACAAATTAGCTTTCGGCTTTTGAGCTCCTGTATTTTAAGTATTTTAACATCTACAGTGAAATATAAAGCCCTCAAGGATTTCCCTTTGTTATTCTTCCTACATACATAAATACTTCTGAGCAAATCTGTGAGCTATTTGTCTTACAACTTTCAATATCAATTTCCTGTTTCTACAGCTAACGATGTTCTTTGCACATCTGTCTGCTTTTGTTTCTTCAATAATTTCATTTTGGCTTCATCCTTGGATTGCAAGACAATTTATAGTAGGTACTTGCTTCAACAATTACTGCAGATTTTTAAATGTGTCTGTTGTTAATTCAGCTTTCAAAAGTGTCTAGTTCAGTGACAGCAAAGTGGAACAAACTGAATTTTTGTATGCATTTTGTTTCTGTAATTTGCTCCTGGTGAATGCCAGAATCAGTGATAGTGGATCCATAGTCTTTCAGAAATCCTTGTCTGTTTTTCCACCTTACTTACTTTTAATTTTTTTAGTGACCCATGTGAAAGCAAAGAGAAAGGCACAGTGATTTCTGGTGGCAAATATGAACAGTATTGCTGCACCAATTGGTGTGTTGAGTAATAATTGGAAAATAATTTCAGGCTGTCTGAGTCCTAATTATAAAGGTCCCTGATGGACTCTAAGCAACTCCAGTTGCAATTGGATTAAATGAGAAAAAAACCCCAACTTCTAAAGAAAGTATTATGTTTGAAAACATGACTCTTTATAAAAAAATAATTTGGCTATTTGTCTAATTGTCTGTGTAATTACCCAGGAGCATGTGAATAACTGTGCTTTAAATCTGAGAATCGATAGTTTATTCTGAATCTGCAAATCTTCATTCCCAGTTTCAGTTGTTTTGAACTCATTATCTAACCAAACTATGATAGTCTGTATTTTGAGTTTAAAACCTTAAAGTGGTTCTTTGAGTAGCAGTTTTTAAAATGCCTGGGAAACATTGGTCTCACTCGTAGTCAAAGGAAGTTATTTGTCCAGCATGCTGTGGATCTGACTTTTCAGACTGCCATATATATCATGGAGCTCCTCTGTGTGTGACTGGGCAGGAATTTAAAAAATGACAAATACTAGGTGAAAACAGTAGTGTGACTTTCATATGATAACTGTTTTCATAGTTCTTTTGCACCACTGTGATAATGAATTAATGATATTCTTAAGGCTTTAAAATTCTTGTTAGAGCCTAAATTGGTCCCAGCAAATTAATATCTTGCTGATTTCAATGTTGATACTGCACCAACAACGAGAATCAAAACCCATTGTGAAGTCTGGGGCATGTAAAGCCTTTTTCCAGAAGCTGTCCACCTCAAACCAGTGTCCCAAGACTGAAATGCATTGTGTATCAAAGGTAGAGGTGCATGGTGTATATTTTATTTTAATTGCTCCAAAAATTCAGCCTCACACCGCAACCTCCCCAGTACACAAAGGCTGGGGAATAGTTAATCAAGTATGACCCATGTCAAACTACTGGAGGTGAACAGGATGTTGTGGGGTCACCAGTCCTGTGCCTTTGGCTGCAGTATGAGGTTCACTATTTCATGAATAGAGTTTCTTCTCATTAGAAGTGACAGAAGGAAATGGCACAAAGATTGTGCTAAAGTGACTCAGACAAGTGTGGCCATGCATAATGATTAGGACCTACTGAAAATAAAATAAAATTTGTCTTTGTGCATTGAAATTTTTTTTGAGACACATGTTCAGGTATCTTTTGATGTCCTCTCAGCCGAAATAGAGATTATACTTTACTTCCAAGGATCTGATGGTCTCCTGTGTGGTAGGGAACTCAATATGGCCTGGATCAACTTTTCATTCATCTACTTTTTAGTCCTGGTAACAGGAAGAAAGTGACATTATTGAGAGCCTACAGTATGAGAGTGGCAGATCTATGACTAGCAATTTAATAACATTTGAATAAGGTTTGTACAGTGTTTCATGTCTTCAAATTTTCTAGCGAAGCTGAGGAGAGCAGCTGCATGGTCTGTAATTATAGAGCAAGTAATAAGTACTTTTTTTTTTTAGGAAGTGAAGAGATTTTCAATTACAAGTCAAAATTTATGACACGCTATAATAACTGTTTAAACCTTTTATACAGAAGAAGTTAGCAGTGCCAGCTCTTTGGGAGAGTGAGGTTAGCTCAGCAAATGTATTTTTCAGTTGCCTTAAAAATGACTGAGTAGCAATCACATGGGCCTTTTTTTTGCATCCCAGCCCAGAACAGCTGTTTTAGCTCAGTAAATACATCTTTAATGAAATTACAACCTGCTCTTTGAAGTTGCATTTACAGGCACTGTCTGATTAGATGGATATTGTACTAGAGATGAAAAGTGGCAACTGCACCAGCAGGAAGAGGTATTTGTTTTATGCACCACCCACACAGTGGGAGTGTGGGCAGAAAAACCAAGAATGATGCTTCAGAAGGAGGGTGGTGTGTAGTTTACACAAGGTATATTGCTAACTGTTAAGAGATTGTAGGTTATTAAGTGAAACAAAGCAGTGGCACACAGCAGTGAAAATCATAAATAGCACAGTAAGCTTTCTTATTTGCTGGAGATTAGGAAGGTTCATTAAAAATTATTTGGGAGTAAGCATTCTTAAAGCACAGAGTTCATGTATTCTAAGATATGTGTTAGCTGCAACAGCACAAGCCTGTGTAGGTCTTAGTTTTGCCATGTTTTAAAAACTGTCCACTTTTTTTTTTTTTTTTTTATTCATACCTATAGTCTGGGCAGAAATTCTGTCTGTCACACTTCTGATAGAACTTAATGGAAAAGCAGCCCTATAATTTCTCTGCTTTCCTCCATGGCTTCTCATGAGCTCAAAACTCAGAGTATAACATGGCATTTAAAAAATATCTGTCTTCCAGATGCAAATCTTTGAAATGGATTTAAACACAACCAACAGCAAACCCAATGAACTAAGAAAAGCTGGGTTTTCTAAGAGGAGATCCAGAACGAGCTTGATAGCCAGAGAAGCTTTGCATTTGTGTTTCATTTGTGGTGGATTGACACTGGCTGGATGTCAGGTGTCCCCCAAAGCCCTTCTGTTACTCCCTCCTCAGCTGGACAGGGGACAGAAAATAATGAAAGGCTCATGGGTCAAGACAGGAATGGGGAGGGATCACTTAGCAGTTACTGTCATGGGCAAAACAGACTCAATTTGGAGAAAAATTAGTTCAATTTATTATCAATCTAATCAGAAAAGGATAATAAGAAATAGAACCAAATCTTAAAAACACTCTCCCCCCATCATCTTCCTGGGCTCGAGTTTCCCCCCTCCCAGTTTCCTCCACCTGCTCCCTCATGGAGGTGCAAGGGGACCGAGAACAGGGATTTGGGTCAGTTCATCACACCTTGTCTCTGCCCCTGCTTCCTCTTCAGGGAGAGGAGTCTGCTCCCATGCTTGGAGTACCTCCTTCTTCACTGATCCTCATGTCTGCAGAGCTGTTGCTCTCTCATGAGAGCTTTGGTGGGCACCTTGCACCTACCCACTGCATCATGACCACAAGATAAGCCTCTGTAAGCAAGAGAGACAGTGATTTTTAAGAATAAACAGTGATGCTCGGTAATTCCATTTATATTCTGTGTATAGGATAGTGAGGTATTTAACTCCAGCCCCCTCTAGATACAGCCAAGGGGAGAATGACCTTTCAATGAAATATGAGTTAATAACACTACAGCGCTGTGTGCTTTGTTCGAGTTAATATCTGTGCAAATTGTAACAAAATGCAGTCTAATGTGTATTGAAAATTAATTAGAGTAAAGAGTGTGTTTTAGTAATGTAATGAATATAATCTTTGGTTACATCAGCAAATTTCTATTGCAATTAATAACAATTAACGGTTTTAAATAAAGGGTTGGGGGAAAAGGATGTTTTTCATATTAGCTATATCACATGTACTATTTGTCATCTCTGGTTAGAGCCTGTATGATTTGCATGCCCATCTTTTTGTTCCTTAAGCTAAAGCATTAAGGGGAGATTAAGTCCCTTTATGAGGAGCATAGGGGAGAAGATTGGATGTTCTTAACAGCTTGTCAAAAGGAGACACTGAAAGGAAGAGGTTTGATATTTGTATCCATACATCTGGAGGCAGCAGAAGAGGTTTGCAGAGGATGTTGTTGTGGATGTCTGACACAGAGAGAGCTACTCTATGACTTGCAGAGTCCATGGGGCACAAGTGAACGCTGGGAGATCTCAGTCAAGTGCAGCAGCATAAACATCTTTTCAGCTGTTATGTTGAACCATTTGAGGAAACTTCTGTAAAATCAGAGATATCATTTAGAGATAGGTGATGGGGAGTAAAATGGATGCAGGGATCGGTTAATTTTTGTGTATATGAGGTCAAAATGATGTACCCCAGTGATAGTGGGGTACCCCCTCTGGGTGCATTTTTGGTTGAGTATCCCTTTTCTCTGATTGCTCTTTTGCCTGTCCCTGATCCCTTCCTGCTCTGTAAGTGGAAACATATTCCTTACAGTTGTATGAGGAATACATGCCCCAGTGAATGTGTAAATGAGAGCATTTTCGACATTTTTAATCCCTCAAAACTTGACATTGAATAAAGTCCTATAATTGCATTGTCCCACAGTTACCCCAGAGGTTTGTAGTCTAACCCAGGAGCTGCCTGCCATTCCATTTGTCTGAAATATTTAATGCTGTGAGCAAAAGTGGTAGATGTGTGGCTCTGCTAGACTGATCAGCAGAGAAACAGTTAATAACATTGACATTTAAATTGGCTTCATGTTAAGTGTCAGTTCTCACCACAGAGCTGAAGACGAGCTATTGTTTCAGCCAGTCTGTTTGCAGATTCATGAAAACAGTCTCCAGTTGCTTACATAAGGGTCAAGGCTGGAAAAATAGCTTTACAACTCCATGGACAGCAATCATAAAGGAATTGTGTCAACTAGCACTCCTGCCTACATGTTTTCTCTTTATGCTGTGTGAACTATTGGTGATCTATGAAGTGATCACTGAGAGTGTACTAGAAATAGTATTGTCACTAGAGAATGTTATTTCTTTTTATTCTTTCCTACTAATTGAACAAAATTTAATTCCAGTTGTAGTCACCTCAAACATGGGTTTATCTGAATTTTCCACATACAGAAGGATGCAGTAAAAAAACAGTCTTGCAGGAAGGGGACACAGTAAAATTTAATTCAGAATTTCACTTAAAAAGCTCCTTCTAGTGCTTAAATATTTCTTTAGTATCAAAAAAACCAAAGTATACTGAGTAAAAGCTTAGTAATAACATGGCTTGTATACTGTATTTATAAATTTTAGAATATTAAGGTAGCCTTCTTTCTTGTAAAATATATTGATTTCAAACAGTTCAAGCTCACTATTATCAGTTTATTGACTATTAAAATTGTAGAATTAAAAAGTAAAGATTGTTAAGTATATATTATTTTCCATGAAACCCTCAGGAAAGCAGGGAGGAGGAAGCTGGTAGTTATATTCAAGTGGGAGTAAGATCCAAGAGCTCTAACCACTGATGCTACTGGAATGTCTGGCCTGCAGGGATTTCTTCCCTTTAACACATTCCATCTCTTCATGGGATACAAAAGTTGTCATCTCAGTTAAAAACAAATTAACTTACACTGTCAGTAAAAACACTTCATTGGTAAAGTTTTAAGCCTAAAAATTATTTCACATTCCTATCAGTAAGTTCTATTGTTGATAATTGCTTAACTAGCAAAATGTACTTTTAAAGAATATGACTTCTGGCCCAGCTGCAGTGTTGAAGGCACTTTCATTAAAACATTAACATGACTTCATCTTTAATTACCACTTCAAGGTTGGTTACTGATTCAAAACACAGATTAGGAAATATTTCATTTCTCTGACAAGTTTATAATAATCTTTCATGTGCTTAAGGCAAATAATAATAAACAGACAAACACAAATTCTGTTTATTTCAAGCTACTCATGATCTGCATCTCATGTTAAAAAAAAGCATCAAGCCAAGTTTAGTGAGTGCATGATGCAGGTCTGGGCTCAGATCTTCTTGCTTTGTTCCAGTCCTTGCAGTAATGTTTCAATTTTTCAAAAGCTGAAATGGACGAAACCAGATAACTCTGAGCATCAAGGATTCTTTTCTGAGGCATAAATTTATGACATAGGCATTGATAATATAAATCTCCCCAAGTGCCTGACAAATGTGTCTCATCTGTGAGGAAAAGGACTGCTCCTGGTGATGGGAGGATAGGTCTCCATGCCAAGTCATTACGTGGGCTCTTAGATCATGCTTCCACCGACGCTTCAGTTTCTGAAATGTGGAGCTCTGTCTGGAACTAAAATCAAATAAGAAGCCCATTTTGGGTAATTACAATGGGGTAATTCCCTATGAGTATGCTTCCATGAGCAAACAGAGATGTAGAGGCAAGGGATGGAACCTGCGTAAGTTTAGATAGGATTTACGGAGTCATTGATTCCCAGACATATGCTTGACTCTTAACTACTGTTTGTTTACAAATTATTTCAAAGAGAATCAAAAGCCAGTCTCAATTTTCTATCATGGTTCTCATCTGAGCACATGGCTCCTGATTTTCTGAGATAATACACATTTTTATGTGCAGCCACACCTGTCTGTTTGCATGTAAGAGCAGTGCTGGGGAGTTTAAGGCTTCCAGATAATTTGGAAAACACCATTTCCTTGGACACAGGTATGGTTTCCCTATGTTGACCCAGTAACTGTAACAGCCGTACACATATTTTATAAGATTTAGACCATTTTATTGAATGCCTTGCTTTCAAACATGGTGCAGTGTGGGTTTCTAGTTTATATTACTGCAGTTGAGGGTGTCTTCTCTAACAGATACAAATAAACTGCTGAGCACAACCCATAAGAGCTTTTGGACTAAAGCAGAACCTGTGTCAGCATAACTGAAGAAGAATCACACCAGCTAACAGTGGTCTATGTCACACAGCTCTTTTTCTGGTTTGTTGTATAGAATAAGAAAATACAGACTATAGAAACCCTTTTATACGACTGCTTGCATGTATGTCTCACACAAATAAGTTCAAGGTAACATCACACTGTCTTCTGCCTTTCTCTGGCATGAATGGCAGAGCCAAAAAACAAATGGGAATCTGGACATGTAGATGTGAGGGGTGGCCACCCTGTCAGCACCTTGGAGATAGCTCCCTAGTAGCTCAATTTATCATGGCTGTAAGCACTGTCTTCGAGCCACATAGCAAAAAGCAGCCTTGATTTCAGGGGCACAACAGAGTAATCTGAGACCAGTGCACACAAATATATCCATAGCTGTCACTGATTCAGGTTTTGCTAGAGAAGGAAAACCTTACACTTCTTTATCTTTCCCCCAGAAAGCTGTTACATGTATAGGTTTGGGCTTCTTTCTCCTTCCTCATATCAGTGCATGAGATGGAAGTGAAAAAAACTCATGTCAGATATGCATTGCCACTGGGGATGGAGGCTCTCCCTTCTGCTGCTGGATCACACCAGCCCGAAGCAGGTAACAGCTCACACTTCCCATCTCACTGCAGCTTCCCTCTGGCTCCCTCCATCTGGCAGAGGGAGTGCTGGAGCCAGAGAAAAGCTGTGGCACTATGCTGGGAGCTGAAGTGCCAGCACCACAAAAGAGAAGTGGAGACAGAAGCTTAAGCCTCCTTAACTACCTCCTGTTTACCCTGGTTTTGGCCAGTAGCATCTCTCTATTTAGGCTCCCTAATCATCGATGTTGTGAGCAATCTTGAAGCTTTGTGCATGTTCTGCAAAACAGTCTGGCAAACAGGCAAAAGAAAATAGAGCAAAGTCAATTTTGTGCCATCTCTAAAAAAAAAAAAAAAAAAAAAGCGAGCCTAAAATATGTACGTACAAAGATTCTAATTTATTATTTAATATTTTAAATTAAGAGAATGTTTATATGAAAATATACACCTGGTATAAGTGAATAAAAATGTTTTGAGGCCATTGGCATCAGTCTTTAACAGTTCACATGTGACTTTTTCCTCTTTCAATAACCCTTTAGCAAGAAATAAGACTTCTGGAGTGGGATTTGTTGAGTTCAGCAGTGCATTCTGTGAAGTTGAAAATACACTGCTAAAGCAAGTACATCCTTATATTACCAGTTAGCCCTACTTGGATATTTAGGAATGTAATGACTCCAGCTGCAGATGCATTTTTGCTGTCTGTGCATGTTAAAAACAAAAGAGGTGCATTTATTTTTATGCATAGCTGCATGCACATTTTTGAAAATGTGGAAACTAGGGGTTCTGTGAAGCACTGTGGAAAATTTATATCAAATGCAAAAAAAAAAGAATTGCTAAATCTCTCTAACTTCAGTAAATTTTTGTTTACTCTTTATTTTTTTATTTGGTAATCATGAGGAAGATTGATGGCTGAGTATAAACAGATACACTTTTGAATGTGGGGAGAAAAATTCCAACTGTGACAAAACCAGTTCAATTCAAGTTTATTCTTAGATGCTTAAGTTAATACATGAATTGAACCTCAGTACATTAATTTGTGATACTTAAAAACAGTTAATGTGTTTTGTTTTATTTGCTGTTTGGCTGAGCAGATGGTAATGGTTTTGACACAATTCAGTTTTTTATTTTTCTTCTTTTCTTTTCTTGAAAAAGACAAGTCTCTTTTTCCCACTTTGTCACAGCTGGTTACCAATCAATCTCAATTCACGGTACAGTGATGATAGCACATGTTGTTCAGGGGCCAAATCTGATTGGGTTGCATTTTCAGCAGTGTTTCATATCAAAAAAAAAATTGTGTCTGTATGGCAGTGACTGTCAGCACACTATTGTACAACTGTCATTAATCAAAACTAGCAACAATGAATGCATTCATATGTGCCAGAGACTGCCAGATTTCACTCAAAATCACCCAATTTCTATTAGAATTTCCTCACCAGCAGTGTTTTCTCACGTGCCTCTTGTTTCTCTCTTTCTTTTTTCTTTGCCAGTCCCCTGCCAGCCCCTTCCTTTTTGCTTAATTAAAGGCAGACCTGCTCTATTACTTGTAGAACAGAAATTATGTAACGTGGTGCCCAAAAGTGGCTGGTTTATATCTGGCACAGACTGATTGCCTGTTTAAAAGAGCTCTCCCAGCTCAGTCTGATGGCTGAAGTCTAAGCTGAACTGAAAGGTTAAGCACCTCCAAATGTTTAACAAAGAGAAGTACTTAAAATCAATTAGATGTCCATAAACATGTGAAAGTGATGTCTGACGCCCTATGGTTTTAGCTCAGTGTTGCATTAATTGGCTAGGAGTCAGCAATATTGGGACAATATGTCACACGTTGTTTCTTGACACTGCACATATTTTGAAGACATTGCCTTCTCCATGCACTAGCAACATTAAGGAGCAATTTAACCACTGCACCTTGGTTTTCTGCCATTCCATCATCAATCCAGGAGCCTGGTAAACACTCTCGGTGATTGGTATTAGCAGAGAGGACCCTGATCCTCATTCCCAAGTGTTCAGTAGCACTAATCCAGATGAGAGCAAACTGCCACAGAAAAGAAGGTGAAAACGTCTTGGTATGGGGATATGAGGCTCTAGGACAGAGAGGAGATGAGGCACTATTCAAGGCTGAGCAGGTGGATGCTTGAGAAATTGAAAAGATGTTCAGTCTTCACTCCTTTTTATTTTGTTTGTGCTGCTTTGGGTCAGGCTAAAAGCCAGTTTTCCTCCTTTCTCCTTCCTGTCTGCTTCATCTGCCAAAGCTTCTCACTGAACCGTGGTGACTTGTGGGGACAGTGTGGGTGGAACAGATGAGTGAGGGGCAGCGTATCAATACTGCTGGACAGCAGATGGTTCTAACGCCCCACGGGTCCATCTATGTATGAATCTAATTGCTAGATGGCACGTTCTGTCAGGGTGGTCCAAAAGCATGGAGAAGCAGACTGGGAGAGATGAACCTGTCCTTGAAGTAATTGTTAACTGGACCATGACAGTGACATGTTTATGCCACCCTCCGTTTGGTGACCCAAGTGGGAGCTGATGGCTGTGCCCACCGCCCTGCGTCCTGGCATGCCATGCAGCTGGCTCCTCCGCCCAGCAGCCTTGGCACAGTGTGCACGATTGGCAGGTGCAGGGATAAAGGCTGCCGCAGCCTCCGAGGCAGCTGGCTGGCATGCCGGCACCAGCACATCCGTGGCAGGAAGCAGAGTGAGTCAGCTGCAGCTCATAGCATGCTGGAGCTCCCTGTCCCAGCCTGCCTGCAGCCCAGTTCAAGCAGCCCATCACAGTCCTGCTGCCTGTCTGTTTTGCTCTCGGCAGCATTAAGTGAAACACCGGGATGTTATCTTGTATGAAAAAAAAAAAAAATCAATTACATAGATGGCTAATTGTTGCCCAGCTTTATAGCCCTGATTCCGATATCCGATTCATATCCGATTCATATTGATATTACAACTGATCTTAGTTTTCTCATCATACAGGAGCTGAATACAAATTTATATTTTTAGTCTCCTAGAGTTGGCCTCATGTCAAGAAAATAAGCATTTGCTCTTGTCTGCGACTCTGCAATCGCCAAAGACAAATAACTGCTCCGTCGTTGTGGGATAATGTTGTCATATTCTTGAGATTTTTAAGGGGGAAAATTTGCCTTTTCTGTCTTATGAAAACAGTGATTTTTATTTGCCATTGACTAATGCAGCACAGCGTGCAAAATGACATAATTTGTGAGCAGTCTAGAAGAAATGTTCTTCAGCTGCATGTGGCTGTTGAATGTAGTTTTACTAGATCTGTAGTGCTCCAGAAAGTGCATATTAAGTTCTCTAACATAACTACCTGCCCCCACCACCACCACCAGTGGAAAAAAAATTATCCCTACAAGTTTCTAAAGTTTGCCATGGCATCTACTTATTCTTCCCCTTGGCATCTCTTATTAATCAGTTACACCTGGGGTGCTGTAGATACATACAATTACATACAATTAAGTGTAACTCCTAAAGAAATGGGTATTATATGTGTTTGTGTTAACTCCAACAGAATGGTTAGCTTCAAATTCATATTTTTAAAATTATTTCTTGCTAATTAATAGACGGGACCTACTGAATACAGAAAGAAGTTGTATTGTGGTGAGTGTGAAAAGATATCTTGACTGCTCTTTGTTCTTGGAATTGCTGGTAATGCTCTAATTGATGTTGTGAGCTTTAGTTAGACCGAACAGAACTTTAAATGTTTCAACATATGGGTCTTTGAGTTAAGATGCTTTGAAGTCTCATAGCACACAGTGCTCTCTCTACCATCCTATACTAAAGGAACCAAAGCAATGTACAATATGTACACAAAAAAGTCATGTTTCATGTTCCCAAAGGGTCTAAAAATGCTCGTAGAGCCTGACAACATATCTCTGATTTGTTGCATTACGTCCTTATTCATCCAAACATTTAAGGGTCCTCTTCTGTATGATTTCAATGTGCTTGCTGTACAAGTATACAAGGCCTTTACTGCATAACAAAGAGAAGGTAAATGAGTCCTTCTAAAATTATGTCATGATTGTGTATACAGTGAGAAATAGTACTGTCACCTCCTGAAGTCTAGATCTGTCTTTAGTTTCATGTTCTTATTTCACTGATACTTGTGAATCGCAAGCCAAGTCTAGATTCAAGTTGACTTAATGTATTATATCGAGAATAAATGATGTTGAAAATAATTTAACAAAATAATATTTAAAGGGTAAAGTATCTTTGCTGAAAACCAGGGTTTTCCTGATTTGGGATCCAAAGACATTTTATACAACATGAAGCCTCCTGTTGACTTTAATGAGCTTTGGATCAGAGCCTAAAATATTTTTTTAATCATGATTGCTGCAGGATAATAACAATTTAACTGAAAATATTTTTCTGGATATAATCAATCTAAATGCCTTGAGAATAAATGTTCACTACATGTTGGAGTACATAGTATTAATTTAAGTTTTATACATCCTCGTAGTTTTAGAATTATTTCAACATTAGAAACAAAGAAATGGACAAAGAACAATTGAATTGTTTCTAATTTCTTTTAAGAAAGAGAAAATGTTATTGTCCACCCTTAATGAATCATTTTGTTGTATTTCTCTGAAATTGATAAATCTGCTTTAATGTGCCTCTTCAATAAATGTCACCTTCCAGAGCTTGAATATATTTTTTATTGTTTGCTATTGGGTAGTGTGAGATCTTACTAACGTGTTCACAGTTCCCTAAGGGATTGCTGCTGTAGGGAAAAACTGTATATAAAAGGAAATTTCCAAATCAGCAAAAGGTAAAAGCTCACATAGTTAAAGGTATGATAAACCTGAGCTGTCATGTGTTGATAACTGATGTCTGATACCCTAATTTTATCTTATTGCTGTAGATCAAGGACAGAGTGAATGATATTATTAATAAAGCCCTAATACTGAACATAGCAATACTAATTTTATGTAAAGTTCTAACTAAAGCAGAGTGCAATAAAAATGTCAAGAAGATTAATGCTTGGTGGAATTATCTAATGCTAGATAATAATTTATCTTCCAAACTTGTCTCCAAGATGGATTCAGACTGGCATTTTCCAGGTGATAGTTTTTGTCCATTCCTGTTGCCCACAAAAAGAGTTTTCACTGTTTTGCTGTGACACAGGTATGACATCAAAGATGACTACACGCTGCGCATTAAGAAAGCCGTGAGCACAGATGAAGGAACCTACACCTGCATCGCTGAGAATCGAGTTGGCAAAGTGGAAGCCTCTGCCACGCTCACTGTGCGAGGTGAGTGTTCCCATGGAGGCAGGGCCTGTGTCCCACACGGATAATTGCTTTCTGATGACGTGGGCCACATCCTTCCCTGCCATTGTTTGGGTCCCACACGCCCTTTGCAGTGGCTGCTGCACTGATTTACTGCTCGAGTGGTCTAGTTCCAGCGTAGGTGAAATCCTGGTCCTGATATCTCAGGCAAATGTTTAATTGATTTCAGTGGGATAGGATCTCCCTGCAGTTAAACTCCTGTCCTTATGTGTTTTTATTGAGGAGCAGATGCATATATATGCATAAGCAAGCACTACATAACCATGGGCATAGACATTAATATGTGAGCCATCAGTTCAGGCTGTTAGTCACGTTTCTTTCTCTAAGAAGTATGAGGAGTAGAGTAACTATATTTATTAATGACAAACGTAATACAGATAATATTATTATGTGTTTAGCTCTGCCATAATTAAACTCTCTACCACTACCCTTTATCCAAAAAATAAACCATAGCCAAAGGAAAGAGAAAATCCTAATTAAATTATGCAAGTGTTACAAGGCAAAGACTAATATATTCTCTCCTAAAATATTTGTGGTCTCCACACTCTACAGTGTGTAGTATCCACTCACTGTTTATGCACTGCTCTTTGATTTGGTTAGGAGGTTTTAAGGCTGGTGGAATAACGAGTTGCCAAAATATCTTTCATGACAGCAGATATAGACATGTTAAAGATTATAGGGAGAGAAAAAGTTTGTAAGCTAATATTTCTATATGAGTAAATAGAATATAATAGTTATTACTTCATTCCAAAAGATAAGCAGCAATTTGGCACAATGGATATCATGCAGACACTATTTCACAGTTTAGTGGTGCATGCTGACGGTTTTCAGTAGAGCTGTGAAAGGTTAATAAAAACATTTTTAGCTTTATCTGTCCTCCTCTTTTCATACACATTAAATCAAATGTTCAAAGTCTCAATGGATTGCTTTATTAGAACTGGGGTCAACTGACCCAAGAGGCCAGCTTCCATTTCCATCCATTTAATGCATGGACACAGTTCAGTTTAATTTGCTGAATTCAAAAGGCAAAAAAAAAAAGGCACTGAGTGGCTTTGTAGGGGGAGAGATGTTAGTATGTAACAAAGAAAAGAGAGCATTGCGATAATCTGTCTGTTGAAATATTACCTCAGTGTTCACTTTAGACTGTAAGTGACAATGTGGCTCTTCCCGTTTTAAGTTGAAGAAATAGGTGTGTAAGAGATTGTGCTGCTTTCTTGTAACATGGGAAAATTAGTCACCACAGCGAACTCCCAGGAACAGTCTCACTCTGTTCCTTTGTCACAGGAAGGATCACAGCATCCAGGAATTCTGTTAATCAATTCAATGGCCTTTAAACACTTCCAGAACAGTGTCCACTATATACGTTACTGGAGCAAGCCTTTCAGATTTGCTACCCTGACTTGTCATGTAAAAATAGCTAGAATCCAGCAAAAAAGTCCTCTGAAATCACTGGAGCTTGAACCCGATGAAATTAAAGGGAAAAAAACTCAAGGAAATATGTAATTTAATCAATTTTTCCCCGTAAGAGCGTGTTTTCATTATATTGTGTATTTTCCCCCCTGGGTTTGTCATTTACAGTCAAATACATAATGTTTATTCAACATGAAACCGTGATATTAGAAACATATTACATGTTCACAATATGACAGAAAATGAGAAAAATCAAAAAATTCATTGGAGAAAGCTATAACACTGAATTTTGTGAAAACGAAGGGCTGGGAAATCTCCCATTGAGTGTAAAGGGATGATGAACAATGGACTTTTTAATTAAAGAAATCCTTAATTCTGAATTCTTAATCAACAGTGTTGTCTGACACTGGTTTTACCATGTCATGTAGAGAGCAAAACCACTTAGCATTTCAAAACTTACCTTGAGCGTGCCTTGGACCTTGCAGGTGTTCTGTAGTTCCATCTGCACACCTGCCAACAACCATGTAATCCTTAGCTCACTCATTCACAGCTCCATCTTCTTAAACCAGAGGATGGGGATGCAGTCAGGAAAGTTGCATTACACTGTCACAAACAGCAGCAGAATGTGAGTTCTGTGACCCAGACTCCATGCCCTCACTCTTACACCTCCTCTTTCTGCAGAAGAAGGAATATGTCCATAATACTGGAAGCCAAAAGTGTTCCAATAATTGATGGGTGAGAATGGCACCAGACTAGACATGATTTAATGAAATTGGGACAGAACCATGGAGGTTGAGAACTAAGAGGGAACTCGCAGGCTCTGTTACCTCTGAATTTGCATATCTTACACTTGACCCTAGCCTGCACATAAGCACACAGGGCTAGTAATATCCTTAAAAATAAAAAAAAATAAGAGTTGTGCTGTTGTTCAGAAATGTGTAACTATTGCTGCTGATAAAATAAGGGGAGCTTTGCCTACACAGATGCAAGCTGGAGTCAATTTTATGTCCAAATTTTCAGGTCTTCTGAAAGAGATATCTATGTTTTATTAGCAGAGGGACTGACAGCCCTCTTTCCCAGCACAAGTATAATGAAGGGCTGTTGCTATAACCAAGAAATCACTTGTTGCAGAGGCAACTTTCAATCTCTGTATCAGTCTGACACAAAATGAACCTGTCGATCATTTAACAGCAATTTTTTAGGAAGTAGAAGTTATCTAAGCAGTGATTTGGGAGGTTGTGGGTTGAAATCCCCGTGGCCATTTCAGCCCATTTGTTATATTTTCATCAGCACTGTCAGTGAGGAAAAAGCACTGTGCTGTAAGCTTTCGTGCCCATTATTGAATGAGAAAAACCGTCCTGGGCTTTCTGTACCCCTTACTGCTGTACCGACTGGTCATGCTTAAAATTCAATTGGTGTTTGACTCAGAAAGCAAATGCCTTGCATGACATTAGGAAGTGTGAGGCTTAAATTGATGTGTTCATTGGGATCTAAAAGTCTGTGCTAATGCAATGCAATTTTTCTTTTATCAGGCATTAACAATGATACTTTGATGATGGCATGCGAAGATAATAAAAATGTTTCTCAGAGAATGGTTCCAGTCAGCTTGTTCAGATGCTATGCTCAAGTAAATGGGATGATAGTGGCACGTGACTAAACAATAACAGCAGTGAACATTTGACTTAGGCTGCCATTTGAGGGGTTGGCAATCATGGTAGTATCCATA
Organism: Vireo altiloquus; assembly: GCA_013396875.1. Lineage (NCBI taxonomy): Eukaryota > Metazoa > Chordata > Aves > Passeriformes > Vireonidae > Vireo > Vireo altiloquus. The sequence goes on from VZRF01004447.1 coordinate 460,225, forward strand.
GTGGAAAGTAACATTACACGTCATGCATTCTGACAGATATTCTTTTCTTTTTTTAATTTCCTTTTTATGTTCTCACTACACCATTGTAATGTCAACAGCTCGCCCCGTTGGTAAGTAACCATCCTTCTATCCATTTTAGCATGGCTTCATGCAATGCTTCATCTTTCATTTGCAACAGCATTTCACTGGCTGGAATAAACAGCCAGCGCTTAATAGTTGTAACTGTCTAACACCAGGCAAGTGGTTTTGTCTGACAAAGTGCTCTTTCCAAACGTTGTATTTCCTGCTGTGTCGTGTACAAGCGCATTTGCCAAATCACCAGCAAGTACCAATCAGTGAAACGGGGTGGGTGTGGTGATGCCGAGCCAAAAGCACTCATTTAGATGTTTTTATTGTTCTGTTTATGGCCCTGGTGTAAAAGCCATTGAATTCGACAGAAAGGATTGTGTTGACTTTGGTGAGCTTCTACCAGGCCCTAAACAATCAGCTCATCCTGCTTTTCCTGCACAGCAGTAAAAGCACAGGCTTTGCATGTCCCGTCTTCCTTGTATAGTTCGAAGAGTTCTGAAGTGAAGAAGTCCTGAAATTGAAGAGGGGATGGAGTAGATTTCTGGTTTGCTAAGGAAGTTCATCACTGGTTGTTGCCCTTGGGTCACCGTGGAGTGCGATTTGGAATGCACTGCATAGGATGCAGACTGTTTTCAATAACAAGTCCCGAGGATGACGACCTCTAGGTTTTTAATTCCCACACTGAAAATTTTACAATTTCCTGTCCCTTTGAAATTCTGTAAATGCATAAAAATCTTACTGAGGATAAAGAAAAATTTGCAACTATCAGTAGCTGAAATTGACTTCTGGTGTTCAGAAATACCCAGAACATAAGATTCAATTTTCTTTCATGAATATTTACTCTGTGTCTACATGGATTTAGTTTAATTAGCTGCATTGCTCTTCTGATATTTGTGGTTTGTATTTAAATGTATCTTTTAGAATAATAATATGGTTACTCTGATTTTTTTAGATTGGTTTAAAAAGTCAGTAGTGGTGTTTATGGAGATTGCTGAGGGATTTGGTCTTTCTTCACTTAGTCAAACCTTTTGTTAGATATGTGTTTGACTAAAGTTTGTGAGTTTGAATTCATCTTAGCTCTTCACTGTTCTAAGTTTGGAGGAAGAAAGATTGGAGTAATTTAAAGGTAAAACACAGGTTAGGCCTCCAATTCCAGAGCTAGGGTGATTCCATCTTATTAACTTGCTTCAACTAGCATCCATGGAGCCAAGCCAAATACCATCTCAGTCAGAGCATGGCTTATACACACCTGGAGAATTCCCTGTGCAGAACAGAAATTTACTCTTCTCCTTCTGAGATTTTGATAGCAAGCTTTAAACCGAAATCACTTCTGTATTACTTTGGCATTAGGCTGGTGCTCAAGTAATTCATTCCCAGGAGTTGCAGAAGTGTAAATCTGCAGTAAACTCAGGAGAAAATTTTCCTTTGCTTAGAAAATGTAGTATGAATTTAGAGTGCTTATTCATTCACTAAGAAATGCCACAAGATTAAAAGTATTTTGCTTGTAGATTTTTTACCACTTTACTGACTCTTAAAAGACAGGCAAGAAAAAGAATCATAAAGTAAAGACTGTTTCAAGCTCTGTAAAAACTCCATAAAATAAACGGCTGGAGACTCACAAGAAAATGATAGGTTTCAGCAGTGCTGATGGTGTCTCATTTCACAGCTCTGATTCTTTTTTAAGATTTTTCAGGTCATTGAGTCATCCCTGATTCCGTCTCTAGAGCTTATACAGCAGGTCTTGGTCTCAAGTTACTTTAGGTCCAGATGTATGATTGTGTGATCATGCTGTGGTCAATTCACATAATCCCTACCTAGGCTATTTTATTTTGTTGGAAGAGAACATCCGTGACAAAGAAGTTTCTTCTTTTACATAATTTATTCAGAAAACTGAATTTAGAATGGTTGATCTTGAACTAAGTACTATATGGGCATACGGTCTCTATCAAATTATTCAATTTAATATTTTTTTAACTTGTGGAAAGATTGTTGAGTAAATAAGTCTAACCCTGAAGATATTTGAGATACAGAACTCCCATACAAGTGTATGTAGTGATTGCTGTGTGTAAGCAGATCAGTCTGTCAGTCACTTTTATTTGATCCTGTACCTGTTGAAAAGACAGTGATAATGTGTACCTGTATTGGCTTTTTTGCTTAAGTACCTGAAATAAAAACTAATTCCTGCAGTTCATAGTTCTATTTCACTCAAGAGTAGGCAAAGAAGGTGGCTACTCATCCTGGTTTTTTTGAAAATTTAAAGTCTGGTAAGACAAACCAAAGTAACTTCCCTCTCCACCGGGAAACCCAAGTGATCTTCTGTTAAAATTGTCTTAGAACAAGAATGGTGAGTCAAATCTTGTAGCATTTTTCTTTTCAGGAAGTTAACTGGAATGCAGAGCAGAAATACCTCTCCTTACCTAAAGGAAGTTCATGTAATTAAGCTCACAGCTTTCTAGGAGGATGACATTTTAACAGAAGTATATTTGTATATTTTTGTATATGTTTTAGTGCAGAGGAGAGCTTAAAAGTTTATATTCTTTCATGACACCAGAGAATTATCTAGGTACTTCTGTCTTCCATCACTGTCTCCAATTCAAAGCAAACATGTTTTGTCTTTATTAGGTTTTTAACAAGACGAAACAATTTTTTTTCCATTGAAGAATAGAGAAATATATTTTAATGGTCCAGATTTGTATTTCTTGTTGCAAACAGAATAATTTTCATTTTCTAGTCAGTTTTTGGCTGTTTCAAATACTTCTATTCTGTTAGGTGTGGTATTTTTTTTTAAATTTCATCTTGAGTGGAAAATTCAGGAGTGGGATTACCAATAACCACCTTGGGTTCAAGCAGTTATTAGCAAATGGTTCATACTGCACAGATAAAATGAGATATGGTGCTGCCCGAGGTGGGTGGCAGCTGGTGAATTTAAAAGCTCTGTGCCAGATTACTCATCATGTTTGAATTTGCTGCTAGGAATAAATGTGTTGCCTGTTTCTAAAATAGATTATTTATAACCTTTTGAAAAGATTTCTGACAGGATTTACAACAGATGGGTTTAGGAAACAAGACATTTATCCCTATTTAGACCATTTCTATAGTTATTTCACTCATTAAATGAATTTTCCAGATGAGCAAGTTAGAATTTTCTCATTTTTGCATTCTGATGTATTTCTTACGGCAGTTGGGCAGGAGTGTAGCTGCTGAAAGAAGCACAGTAGTTGAGAAAAGCCCAAAGGTTTCAAACACTGACCCTCTTTTCAAAGGCAGTAACTGTAACTGCTTTGAGATGGAAGACCTTTCAGACAGGTCTATGAAGATCTGTCTGATGTCCCAGTTACTTTTTTTTTAATAATACAAAAAGTCATTCAGATGACAATTTCCAAATTAATTTCAACTAAGACCAAGTGAAAATACAGTTCTTTGTGTATCAGTTGCTTTACAGTAAGTCAGGTTTACTCAGTTTGTTGTCATGTGCTGTGGTTCATCTTCTCAAAAAGAGTCTTGCAGCCAAATACCTGGATACTTTTACCACCAGGATAGAAGTCAAGCTAAGGGAGTAAAGGGAGACCAAGTTCCATAAAATTAACTTCCCTATCATGGTGGTGAAGAGATAAACAGATAAGACACCTGCCATGAATTTTCCAGATTTCCTATTAATTAAATGCAGTCTATTGGCATTTAAGTGCAGTGTGACTGCATGATGCATTTCAATCTGCACTGGGAAGTTTTCATGACATAAATCAGCCTGGCATGACTTAATGGTCTGTTAAGAGTAGTGCAGCAAGAAAAACAACAGAAAGGGCTGTATTTTATGGAAAGTGGCACTAGGTTTTGTGACTAGAAATTACATTGCTGAGATGGTTCAGATTGGTGAGAAAGAATTCTCTTTATTCTTGTTCATTCTGACTCTTGCAAATGAAGTCTACACAATGAATGCTTTTATTTTTATTACATTCATGAACATATCACCCTCACTTTAGACATTGAGGATTTATAAAATATTAGTAATGTGAATTGCTGCGTGACAGGAGAGATGAGATCATGCTTGGTGCTATGGTGCCATCTTTCAGTGGCAGAAATCTCAAATTTCTATCAAAATGTGCTGTCTTACCTGGCTGATTCCACTTATAGAAATTTTCAGGAGAGGGTAAGAACGTGGTAAGAAGTGGACATTAGGCTTTTTGGATTTGTTAAATGAAAGACTAAGACATCATTATTTTTTAAAGGTCAGCACATTCTTCAGATATAAAGATAAAAGGTTGCTGTAGAATGAAATTCAGGTTGCTTTGTATACCAGTAAGAGATTAAAATATGGAGCCGATTTTAAAGATTTTTCATAGCCTATGAATGCCATTCTAAAAATCTTGAAGTCCTTAGCATGTCTACTTTGCCTAAAGTTCAACTGCTGAAGTAATTGCTGAACTCTAGCTTGGGAGTTCATAATGCATAACTTGTATTTTTTAACATTCAAATTTTCTCAAAGCATGCTCAAATCAGTGGGAATTGTTTTCCTATTTCGGTGGCTTCTGAGTTCTGAGTATCTCCATAAGTCTTTGAAGATTAGTGTATAAAAAAGGTCTGTTCATGTGTTGCTCTCCCCAAGCTTTTCCCTTCCTTTTAGTAAAAGGAGTAATTGGTTACCTTTTCTTCAAGAGGAATGTGGCAATCAATACATTAATGTATTCACTTTTTCCTTTACTTTCTTTGCTCTATTGCTGCCAGCCAATTTATAGCTTGGATATGATCTCAGTGTTACTCAACAGCAAAATTACTGTGTGCCCTATTCCTTGAATGTTAACATTGTCAGTCAGAATAAATAGTCATTTTTCTTCCTCTCTCCCTTTTCTCTCTTCATTTAAAAGTGTCCCAAATTGAGCAGTGTCTCCTCTCAGCCTTATTTATTCTCAAGGGTAAACAAACCAGGAATTTGTTACCTTTCTCACTACAGATGTAGCCTATGAGCCTATCCAGTCTCTTTGCCCTTCTCATCGTCCTTAGCTCTTCTCTTCAGCATGTGAATTCATGTCTTTTTGGAGGAGATAACCAGATTACACTCATTATTTTGATGAAATCCTACTGTGTCAGCAAGGTCTGTGCTTTTCCTTTTTAAACATAGTGCCAGCAAACCATCCTGCTATCTCCCCTGAAAAAAGGAATCAAGGCATATTGCATCCTTTTGTTGGCATAGTTTTTTTTTGTTTGGTAAACTCACAGAAGGCAGGAGTGGCACAAGCTATCCCCTAAGGGTACAGTTTGCATAAGGAATGAGGCTAAACTGTTAAGATTTTAGGAGAGCACATCTTTTCTATGTGATCTGAGCAAAAGGTGTATCCTGAATCTCAGATACTTGGTAAAAAGCTAAAAGTTACAAAGCATAATCTGAAGTCGAGGAAGTTCTGAGTAATGGAAGTTATTGGCAAGACAGACAGCACTCCTTTTCTTCATATACATCTAAACTAAATGAAAAACTTTCTAGATGGGGTTTTCCAGCAGCATCTGTAATGTTCAGGGGCTGCTTAGAAGAGTTGATTGGACAAGGTATAATCAAATAGAGATGTATGACTAAATGAGAACAGGCTACAATCTAATGCTGGGATGAAATTAAGACCGATATTTAAACTAAATATTTAAACACCCTGTAAAACAAAGAGGAGGAGGAGGAGGAGCCCAGGAAAAGTGCTGCTGCTGAAGTCAGAGCACTGGAAAATGGGATGGGGGAGTGGAAAGAAGATACCTTTCTTTTTGGCTGTATAGGAGGAAGACTTGAATTTTTTTTTCATAATTATTCTCAGGTTTTTGTTTTTTTTTTTAATTGACATTAGTCCTGGGGAAGAATGAAGAAAAAATCATTTTTTTCCACTATGCAGATTTATCCCACTTCATTATTTTGGGTCACACAGGGATAAAAGAGAGATTCTATGTGTCAAAATATATAGGAAAGATAGCAGTTTTTATTTATTGATTCTCTACACTTCTTTCACCTCTTGCAAAGAAGGAAAAATTGCTTATGCTTCCATGCTTTAAGAGATTATCTGCTTCAGTGTTTCAGAGCAACTGAAGGATAAAAATGTTGTTATATGTGAAATTCATAACCTGAATTTAAATTGAAAATTAGAACAATTAGTATGAAAGAAGGTTTAGCATTCTTAAATGATCAAAGTGTGCTCTTTTCACAATGTTGTGTTTACACATGGTTCATCTGAAAACAGCAACAAACTAAAACAAAAGGAGTTTCTCACTTTCCATGAGACAAGAGCAGTGTGAAGGACACTAACAGGAGAACTGGTCCTGGCAATAATTCCCCCTGCTCTCTACCACTTGCTCTGATTATTCTCCCCCAGTGTTTCCTTTTGTTCAACATGCCAGAAGTTCTCCCCACTTGTACCATGTGCTTCTGCTTTTGTGTATTTGACCTATGGTTGTAGGACACATGAGAACTAATTCTGAAGCAGTGTCAGTGTTAAAGGTAGTATCAAGCTATGGATTATCCATGCTTCCCTAGTTTATGGGAAGCTGCTTTCCAGAAAACTCCAAGCACCTTCTTTGCCACCTCTGCCTGTGTGATTTTAAAATAATATCATGAGTCTAGTGAAGGGCTTCATGTACCAGTTTTTACCCCCACAACCTACCCATTCTTCATTTTTGTGGCAGAACTATTCACCTAAATAAGAAATCATGAAAGACAGAGAACACAATAAATGGACAAGCAAGAGTTAAAAAAAAAACTGAACCAAGACAAAAAACATCCACAAAATGAGATTTCTGCATTTGTTTCAAAGGGTGCTGCACTCATACAGCCTAGGGAATGGCAGAACAAGAGAGGAAACTCATTTTCCAGGTAACTCAGTTGTAACTTAAGTGCTAAAAAGTTACTGCCTTCCCTGTGTTTGAGCACACCTAATCATTGGAGCGCACCATAAGATTGAGATGTCTTTTCTCTTTAAAGAGAATTATTATCCTTATCTTCCATTAGTTTATCCCTGATAACAAAGATCTGAATTAGTAATAGGCCTAAGCTGTCATTGTCTCAGTCTTCTGTAATGGCTCCTGTGTCAGAGGATACACCCTTGATTTATCATTAGTCACAGCTAATAGTGCACTGATAACTTTGTGTCCTAACAACCACACATCACTTTCAGTACCCATTAAGAAAATCTGAACTTCTGAGGGAAGAACTGCTGAATAAGCCCAGGTTTCTAGAGTTTGAGGCTGCACCTATTTTGTTTTCCTCTATTTACTCCATCAGCAATAGTAGCCTTGCAAAAGATCTTTCAAAATTCCTAGACTTTTTTATCTGCGCTTCTTGGCAGCTTATGCTAAACATCATTACCAGGTGTATAAATAGGATCTTACAGGGTTATTTTGTATTCGTATCACAAAATCATCTCAACTTCCAATATCTGCCAGACAAATTTAACCAATGTCAAGGCAGAGGATCATTATTTTCTTTAAGGAGTTCCTGTACTGCCTTCAATTGTCATCTAAGCCTGTATCAGGAATCAGCAAAGCAATCCTACAGATAAGTGGTTCCATTCCATAGATGGTGTCAAGGGTTACCTCCCTTTTCAAAATGTCTGTTACTTCACATGGAGCTCTGCAGACTTCTCCTGTCCTCTGTGTAAATGTCTTAGAGGCAAGTCTTGATTTGTACTTGTAAGAGTGGAATTGAGTTAGCTCTCTTAAGGTATCCATGTGTATCAAAGGCAGCAGAGGGGCCACACGAATATTGTCACTGCAGTAAGGATTTGAGAGGAGCACTGAGATAGCAGCTCCAAGTCTTTGAGGGCTTTGCAAAAGAAGACTGTGATGCTGATAGGGTTTCAAAAGTCAAACAGCAGTTTGGGGAAGGCAACATTATCTTGTCACCCACCTAACTCTCTTAGCTCCATACAGTACCAGGTGTAACACTGATTGTTCAAATGAAATTAATTGATTGCTGCAGATGTACAATGCCGAAAAAGAGTGTAGGTGGAAATCTTAGGTTGGTCTGCTGTCTCATTCCCTGCTAGAAGCAGAACTGAGTATTACAGAATCTTGCTACTTTACCAGCCAGTGTGTTTCTACTTGTTCCTCAGAGCCTTTTCCCCTACCATTATCTGAGTTTTGCCTGGAATATTTACAAGTCAGCATCTTTCCCCTTGCCCTCTTTGAACCAGTCATAGAAATATATTGATGGATAATAAACAATTCCAGTTTAAAATGAATCATTTTAGCTTGCCTAAGTAATCTTCATGATGAATTTCATGTGTAGTTCACTATCAACTGAAATTAGTTGTAATTAAAGGTTGTCAAATCTTTAATTTAAGCCCTTGAAATTTGTTGCTGTCATTCATTTCCTGTAATACATTTTTTTTTTCAATGGATTTCATCCAAAGTCCACATAAGCCAATAGGAGAATTTCTACCAGCGTCAGTGAGGTTTGAATAAAGTCTCATATTCCATAGTAGAATCATAGATCATTTAGGTTTCAAAAGACCTTTAAGAACTTTTAAATACTTCCAGGGATAGTGATTCTACCACCTCCCTGGGCAGCCTGCTCCAGTGCTTGACCATCTTTTTGGTAAAGAAGTTTTTCCTAAAACCCAATCTAAACCTCCTCTAGCACAACTTGAGGCCATTTCCTCTTGTCTTATCACTTGTTACCTGGGAGAAGAGGTAAGGGGCCTGGCTGCACCCCTCTGTCAGGGAGTTGTAGAGAACAGGAAGATCTCCCCCAAGCCTCCTTTTCTCCAGGCTGAGCCCCCCCATCTCCCTCAGCTGCTCCTCACCAGACTTGTGCTCTAGCCCCTTCCCCAGCTCCACTGCCCTTCTCTGGACATGCTTTAGACCTTCAGCATTCCTCTTGTGAGGAGCCCAGAACTGAACAAACACAGGATTTGAGGTGTGGCCTCACCAGTGTCCAGCACAGGGGGACAATCACTGCCTTGGTCCTGCTGGCCACACTATTGCTGATCCAGGCCAGATGCCTCACAACTTTTTGGCCACCTGGGCCCTGCTGGCTCATGTTCAGCTGCTGTTGACCAGCGCTCCCAGGTCCTTTTCCCCTAGGCAGATTTCCAGCCAGTCTTCCCTCAACCTGCAGCACTGCCTGGGGTGGTTGTGACTCAGATACAGGACCCAGCACTTGGCCATGTTCAACTTCATACAATTGGCCTTAATTCCAAGGCTGTCGCAGTAGAAATACTAGAAAAAAAGTTGCTACAATATCTACTTTTAATTAAAATCACCAATATAATATACAAACCCCGGGTACCTGGTCTGGGGAAGGTACTGTGAGCAAGCTATGGTAATAAAATTCCCATAGGATCATTGAATTCAATGTCAACTACAAATCACTAGATCAGCTGAGAAAATGGTGTCACTAACAACAAAAAATGTTGTTAGCACTTGATATGGGATCAATGTACTTTTTTGCTATGAATTCACGTTTTTATGTATTAGGTTTCCCCTCCCCTTCAGTCTTCTTCCACATTTCTTATCAGATGACCAGAGCTCACCTACAAGGGATGAACTCTGTCTCAGACAAGCTTCTCTGCATCAGCAGCTTTATCAGCTCCTGTTGACTCAGTGTAACCTTTAGTATTCAGCAGAAGTACAAGGAAGAAATGCATGAAATCCATTCTATCAGATTAGAGATTCTGCTAACTATTAAGATTGGAGTAGAGTTGAGAAATCCCTTTGAAATGATATGCAGCTTTTTTTTTTTGGTATTTTTTTTCTAAAGCTCTTTAACACTGGAGCAGGGGCTACCTTCATATACATTTATTAACAGCATAAAAGATACATTCAGTCGTGCTTAAACCACCAACATCCTAAAAGAGTGCAACAGAATGCACTCTTCCCATTTATTCATTTCAAACAACATAACTAATGCTCACTACTGCTCATGCTTTTCTATCTCCATTTTAATTCCTGCAGTCGAATACTGTTCTGTGCTGTAAAAACAGTTCTGAACATGATGTGATTAACCTTAGGGTCCCTCCATCCCCTCATCTCAACGCCCCCTCATACATGGCCTGTGCTTTCTATTCATGTTCAACCATCTGATTTCCATATCATCTATTAGCATAACAGAGCTTTAGTGTGACATTGATTGAAGCCAGCGCTTGCTGAATGCAGTATCAAAGCATAATTTTCCAGAAATCAAATCTAATTTACTGTGTACTATTTAAATTTCTCAAAAAAAAAAAAAAAAAAAGGAAAAGAAGTTTCAATAGAAGTATATCGGGTCTGTAATCTTAATTGTTCTTTTTTTTTCGATATTTTTGGTTAGTCTGCTGGAATTCAAGCTGTATATTTCATGTTAGAGCCATTGTCTTTGACTTTAAGATGTCAGTTAGGCAAGAGGTTTTCCATTCTGCTTCTTCCAATCCAGTGTATGTTACATCTGAAATAGTAAAAAGTAATAGTCTGATAGGCACGACACCTGGTTTGCTGCTTCCTAAGTTTTTTCAACAGATCCTTCTAATGATGTTAATGCTTAGCTTGAATTAAGCATTAAAGTGCCACATAACTTTAACAGCTGAAGCATATCAAGCCTGTTGTTACTTCTCTAACTATACCTTTTCAGAATGTTTTAGAAATTCACCTACTTTGAGAGCAATAATGTCTTGAATAAATTTTGCACAATGTTCCACTGAAGCTTCACTTTCAGCTAGTTGTGATCGTGCTTAACCCTTCTCCAGAATGGATGTAATAATATTTACCTGTATAAACAGCATCCATATGTGAACGTAATGAGCTCTCTTTTTAGGAAAATTGAGGAACTCAAGTGCTTATTCTGTCAAAGAAGCCTTGCTGTCTCTGGGCAGGGTCACACTGCGTTCTCTGGGGATAATGACAGTCATAGTGTTTGGATAGTTACATTTGACCAAGAATTACTCCTGCAATTATTAACTGTTACTTTCAGTTTTCAAGTTCAACTAGAAATTGACAGATGAAACTGATATGGTGAAAACATTGTTTAAATGCTGTAAACAATGGCATTTTTGTCAGAGGCTGTCTGTAAACAGTGCTATAGCTGAGTATGACAACAAACTGACAAAATGAAGATTTCCTTCATTATAGAACCCCATCTTCGGATAAATTTTAAAAAAATGCATACAAAGTTTTATTTTTAAAAAATTATGTTTTTCATGTCCTCTAAAATTACAGTACTAAATAGTTTGTCTGAAGAAACTGGTTTTGTGCTCAATTTAATGTGAGTAAAAGCTCTGATTCATTTATTTTTATAGTGAATTTCTAGTAATTATGCCTGCAGGGCAAAGCTAGAAAAGATATTGTTGCATAACTCTACGTCATTGTTTGCTGGAGTCTTTAGAAATCTTGTCCTACTAATATGAAGCAAAGATCTGCTCACGTAGTATGTCGAATGGTGGAGAGGACTTGGTGTGTGGCAGGGAGAAAATAGAGCAACAGGGTCAGTCCATGTCTGAGCTACAGACTTACTTTCCTTGTCTGTTTGGGGAAAGGAAAGGAAAGGAAAGGAAAGGAAAGGAAAGGAAAGGAAAGGAAAGGAAAGGAAAGGAAAGGAAAGGAAAGGAAAGGAAAGGAAAGGAAAGGAAAGGAAAGGAAAGGAAAGGAAAGGAAAGGAAAGGAAAGGAAAGGAAAGGAAAGGAAAGGAAAGGAAAGGAAAGGAAAGGAACTTGTTTCTGTTCTTAGGAAAGTGAGAGATGTTCACAATTAGGGATAGGTCAAAAAATGGAAACTAGGTAGAAACCAGGGCATATATCTCTCATTGTTTCTTGACTGCCAAATTACCTTAATTTGATCCTTGAAAGGTCTGCTACAGCAACAAATTCAGTTGTGTTACATCTGTTTGGAGCTGTGAATTATTGATTTACAGTTCAGACCTGTGTGTGTGAGAGAGTATTTCAGATGAACCTTTAAACTTGCCTACCTTGCATTTACTCTGTTACATGATTCGAATGACAGGCTCATGGAAATGCCATGCCCTTCTTGCTTCTGTTGAGCTGTCTGAGAGCACTGTCTGTGCACCCCCAGTGCACCAAGCAAGCCAAAGAAGTGAATTTAGGTATCCATCATGCATAGGTTTGATCTGTGGGATGATCTCCTGACACCAGGTTTTCAGTCACCGTGGGAAGATTGTGGTCTTGAGGCCACTCATAACCCTGCAGAGACAGAGGAGTCAGGCATGCATAGCTCCTGTCAAATGCAGGTGTAGCACCAGAAGAGATTAGGGAGTTTCTTCTCTGCCTGAGGTCGCTGTTGGTTCTATATTAATATCCTGGGCGGTGAACTTCTATAGCTGAGCAGCAAACACTGGACTAATTCAGTGACCTTTATTAAGTAGAGGTCAGAACTGTAGAGATGCCTTGGTGGAAGGTGTGTCTATAGGAACAGAGATTTCTGCTTCACAGCTCTTTTCCCCTCTATGTACCACTGAACAATCACATGCACTGATTACCACACTGCCATTTCCTGGCACCTGTGGGGGTTGCACGCAGATATAGTGGGTAAAACAAGGTGAGGGGAACCCAAGTAACTCATTACAGCCCAGCACTTGAGGAGTGGTGTAGCATGAGCTCAGTTCCTAGAGTATGTGTAGCAATACCTTATAGAAACCTCAAAATAGGTGGCTATAAACAGGCAGCAAGAGGGCACCTCACCTGTAGTCCTGTCTGTTCATAAGATTAACACCTGCTAAGGTGGAAGAAGAGGCGGTCACTTCTCTCCAGTGAGGCCCAGACCTCTCCTTAGGAGTGTCAGGCAGAAGAAAACACCCTTTATCTTCTAAATTGATGTTTATTAAGTGCTTTACAGTTCGTGTTTTAAGAGTGCCAGCACTACTCAACTGATGCTCTTTAGACTCCTGCTGATCTGTAAAGCCTTGGGAAGTACCTCATGAGATAACTGCAAAGTGTGTTTCAAGAAAATCAGGTCTGCTCATGTTTCTATGCAGTTAGCAGGTTTCTGTGTCTGTGCTGTCAGCAGGTGTAATCGGAAGCTGGGTCTTGATTGCTCTTTGTGCCTAATTAAATAGTTTGTAATTATAATGCTGAAAATACGGTTTTCTAAAACACTTAAATTCTGTTTACCTAAAAGCATCCCTCTGCACAACCAGAAAATGAGTAGTGGAACAGTAGAAAATGAGGGTGGGGTGAGAGGTATGTTTTGGGGTTTCTTTTTCGCTTTTTTCCCCCTTCTTCAGCCTGCACCAAAAGTTAGCTAGTCCTTTGGTAGGAATATTTGGAGATGCTGCCTACATTTTTAAAATATGCAAAAGAGTACAAATCCAGTTTCAGTGAATTCCAGTGATGAACCAAGACTGGAGAGTTTTCATGTCACCCATAGAAAAGACATTTGCTTCACTATTACATCATGCTCAACATAGTTACTGATTTTGAGCTTTTTATCTCAAATCCTCTAACACTTCTTCCCCACTCTTCTTTCTACACATTAGCACCTTTTCTCTACCTTCACATTCCCACCAAACATTGACTCTCTATTTTCCACCATTACCCCCAGCCAAGTCAAACTATGCCCCTCTCTTAGAAACTGTTCACTTCTGATTGTGCTTCCTGGTCCTCTGTAACTGAACATTGTTATGCCAGCTGCTTGAAAACATAGCCAGTCCTTCTTTCTTGTTTTGATTCCAATCTCCTTTTTTCTTTTCCTTGTATCTTCATCATCTCCTGAAATACCTATACCTTCTTACTAACCACTCACTTCTGCCCACTAACTCTTCAACTTTGGCTTCTCTCAAATCTTTAAACTGGCTGAAACCTGGATTTACCAAGTTTGTGTTCTTTTAGCAACCATTCTTTTAACAGCAAGTCCTCCTCCCCAATCCATTCTTGACCACACTGCTTCTAAGAGGAGTGAGAGAGCTCTTGAACTTGTCATCCAGACCTTTCTCTCCTTTCTCAATCATTTTTAAAAGTCCAGAGGGGCAGATTGTGAAAGGCAGTCTGTTTATTCATACTTTGCAATACACAAAAGCTGCAGCAGCTCTGTGAAGTGTGAGAGGATATGAGGGTGCTGATACCATTCCAGAGCAAAGGTAGAATACATCCAGAGTCAGCAATATAAACACCTGACTCCTGCTCTTTAGCATTTAATGTCATCAGAATTTACTCTAGCATGTATGGTTGTAATGTTTCTTTCCTTATTAATTTTTTTTTTAATAACTGGGGATGTCACATACATATATTGCTGCTCTCTTTGTCGCTGTTGTTGTTTCTGTTTATATATTAATTCTGTCTATACTAATGAATGTTTCTGGTGTCATGTCCTCTGACATAAAACAAATCTCCATAATGTTGTCTCTTTCCTTCAATATCCCCTCTCTCCCTTGCAAAATATCCTAAACTTACACCATGGTTTTTCTTACCTTGTAGCTCCCCCACAGTTTGTGGTAAGACCACGAGACCAGATTGTAGCCCAGGGTCGAACTGTGACTTTTCCTTGTGAAACTAAAGGAAACCCCCAGCCAGCTGTTTTCTGGCAAAAAGAAGGAAGTCAGGTAAGTTACAAGCACCCTACAAGTCTTTCAAGTCTTTATAAATAGTTATATTGTTAAATTTTAAGGAAAATTATTTACATTATCTTTCACAGATTATTTTAATCTTTCACAGAAATTTGTCTTTTTAAACTATCACTATTCTCTACTGAAATTCATGTTGCTTTTTTTTTTTAATACTTTGAAGAAGACAAAGGCCATTTAAGTTGTTGAAACCTGTACTAGGCACTGTATAGACGAGTAGGAAGCAACGGTGTATACTTAAAGGCTTTTTGTTCTGAAGCCCCCAACAAACAGGTGGGTGAGACAGGCACAGCAGATAAAAAAAGGTATGACTCAATTTTGAACTAATCAGAGCCAGTAATTACAGTTCACAACCTGTCTAGACATGATCAAGCAGAATGTATCCAGCAAGCTGATTTGCATTGGTATTCTCTCATACAGCATACAGATACAGGTTTTGAACATAGAGATGCTTTCTTCATTAAATTTCTCTCAAGAAATTTCCAGATCTGGCTTTGGAAATATTTCCTTGATCATCTTAGAAGGGAAAATTTGTGAGGTAGCAATCGGTGTTGCCATCAGCCCATACTAACTTCTGTAGCTTAGTATTTGAATGTGGTGCCACAGCACTTCTTTACTGGAGGCATTGTGTGTACCAGCTCAGGTAAAACTCAGCTCAGGTGAAATAAGAGCTGGACAGATCTCCTGCTCTGCCCCACCTGCTTCTGCTTCACTTTCTCAGGAGATCAGAAATCTGGTCCGGAATGACAGGACCAGGCTGGCAGCATCTTGTGCTCTGCTGTCTTAGTGGCTTACAAAGATACAACACTATTACTTTATGGGTGTAAGCTTGTGAGAGTGTGAGCTAAACCTTCAGTGTGTATCTCTCAGCATAATATGTAGAGAAATTTAGATCTAACCTCCAAGGATCACCTCCTGGAAAAGCACATTATGGTGAGTCTCACTAAGGTGACAGTTTTTCTAAGGGGAAAGTAGAATAGCATATTGAAATTAAAGTAGGAAGTACTGATGTGCTAGCAAACATTTCAAACCCCTTCCTTGTAGAGCATTTTAATAACATGGTAATGTTTATGTAAAGTGAGCTTATAGTGTCACACTTGAATCTAATAAAGTGGACATCCATCATGCTGTAATAAAGAGAAGAGCTTCTAATTAAAGTAGGACATCATTTTCAGGATTAAAGTCATTTAGCGTAATTGAAAAGTGTTAATACTCTATTTTATCCTCTTCCATTGGTATCACTTCAAGGGTAAAAACATTTTAAGGTGAAAATGCATCTTGTGTCTTTAATTGAATGTTATTACCTACTGATTGTACCATGTTGAAGCTGCTTAATTACAAACCTGGAAAATTAATTACCATATTGAGAACTGGATCCCTGAGGCTTAGAATAGTCTTTTTTGGCAAATAAGTGCAACATAAAAATTGATACTTGCATTGTTTATAATCAAACCTTGAAACATGGATGAATGTGGTTTACAACATCCTCATGTTAATCTTAATTGATCATCAGCTAAGTAAAACAGGTCGGTGTTGCCATCTCAATGTATAACTTGCCAGATTTTGCAGTGAAATGCCACAGAGTGAGTGAGTTACACATAGTGTATATCATCATAGCAATGGAGGGTGGTTTTTTTGCCAAATTATGTGACCTTTCACCTCTACCTCCCAACTATAAATTGTTGCTTGTCTCTACAATGCTGTTTCTGCTTTTAAGGGAACTGTTTGCAGCACCACTTTCAGTGTTCAAAGTAATGTTATATAGTCATGTTACCCCACTCCAGTAATTGTAGGGCATTTTTGGTTGTGAATTCATTTCTTGACCCTGTGTTTTTGAGCACAACCAGCTGGAAGGGAGGGGAGCTGTTCCCTCCTGAGTAATTTTTTGTGCCAGCTTGTGTATAAACAGCTGGTCCTTTGTGCATGGTGGCCTTTTCCCCAGAGCCCAGCAGCCGCCCGCCGATGGCATGCGCGAGGGCAGGGCCTGTGTAACATTTGGACTCTGTGGATTAAATTCTTCCTTGAATTATTCAGTGTTGCTGTATCAGGGATGGCTCTGGTCCCTCTGCAACCCAGCATGCCACCATTGTGCCCAGACAAGCAACCCAGTAGCTAACTAAATGGAAAGAGTTTAAAAAGGGGTTGTACTGTAATTTAGGACAAGTTACCTGGTCTTTGAAGGGAGGAGTTATGAGACTGATGAACTCATCCTGATGTGTGGAATATTCACTGGGACATGGTACCTTTCCAGAGCAGAGATGCTGAAGATAAAAAAGATTGATTCCCCTTTCTAATGCAGTGATAAAGAGGGTTCTGGACTATTTTTCTCTTTATGAATTAGGAGCTTAATCCTTGTGCTGTCTTTTACATTGTGCTTCTTTTTACTTTACATAATAAGTAATAAATTGAGTCAAGATCAGCCATGTCAATTTTCTCTTCTTTCTCGTAATATTTACTGAAGTTTTCACCATTATCCAGTAGGTATCTGTGCCAGGCAGAAGTTATCTGAAAGTTTCAAGGCAGTTCAGAAAACAGAGCAATTATTTGAGACCCACTTATTCCCATAGCCTAAAATTGTTTCAGAATTTTAACACTTTTTTCCTATTGGATCTGACATGTTTACTGAGTGCATATTGATTTTTGAGGAAAAATTTGCTGTTATAAATTTCTCAAACACTGCTATTGGAAGGCAGTAAGAGAAAAGCCTAGTGTGACGAGTAACCTACTAGGTTAATACAATTATAAGGATACTTGGAATGTTGAATCTTATTTAAAACATATCTCTTTCCTCTTGCTGCCAAAACTATAAAGGCATGAGTTTCACTTAAAAGTAGAATTTGTTTCTTATTTGAATTCCTCTTAAGCAGTTTGTTGCTTATCAGTTCCAAATAATTTTGGTAAATCTTCAAGGTCTGCTTCAGAAAAATCAGATCTGCAAAAAATTAATTTGATACCCTACTCTACACTTTTAGATTTTACTTTTAATCCATACAGACAAGCTTAAAAGTTAGTAGGGAGTCGTCATTAGAAAGCACAGCAGAGCTAGATAGAGCTGCAGTAATGACTGAAAGCTTATCACAGCATGGTAACAGTGTTTTGGGGTATGCTAACAACTGTATTTTTCATAGAGACTTGTTGTGTTGACGTAAAATCCAGACCCTGTTTTACTGGAATTACTGTTGTTTAATTATTGTTCAAGCTGTTCTCCTTTCTGTCTTATTGGGCAATGCTGCTGACCTTTCTCTTCACATTACCTTCCTTTTCCTGTTCTTATTTATTCACAAGAGCTGTGCCAGAGGGTATAACCTTTTCCTTGAAAACACAGCTCTCACCACTAAAACCTTTTCGCGTCTGTAGTATTGATTCATTCAGTCCTTCATCATATGCAATGACTACTGGAGCCATTCCAGTTATTATTATTGACGTCTCTCTTTTCTCCAATCCAGCCCAAAGGCAGAAACTAATCTCCCTGTTTTGTGCTAACTGATACCTTATCCTACATGAAATTATTTTTTTCTCTCTGATGATTTCCACATCAGATTAATACCCTTTCTTTTCACCCTCCAGGCTCTATGCTGCATTTGTCCTTTGGTGTATCACAGTTTTAATTTCCTTTTACTTCTCTTTTAAACTC
Source organism: Vireo altiloquus (assembly GCA_013396875.1). Lineage (NCBI taxonomy): Eukaryota > Metazoa > Chordata > Aves > Passeriformes > Vireonidae > Vireo > Vireo altiloquus. The sequence goes on from VZRF01004447.1 coordinate 478,434, forward strand.
TCATGCTCTGCCAACTTCTCCTACTTTTTGACATGCTCCTATCTTCCTCCCAGCATTACTTATGTGCCATGCTTTCACTTTCTCCTTTTCTCAGAACATTTTTACAGCCAAACAATAGTGCTCTGCTTCCTCAAGTCTCCAGGAGTCAATGCTTTCTGCTAGTTTTCTAGTGCTTACTGTAGTGTTATGTCCTTTTGGTTTGATACCCAAGTATATTATTACAATTACATTCAGAATGAAGATGAACGTGTCACAAATATAAATCGCTGAAGTCAGATTGTTGGAAAATGTCTCCTTACCTACACCCCAGTCAGAACACAGCACTGTGTGCTGTCAAAAGGCTGTTTCTAATTTAAACTGTGAGTTGCCCAAGGCAGGAAAAGCAGCTCTATGTGTTCATAAAGTCAGAACCACACTTACTTTTTCTCCTCGATTATTTATAGTACTTTTAAGGAAAAATCATTGTCTCTGTAGCTGAAGGAAAAGTGGTGCTTTTGTGTTTTGAATTGATGTGAGATGAATTGTCTTTGCAGAACCTGCTCTTCCCAAACCAGCCTCTGCAGCCCAACAGCAGATATTCCGTGTCACCCACCGGGGACCTCACCATTACCAACATTCAGAGGTCTGATGCAGGCTACTACATTTGTCAAGCACTGACGGTTGCTGGAAGCATTTTAGCAAAGGCTCAGCTGGAGGTTACTGATGGTGAGCTGTTAGAAATTCCTATTGTTTTTTTCCTGTCAGAAGTACTTTAAAAGCAGTGTAAATAGAGGCATATGAGACCACATAAATCATACAAGTAAATGGACAATTTTCTGTAGGAAATAAAGTGAGAAAAGATCTCTGTGGAGTAAAAAAGGCATCAAAGTCTAGTTTGCCTCTTGCTTGCTTTCTGGAGGTTTGCTAACAATGGAAAAAAGGGACAAACCATCTTAGAATAAGTTTGGTGAGAAATGAAGCTGCTTGGTTTGCTAGAGCTAAGATGAGATTGCAAAAAAATATGGAGAATGAATAGGTTTATAATTAAATCAGTGAATTGGGGTATAAAAAAAATATATATCTCTATTCCCACCAGTCTTCAGTCCTATCTTCAGTCCTATCTAGGCAAGTAGGGGATGTGTCCTAAGCTCAATTACCAGTTGCTCTGAAGGTAGTGGAATACTGTTAATTTAGAATGCCTAAAACACGTAGCCCTTTAGCCCCTCCAAGGATAAGGCACCTACCTCAGAGCTGCCTTCTAAGAATGCCTCAGTAGAGGTAGGTGTGAAAAAAGTCATGAAAATGCATAGGTAGAGAAGAGTTTTCAGGAAAGGAAAAGCACTACATGGTCTGTTGTGGTGCTTTTCATTTCAAATTTTTGGGTTTGAAATCCATCCTGCCCTGAGGTTTCCCATCTACAAACATGAATCCTTTTCATATGTCAGGAATCCTGTTGATATCTCTCTTCATCCTATTGTGGATAGAAGGCAGTTTGCATCCTTTAATGATAGTGAAGAAAACAAGAGAATTCCTCTTATACTCAGAGACTGTGGCATTCCCCAGCATCATTATTCCTTATCTTAACTGACACATTAAATATCTCCTGACAGACTTTGATGAATTTTTGCCATTAAAACTGTTGTTATATGCAGAGGTCTACTTTTACTGTTCCCTTAGAGACCTGCCTGCACCATGAAAGTTTGAAAAGATGTCTAATTTTGAATAATCTGCCTTTTCACAAGAGCATATTCATCACAAGTGACAGGTAGAGAGGTTCAGGCTCATGTTATAGAGGTTTGAGCATTAATTTGATGCCTTTTCTTTGTTTTCCAAAAGCTGCCTATATTTTTATGACAAGGGGAAATAATTTCTGCCTTATCCTTGCATCTCTTCAAGCACATTGCTTTTCTGTAATTTCTGGAGACTAAAGGCTTGGCTTTGCCCTGCAATCTCTTTAAGTCCTTTCTCTCATGGTCTGTGACAAAATGATGCATTTTCATTCAATTCAAATTTAAATGTAGATTAAAAGGTCATTTAAAAGGAATGGAAAGGCAATACTTTTTAATATCTGTCCATAGTGCTGCCTCATTCAGGGCCATGACTGTGATTGGAATAAATAGAACACACAAACATTGGCTGGGAGGACATTGAGCTGTTAAATGGTCACACCTGCTGATGCTGCACAGATTTACAGCAACAGGCACCCAGTGGATCAAATCAGGTTCAAGGATGCTAGTGATGAGAAATTCTTCCTTTTGACAGCCGAGGGCTTTGGCCCATCTTTATCTATTTCTTGTGCGGGGAAAAAAATAAATCCTAATTGATCTCTTTGGAATTTTCATTAGTTTGTTTAACAAGCCAAGGGAAAGTGTCCCTGCTGAAATGCAAGCTCATCTCCAGTTAATTCTGATTAAAGGCAGCGTGCATTGAACATTGCACATTGCTCGAGAAAGCATTAGCTGGTGGCTCTGCTGCTCAAGGAGTGCAAGGCCTGCCTTCCTCAAATGCTTTCCAGAACCCACTGTCAGCATGATCATTATGAAATAATACAAGATTGCTTTATAGAAATAACCATTTCATCTTGGAGTCAAAGGGCGGGTGAGGTCAGGAGAAAAGTGCCAAAACAAGAGTGGAGCTGAGATTACATGAATAAATGTACCATTAGATCACAGATATTTTTTTAATTGCTTTTAGTTAGGAAGTTAACCATAAATGTCAAAATAATCTGTTTTGGTTGATGCTGAGCAGAAGTTATGGGAGCTAATGACTTTTATCAGTAGGGAAATCTAATTTAATAGGTTTAAGTATATAATAAAAGATAAACACTGTGTGTGCTAGCTATACGCTTAAGCATTAGTGTTCTAGTTTTTGGCTGGTGATTTCAGTTTTACTTCCTAGCCCAGAATTTTTCTGTTTGGTTAATGATTTAATAATAGTGGCGAGCCATCTTTTTCATTTTGAACACATTTTTGTTTGATCCAGAGTAATTTAGATCCAATTGAAGTTCCAATACAGAATGAAAACATGTCATGTGCAGAAAAACAAGTGCTTAATTATACCATATATAGCAGTGTTTCAGTTGTTAACATTTTTGCACTTACAAGTCTTTACTGGAAATATTTTTAACTCAAGTGTTCACATGAGAAGAGATTACTAGCTGTGATGAAATGTGCTGAGTTGAGTGATAATTTTGCTGATTATGGACTGCGCTAAGAGCCTTCAGCATATTTGAAATTCAAATCTTGTATTTTCTTGAAAGGCGATCATGTAATTCACTGTCTAACACACATCTGGAAAAGCAAAATCATTTTAAAAATTGAACAATCTTAGCAATCCTTTCAAACCCAAGAAATGAATATGCAGCTCACAATCTTAAGATGACAGTTCATGCAAATAAACCAAGTGCTTCCATCTCTGTCTGTGCTCAACACAGAAGGAATAGTTTCCAATTAGTATCGTGTTAGTATTTGTCAATCATGTGCAGAATATTTTGGAGAAGATTTTAATTTCTCCTCAATAAGTATTAAAATTTATTAATAAATGTTTTACAGTTTAATTGTGTGCAAATCTGGCCACCACGACTCTTAGCCCTCATTTAATGTATATTACATGTTTTATAGCACACGTGAGAGTTTCAAACAGGAGAAACTCAGAACAACTTTGTAGCTTCCTGTGAAGCTCTTCCACCAAAAAAAAGACAGCCAAGGGATTGGTCTCTGCTTTTCCACCTTTCAGGGAGCACATTGTCCTATCAGGAGTGTTCCCCATGTGAATTTCCTTACTTGTGTCTGATTTTACCCATTAATTCAGCAGGAAAGTTTTTTTAAATTTTGATTTTGGTAGTGACAAAGTAAAGACTTCATTTTGTCTTTCTCTTATTTAATGTCCGTTATAATTTGACCACATATCCCCCAATTTAAATATGGCTTCAGTTGATCCAAATTACATTTTTAGTGATTAAACTGTTAATAAACAAATATAATTTATTATTTTCCTATAATCTGGTCCAAAATTAAGATGCATTTTAACAAAAAAGGAATCTGTTAATTTTTCAGTTACCAGAATATGCAGATATATGGATACTGGCAAATAGTTTCAAAATCTTTTTTAAAACGAAATTAATTTTCAAATCAGCTTCTGTTTCATCATGCAAATATGTTTGTAGGCACACAGAATATTTTTGTGGAACGGATATAGAAGTTTCCAGCTAGGAGAAAACTATGTAAATGAAAAAAGCAAAGTAATTGAGATGTTTTAAAAGCAACTAGTAATCCACCCAGTATTTTGTGGCTATTTTTCACTAACCCTCTGTTCCTCAGAATGCTTCTGATATGTATATCATTTTAAACCCTACCAAGTTCTGGATCTTACTAATGAGGACCTAAGTAGTAGGAATACAAGCACACACATGTTTTAGAGAAGATTTACAAGTCATAGTTGTGAAGACAATACAGCCGTTCACAGATCAGTGGAAATCCTAAGTGTTCATTTAACCTTTAGCCTTAGTGTCATGGAAACCTGTAGTGGTCTTTCACCCATAACACCCTTGAAAATGAAGATTCCTTCTGGCCAGGAGGCTTTCAATTACATTATTGATCAGAGCTATTTAAAGGATTATGAGCTCCTCATTTGGGCTGTAAAAAAAAACCTAATTACATGCCAAAGAACAATATCTGTAATGCAGTAGGTTTTGAAAAAGCTACATTGCTACACATAGGAGACACTTAGATGAAGCAAATAACTGCAATGGAATAGCTAGCAACTTAAATAGTTATTTTTCCTTAATTTTTATCTACCTAGAATACTGAGATTTGCTGTTTTACATTAAATCTAAAATAAATAAATAAATAAATCTAAAATAAATAAATAAATAAATCTAAACTTGCCCAGCGAAGTTTTAATTTGAATATACTCATGCCGCAGCTACCTTGATAGTACATGTGAGCTGAGATCAGTTTTTATTTCACCAAATGGCTGAACTGTGTAGCTGTGAGGAACCTTAATGAGATTGAAAATTTTGTATCAAGGTGAAAATGCATTACATTTTTCTTGTTATATAGTGTTTCCTGTCCTATCTCTGGGTTCAGTGGGTGATATTTCAGAATTTCCAAAATAGCTTTCAAATTTTGGTGTTGAGAAATAACCTTCATTGACTTTCTATTTTCAGTTTCAAAATAGGTATTGGCTTTCTATATTCAGTTTCAATTTCTATGAATGTGATGAGCTCACACTCCAAGGTGTAATTCTGATAATATTAACAGTTCTGTTATTTCTGAGTCTTGTTAACAAAAAAAGGTAGGCAGTATTTTTCCAACATTAAAATTTCAGAAACAATTGTTTTAGGCATAAAATGTACCACTAACATATCCTTGATATATTTTATTAAATATCATAAGGAAAACACTTTGCAGCTTTGAAAAATGAGGTTCACTCTCCTGGTAAAATTTAAAAGTTTAATAAAGGACAATATGGGGACAAAGACAATAAAGCAAAAGTTTAATGGCAGGAGGAGTGCTGGGTGCTTGGCACTCAGCCAAGAGCACCCCTGCTATTTCAGGGACCCCCTTTACATACCTTTCCTATTGCATCAGCCTAATGCATATTCATAAACACTTACGCATATTCAGACTTTTCCCCAAACTAGTTTACATGTTCCAGGAGCTGTTTAGCATGGCCCCTCCTCAGGTATGCCTTTTTAGAGCATGCATATTCCTTGGCTGTGGTTTTAGTCCATTTTTATTATCACCTCCAGCTGGAGCTTGGGTCCACAGCAGTTGCTGGTAGTTGGCATGTCACTAGCAGGGGCCTCCATCATATGTCCATTGGATGTTATCCAACCAAGCAGGCAGTTCAATTACCACAAGCATAACTGTTTCAGCTGTTTCACTACTATGTCTAAGTTCAGTTAATAACAGAAATAAAAACTATATCATTATAGCAAAGCTACTTTAACATTATACATAGAGCATCCATTTTAATATTTGCAAAAAGCCAATATTATAATGTGTATTCATAACACATCTGTTGTCAGTTCCAGAGGTTTGCTTCTCAAACAGTTCAAGTACAACAGAAACCATATTGCTTCATAATAATTTGTTTTCACTTCACTGTTAGAGTCAGATGTTGTGTATTGACTATAATAAACAGATTCTCAGCTAGAATAAATGGTTCAAACTCAATTGACATCAGCAGAGGCAGGCTAACTTGCGCCAGTTTAGAAGGTAATCCTGTCTGCTAAAATATTTAATACCAATCACACAATTGCTCAGTTGCTCAAAGATTTAAAACAGCAGCAGTATGGCTGGTAAATATTTAAAAATACATTAAAAGAGAAGAGAGTTCTCAGTTCTGCTACATGGATTTTATGCAGGAGTCCTAGCCTTGTTTATATTCAAGTATTTCACATTCAATTTATATAAAAACATTCTTTAGAAACAAAGGTTATATTTTGTTGCTTAACAGATGGCTCAGAGAACAGGTTCAGCAACAGAATTATTTAGGAAAAAGTGATCTTTCAAGAAAAAAGAGCATGAGCATTTAACCTCATCATCAAGATATCCCACTGATCACAGAATGAGTCGTATGCAGCCATGCACTTGCTCACTGGTTGCAGGGTCCTTTAGTCAGTATTGCAAGCATGCAAATGTAAATTATTAGGGAAAAAATTAGGAGTTCATGACTTTAAAAGGTGATGAAATGATGTGATAATTAAGCTGTTAAATGGTGTGATTGAGCTTTTCTCCACTGGAAAGAGCGATAAAGTCATTTAGATTACTCCGATTATGAAAATGTTTCGTACAAGTCTTAGATAATTTTGCTGATGAAGACTTTCGAGTAGGAATNAATTTAGATTACTCCGATGATGAAAATGTTTCGTACAAGTTAATAAGTTTCGTACAAGTTAGATAATTTTGATGATGAAGACTTTCGAGTAGGAATGGGGGATGTGGTTGGTACCCAGGCTAGAATAGCTATAGTGTTTCACTTTTAACTCAACAGATTTTCTTTTTTAGACCATAAATTGGGTAAGCAATTAAGCACATTTGATGTGAAATCAAAGGTGTGCTTTAAGTGCTTTCCCAAATTGGAAGAAAAGAACGATGCACTTCAATTCTTTTCTGAATCAAGGTCTTAATTTTCATCCTATGTTAAACAAATGAGTCTGATGGTCTTTGCTAACAGATATTTTTCTAGCTACGTGTTATCTTGCAATGGTGAAATGAAACTCTTACTAAAATGCTTTTAATATATGCCAACCTCTGTCTATGGCTCCTCCAAAAAAAACGGTTTTAGCCTCTTAGAGGGTGACTTAAGCAGTCTCTCAGAATTGGTCCTGAGTGGCAGAACAGGGCTCACAGCAGCAGCAGAGGATGTTAAAGGTGTGGATGCCAATGCCTGTGCCACTGTTCAGTCCTGACAGATCGGCCTCCGCCCATCATCCTCCAGGGCCCCGTCAACCAGACCCTGGCAGTGGATGGCACAGCTCTGCTCAAGTGCAAGGCCACGGGCGACCCCCTCCCTGTCATCAGCTGGCTGAAGGAGGGGTTCACCTTCCTGGGCCGAGACCCTCGGACATCCATCCAGGACCAGGGGACGCTGCAGATCAAAGCTCTGCGGGTGAGTAATGGCAGCACAGCGAGCGTGACGGGTTCTCCATGGCCACTTTGGAGCTCTTGGTGTGTGCCTCAGGCAGCTCTGTCCCCTCCCTCTTGTCTTCAAAGTTAATTTGTCTTTTTTACAATGCAATTCTCATCAAGTCACCATCCATTCTTTGACATTTTCTAGGAAAGGGCACAGGAAAGAAGAGCAAAACTAACTTCAGATATTCCTATGAGAATTCCCTAAAAACAGAATTGATATTTTAAAGCATATGTATGTTGCAATACAATGCATGAGCTGGGGCTAGATAGAAATATAAAAGGACAGTCCTTCCTTATCTTTTCTGTTAGTCTTACCCTGAAGCCATTGGCCTCTCTGTCAAAACTTAGAGCACTTCCTGGGCAACACCTGATCATAATTTTCCAAGTATTTGTACTGTCACGTGATCTGGAGCTCATCAGGGTTTGACCATGTGCTTTCTCCATCAACAACTTGTCAGTCTCAAACTGACTGATTTATTCCAGTGTCATGCTTCCTGGAAATGTTCCACCAGGCTGCAAATGGGAAAAGACGACGAATACTGTAGCATACATGCAGTCATATGCAGAGGGGTTTCAGTTATAAATGAAATATCTATTGTAATATTTACATTTTTACACATGAGATAATACAATATCCTATAATACTCCAAGTAGGGTAATGTCATATGTTGTTGATAAATATTGCATCACTAATCTCTTTTTTGGCTTTTAATTTTTCCCTGTTCAAAGATAAACATGTTTATTTGTGTGTATTTGGACAAGTGTGCATATGGAAAATAGTAAGTTATTTGTACTTATTTGTCAAGAACTTGAGGATAATTTCAGAAACCATTTAATTTAGTCAGCAGAAATGTCTGCACTTAATTTTGCCATCCAAAAAAAGTCAATAAACATAGCTACTAATGACAAGACGTAAAGAGCAGTTTTGTTTTCTGATGCCATCTCATCAGTGATTGTAGATGAATTGTGAACTTCCTTGGAACAAAATGGAATTTATTAAAAAATTTATGCTAGCTTGCCTTGAGTAAACAATTTATCCTTCCTCCCTAGGCTGAAGGCAGGTTTAGGCCAGGAAGGTTAATGCATTTTTCCTGTAGAGCTGGATTAAAGAGCACGCTTGAATAGCCAAGATTCCCCAGTAGTGTTAGAAAGCAGCAATTAAAGGTGGAAGCCTAGTGATTTCAAACAAACTTTCAGGCACTGATGATGGGCTTCTGTGGAGTGTCCATGAGGCAGAAGCTCTCGGGATACCTGTCTGCATGCTGCTATGCAAACAATGAAATCGGTTCTGAATCGTGCCAGCGCATTAATCTCACCATTAGAGGCTGTGTCAGTAAACTAAAAGAAAAAAAAATTGCTTGCAAGAGAAGAAAACAGTATTAGTAGTGAGTGTGGTTCTGAAAGACATGAGGCTTTTATTGATCCTTAAGTGGCTCATTCACTGCTAACCAATTTTCCTTAAAGGCTAAGAAAGGCATTTTTTAGAAAGAGCTCTATAGCAGTAATGTGCAGTGTCTTTGACTCTGATTTAAGAACAAGAACTACACAGAAGCAGAAACAGCAGTTTTCTCCTGTGCCTTGCAAATTTTGTGAATTAAATATGGATTTAAATCAGGAATGTTTAACTTTTCTCTCAGATCTACTAAACAAGGACTAACACCACTTCCTAAGGGAAAAAAGGGCCACAAAAATGTCCAAGTATCCTCATATACTCAAGTTTAAAATAAATCAATAATTGCCACCCACATGTCCTCTGCCTTCTGGCTGAGGGTAGATTTAAATTAGGTATCTGGAAGAAATTTTCACTGTGAGGGTGGTGAGGCACTGAAACAGAGTTCCCAGAGAATTTTTGGATTCCCCATCCCTGTTCAAGACCAGGTTGGATGGAACTTTGAGCAACCATGGCAGGGGGGTTGGAATGAGAGGACCCTTAAGGTCCCTCCCAACACAAACCATTCTCTGATCCTTTTCTGCTATTTCTGTTACAGCATAATCAAATGATTCGTGAGCCTGCAACAGTCACATAACATGAACATAGTCATAACATGAACATTCAGATTTTTCTAATGAGCTGATCTCTCAACTGCCCCGAGGAAGACAACTAAAAACTCACATATGTCACTCACTCAGTACCCCTTCAGACAGGCCAACACTGATGGAAAACTCACTTCTGCTGTAGAAATGTGCCACACAAGGATCAGACACCTGCATTAACTAAAGAACAAAAGTTTATTTTACTGAATAGTAAAGATTTTTCCATTTACCTCCCCTGTTATATTTTTTTCCATAGCACCAAAAAACGTATACATGATTGAATTACCAACACACTTAATCTGTATCTAATTCATCCACAGCCTGGAAGTTAGGTAATTTGCCATAACTTGGAAGAAGCAGTGTATCTCCAGCTTGCTTTGTATGTTGTTTGCCTTCTGCAAGTTACTCTGTTGTGAACACCACATACCTCATTGACTATGCCATACACCATCTGTCACAGTAGTACATGAATGGAGTTGAGAACCGTAGCCTTGAGAAATATTCCCCATTATCACGTAATGAAGAATTATATATTTAATAAAATCTCAGAGGAAGCAAAATAAAACACTGCTTCAGAATGCTGTAAGTCTCTCTCGTCTGGAAAATCTCTCCTTTCAAGAGTCTTTCTCATTTCATTAGCAGCACTGCTATATTTTGAGTCTTTGAGCCATTGTCAGAGTGGCTTTCATTATTGCTTGTATTTCACACAAAAAACCATCTCCTGAAATGCAAGTTATGCTCATTCAGAAAATTGAGCTGGCATTAATGAGTTTCTTCCTCCCTTAAGAATGGTACACTGCAGACTCAGTGTATCTGAAGGAAAATAGCAACAAAATCCCTACATGACAAAGCTAAAAATCAATTAAAGTGTATATCAACATGTAAGCTAAAGAACATCTTGCGGTTTTGCCTTGACATTCTTCTTGAAGAGTGACGTATAAGGACATATGCTATAGTGCCAATCTGCATTTAACAGAAAACTCATTACAATTCCTTAAAGTCCAATAAAGCTTCTTGGATGCAGTTGTCTTTCCATCAAGTCATGTGATGGTGAATAAAATTCTTCTTAATCACTAGAGTCAGCACTCTCCCTTTTCTACTTCCACCTCCAGATTACCATGCTTTATGCATAGTGGAAGGAGAGCTCCTCTGTATATTTTGTGCTTTGGAAAGTTACCATTTTCCATCCATCCATCACTGTAGTCTTCACTAGTTCCTGACTCAGAAATCTTTATTTTAAATTTAAATAGGGAATAGGAAGAGACTTGGCAAATTTGCTAGTAAAAGAGTTTATACAGCGATGAGATTAATATTGGCAATCTAATTCAAAGCAGTTTCCCCAAATAAATTTAAAATATTTGAACAGACAAGGAAATCACAATAGTTTTATACAAATGCATTTTTTTTTTGCTACCAAAAGGCCTTGGAAGCCTGAACTAAAATCTGATGTGAAATGGAAGAAAGGTAAGCATGATGTAAGATCTAATATAGTGCTGCTCTTTGGAAATTGCTCGGAGGACAGTCTGTGTAGAGAGAACTACTGTAAAGTTTCAGCAGCATTTGTATGTGGGGTGTATAGAAATTCCTTCATCTGTCATAAGAGTCTAAGGTGATGTAACATCCTTCCTGTCACTGGAAACTGGACCTCTGGGTCATCATGGGATAATAAATGCTGAGATTTTACCCTCTAAGAGGATAATTGTTGGTATATTGTTACTTGATTTCATCTGCATTTGTTGTAGCCAATGCAAACACTGACACTGTCAAGAACATCCATTCTGGAGCATTTAAAGTACCATTAACAATATGAAAATTAGAATTAGTAAAGTATTAGAAGCAAGTAATCTTATTATAGTTCTCTAAAAGCAAGCCACCATTAAATGATTGCTTGAAAATGTCTGGTGCCTTCTAGTCTGGTGCAAAATGTAGGCTAAGTCCTTCTTAGCAAGGAACATTTAGAAAAAGAAAATTAGAGTAAACTTGGCTGATTCTGAAAGGTTGTTAAAGCTGCCCTTATGCCCTTTTTCTGTCCAGATGTCTGATACTGGGACTTACACTTGTGTTGCCACAAGTTCCAGTGGGGAGACGTCTTGGAGTGCTGTGCTGGAGGTGACAGGTAAGTGATGCCCAGGGATGTGTTCCACTTGGCACACGAGGAAAGGTGTGACAGCACTCTGAGTCAAATCATCTGTTCTAGAACTTCTGGGTTTGACACAGAGAAGTTTTGGGTGAAAAGGTTGTGTTCCTTCACACACCTTGCATTTCATTGCTATTGTCTTAAAATGCCCATTGAAATCACAACAGTTTTCATGGTTGTGCCCAGTGACAGCAGTATGCTTTAATTCTTTTAACAGGAGTATTAATAAAATGTGGATTTATCTAGTAATTGGCTTGGGCAAGAAGAGTTCAAAGTGCTCTATGGGAGTACTGCAGTCGATTTGGATACAGGAACTTTCTCAGCAATGGATTTTTGGTATTTTATATACATTTCAGCAAGCTGGGCTTTTTTGTTATTCTTTCATTACAGAGTTGTTGTTTTGGTTATTTTTTTGTTAATGTTAGGGTTCTTTTATATTTATGTATGACCTTTTGAGTTTTTCATTTTTTTCTTTCATGATGTACTTAAAGAATGATAGCTCTTCATCCAAAAACACGTGGTACTAATGCAATTGTTGACTTAGTTCTTTATAGATTAAGAACATCCATTATGCTGATTTTGCAGATGTTTGCCATGTTTTTCATTTTAATCTTCTACTTTGATCAAATTATATAACCAAGGATAAAAAGTAATTGTTTTGTATTTGCCCTTCACAGAATCCGGTGGAGCAACAGTCAGTAAAAATTACGATATAAATGACCTCCCTGGGCCACCATCCAAACCTCAGGTCACTGATGTTACTAAGAACAGTGTCACCCTGTCCTGGCAGCCAGGGACCCCTGGAAGCCTACCAGCTAGTGCATATATCATTGAGGCTTTTAGGTATGTGAATTATACCACTCTTAAGCTCCTTTCTTTCTAATTTTGCTTAAACCCTGGTACCAGGGTTTTGTGGTGTTCTTTTGGACTCTACACATACCATTAGAAGCTCATTAAATGATTCAGTTCCATACAAGGCATTGATTCATATTCTTTACATTGATTTTTTTTGTAATTTATCACTTTTTCCAAAGTGATTAATTGGAGGACATCTAACTATCTCTTCAGGTCAACAGGAATATAACAGAACAATGCAGTAATTATTTTTACTTTTCCCTCAACATTGATGGTCAGTGAGAGTCTCCTGTGGGAATGCTGCAGGTTCTTGGCTATCATAGTACAGATAATATGCAAATAGATGGATAATCCTGAAGCCTCTTTGCAAACTTTAATTCCTGCCCTTGTTAAAGCAGCACTTATTAAAGTACTTTAAATTTCTGTTTTTTGGTGGTTTAGATAGATGAAAACTTCTAACTGAAAAGACCAGTATTGATCATTTAGGATTTTACCCTGCAACCTGAAGCTGAAAATAATCCACGTGCGCCTTTCCACCCAGCAGAGGTGTAAAAGAACTCTTGGGCTCTAATTTAGCAAGTTTTTTTGAGTATGGGGCATACTCTGACATATATCTCTAGAACACATTTCATCTTAATAATCTGTACCTTCTTAAATGAGTTCCTTGATACAGATATTAAAAAAAAAGACAAATACTTTAGTTCATCTCTAAGTTAAAATTCGTGCAAGAATTTGTACTAATCATATGCATGCAAATTTTAGCTTAAATACTGTGTTATATGTAAAGAGCAGTACTGTATTTGCAGTTTGTTGGTTTTGTTCTAGTACTTACTCTTTATGCATTCTATGAATGAAGTGATTGAAACAACATAAACCTCGTAGCTTTCCATTTTCTTTTTCCTTTTAATATAATTAAAGATTTTTTTTTATCAGTGCTATACAACAAAGCACAGTAAAATAAAGTTTTCTCTTTAAACTTTTCTGTTTCACTCTAGATAAGCTTTAATGGCATCCCATCAATAACTCTTACAAAAGCCAGACATTTTTGTTAAAAGCTGTTTTAGCAATCACATTTGAAATCTTTTCATATGGTGGATTGTAATCTAATTATAATAATGTTGAATTGAAAATGTAGCGTCAGAAAAATATTCATATACTTTCCTCCATTTTAAAGCATGTTTTCAAAAATTTCTAACTTTGAGTGTGAATTTAGTTCGAGGAGAATACTTTCCTTCCAATGACAGTTTATTGACATAGTTTACTTAGCAGTAAAGAAAATTATCTTTTAAGAGAACTTTCCTTTCTAAGGCTTTTGTTCAAGAGTAGCCTGTTTATCATTCAAATTTACTTTACAGCTTTCTACCCTTTCCTTTTGCATGTATTTATTTTAGAAAAATAGCAAAAAGTTTTACTTCTATTGCAAAGAGAAATACTTTTGACAGCTGCAATATATTTTTTAGTCCATCTCTATGAGTTAACTGAAACCAGTATTTTTAACTTCACCCTGCTTTTACTACTTTTTTCTGTACTTAGCATCGATCCAAGGTTACAAAATAAGTCCTTTCACTTCACTTCTTTATTTTTCTCTTGTATTAGCTTATAATCTTCCACACTCTCTCATTGCAGTCAGTCTGTGAGCAATAGCTGGCAAACGGTGGCCAACCACGTGAAGAGCACCCTGTTCACTGTGAGAGGCCTGCGCCCCAACACCATTTACCTGTTCATGGTCAGAGCCATCAACTCCCAGGGCCTGAGCGACCCCAGCCCTATGTCAGATCCTGTCCGAACTCAAGGTGAGGAGGAATTTTAAGGCTTTTGTGCTTGAGCTAAACCAGAAAGGACTGAGGGTTGACCGATGGGTCAGTTTGGCCATTTGGCTTTAGCACACTCACTGAAGGGATCATTATTTGAGCTTAACCAATAAAAATAAAAGTAGTCCAATGTTTGCTGCATCAGTCTGGGGTTTAGGAGAGAAAGGTTACATCCTTAATCCTTTGTACAATATCTCTCTTTTGGTTTGCAGTTCACTTACACTGATGTGCCCCTGGTTTCTATTGAAAGCGATGTGAGTTACCTAAGCTTTTCTGAAAAGCACTCTCTCCTCAGTATGTTTTCTCTCCATGTCCTTTCTTCCTCTCCATTTGTATGGTAGGGATATGCTATGGTAGGAAGTGTTTGTAACAGGCAGACAATGTGTTTAGAATTAGTTTTAATCAAAAGAAATGCACAACATATCCATAGTGTGTTTATTAATCAGGGCCAACATTTAGGCAGAGAATCCATGTAAATTGAGGCATCTGCATGCTAAGAATATAATGAAGTTATTCTGAGAAAGGTATGGGCCTTCTATTTATATACCTACATTTCTGAATTCTTTGTATTAATCCATTGCATAAACCAAGGCACTCATTTGTAGGGTGGGGATAGGATTGGTAGCTGGGATCCTCCATTGCTATTGAATCACCTATTGAATTCTGTTCACATTGCATCAAGCTCTAACTGAATATAACTGCCACAAGCAGATTTCCCTTCACAGCATGGATTTTTTTGGCTTTGACAAGACATTGCTTGAATACTTAATTCAAGAGTGTAGTTCTGTGTAAAACATGTCATAATACAGGAATTCATAATTCTTCGGAATAATAATTTTTTGAATCCAAAGTAATAGCTCCTGTAACAGTTAATTTAAAATTAAATCCTCTGTCTCTGTTTATTCTTATTCAGTGCCTTCTGTCTCTGAAGATCTAAAGGTGCCCATGGAGAGCACATCCTGAGTCAGTCTCCAGCATGTGTGTTGGAAGTTGTTTGGGTCCTTTGCTGGATGGAAAGAGATAAACAAGAGTAGGATGGTATTTCTTTTTCACATAACTATGCAGTCTCCCTCATCCCAGCCTAGTCCTGAATAAATCTGTCCTCAATAGTTATACCCTCAAAATAGTAATCATGGCTGGAAAAGGAAAAACAGAGCTGGCTTCTCAAAAGCTGGAGGAGTGAGTTGTGCAGGATTTCATGGCCTGACTATCCATGGAGTATCACAAGTTTCCTTCTTTCTTATTTTCTCATTATTATAGGGTGAGTCATGCTTTTCATTGCAACAGCCTTTTAGTCTGCATAACTTATCACCTAGCTAAAAAAAACAACTTTGTTTGGCATTTGAGTGTCAAGTATAGACTTTTTATCTGACATACTGACAAGCAATTTGATTTCAGTAAAAACATGTCTTTTAATTAGCTACAGCACGTGTTGCAGCTTCCATTTCCAGACGCTGTTTAGCAGTCAAGCACACTGAGACATGTACAGGATTTATAGCTTCTTTGCAAGCCTGCAGTTTAATAGAATTAAATCATAAAATCAATTGAAAATTAACATAATGTTTTGATGTGATTTCTAATTATGCCTGAATTCGATTCAGGCTCACAGAAGAAACTGACACATGGTGGAAAGCCCATTCACAGTGGCCATAGAGAAATAACAAAGCAGTGCTATATAATAATAATTTGCAACAGGTGTCTGTGGTAGCTTTAATAGCTGAACATTTAATGTCCTGTTATTCAGTATAGCAAATACAAGTAATAAGGTTTCATATAAATTTTCGCTGGTGAACTGCAAGTAGATAATCAGGTACTTTCAAAAGTTTTACCTAATATGACTTATGTGAAATAAGGACAGAGAAATCAGTAACTAATGAAGGAGTTGACTTTTTGTTGGATTATTAATAGATGAAACTAACCATGTACTAAAAAAAACACTTTCAAAAAACTGTATATATTTTGCTATCCCTGAAATCTAAATTAGTAACAAATAATAGTATATTCACTGAAAACTGATAAAAGAGGGGCTAGAGAAAATATCTAACCAATTCAATTGTGATCAGGATGTAGCTTCTTGAACCAGTTTTGCTTCAGTCGTGATTCTGTTGTTCCAGTACTTGGAGATCCCTCAGCTGCTCTTCCACCAGGAGCCTCCTAGTAATGTGAAAATGACATTACTTTGGGAGCACCACACATGCATATGTTTTCAAGTGTACATACCAGAAAACCAAATTCCACATGTACGTCTTGGCATTCATTCCTCACTGTTATTAGTCCACATTGTTCTGTTACTTCTGGACATATGTCCCATTGAAGTGATGAAATGCTGTTCATACAAACTACTATGTGGAAATGTCTTTTCCTCTGAAGGAATACAGGTTGGTTGTATTCTTAATGTAGCCATGGATAACTGTAGGTCTATTTTACCAAGGATCACAGCTTTTTGTGGATAGAAGCATAAATGAGCATCCTCTAGACCAGTTTGGGTTGCAGTTTTATTTTATAATATCTCTGTTTCTTGGCTGTTTCAAATAAACATAATTTGCTAGACAAGCACCTTCACTGACCCTCATATTGGGCTTATATTCCCTTTGGAGATCCATGGAGCCATTTTAATTTGGATATCAATAGAAGTCTGTGGCAATATTTTTTATGGGTGACTCAGAACCCATAACAATCCAAAATTATGACCACGAATTATTGATTATCAAAAACTACTTACTTTCAAGAGCTAGAGACATGTGATTAAAACTCAGTTGTTGTATTGAAATGTTTCATTCTTAAGACAACTATTATTTCTTTTAAATAGCATTTAGAAGATAAAAAGAAATCACATGGTGCCTATTCCCATATCTAAGTTCATCAAAAGGGGAAAATCTTTTATATATGTATTTTTTCACAAGGACATATTGTTGATCCAAAAAATGAGGAACTGTCTTTGACAATTGAATCCCAAGGGAAAACCAAGCAGAATTCAGAGATGCCTAGACAGGCATGACCATAATTTATCAGGCCTTTTTGAATATCTCTATAATCAGATTCTGACTAGAAGAAACAGTTCCCCCATACACTTTGAAGGGCACATAATCTTGAAGAGAAAATTTTTGTGGTAGATTGTTTTTATTGGCCTTTTACTAGATGAGAATCAGTTTGGCTTCCTAAATTAAATCTTCTCTTTTTTTTTTTCATGTTTGCACTAGATTTCATTAGCTATGTCTGTAAAGGGAAAATTTGCTTTGCAGAGGAAAATGCTATTTTTAGTCTTTGGTTCCTTGTGTGCGTGGCATGTGGGGAGAGGAAGCTTGGTGAAATTTTGGAAACATATAATGACTTAATGTCATGTGTGCTCTAACAAAATAAAAAAAAACAATGTTCATTTTCCTCAATTATGCTAACCAATTTGGTTCCAGACATCTGGGCAGCATTATTATTATCTGAGTACTTTGGAACTAGTGAACATTGCATCGCTCTCATCACTTACGAGAGCTGAGGAAACTTTGCCATCTAGTCAGTGTACTCCTTTAAACATATTTATATTTCATTATTTCCTAAGTGGCTAGAGGTGAATGGTTTGTTTGCATTATTTGATATTCGTTTGTGTTTAAACCTTAGTGCTGTATTTTTTTAAAAACAGTGCTATAAAGGATGTTCAAGTCAGGTCATTAGGCTACTCAGTAATTTTTATTGATGCCATATATAGCTCTTCTCATTAAAGTAATGCTTTCATATGTGTGCCTGGCAGATATCAGCCCCCCAGCACAAGGTGTGGATCACAGGCAAGTCCAGAAAGAGCTGGGAGATGTCATTGTGCGGCTGCATAATCCTGTTGTGCTGACACCCACGACAGTGCAAGTCACCTGGACGGTAAAGCTTCTGCTGTTATTACCTTACCTGTACTCTCATTCTGCCTACTTTGCCTATTTATTTATCCCTTTAGTGATTTACCACCCAGAAAAGATCCAGTCCTTACCCCAATGTGAGTGCTCTGACAGTTTAACATACAGCAGTGTGTGTATGTGTGTGTGTAGATATGTATATATATGGCAATGAAATAGCCATTTTATTTTCTCTTTCAAGTCAAGCAGGTTCAGTGTCTTCAGTCTTCTGCTCAAAGCAAGTTAGCTGTATGGCTAGAAAAACATTATAAAAATGAGTATGCTTAAAGGGTAATTGATCTGTGGATTCATTACGCTGCATGTCAAAAAATAATCGAAGTTAAACATCGACAAGAAATTTCTGTATGAAAAAGAACTTTCTGCTTCAAATCATAGTGACCTCTGACAATAAGCTATTATTTAAGGTATTGTCAAATACCAAAAATAAAAAATACCTTTGCTATAGGGCACTTGTAATGAAGTTAGAAGCACGTGGTGGTAGTGCCTGATTCACTGTGTATCGTCTGGTTTTCCAGCACAAGCCTTACCCACAATGAGTGGATACCCTTTCATTAGAGAAGACCAGAGTCTTTTGGACAGTGCTTAACAACATTTCTATTTGAGGGGTCAAACTACTGGGTAGAATTTTTAATATGGTGTTTGACTTTCAGATTGCTCTGTTTCCCTTCCTGACCCTTGATGGAAAGTATTTTTAAGAGTAGGAGAGAATTCCTTGGGTACTGCACACCAGAAAAGAGTGCTTTGCTCTTGGGGCATCTGCCCAGAGGAAGTAGAGCCACGAGGGGAAGAGTGAGAGGAGAACTGCCCTGCACAGCACCAAAGCAGTTGTATTCTACAGGATGAATTCTGCTAAGGGGGCATTCACAACGCTCAGGGTTTTTCTGCTAGATATCATATTGCTTAGAGCTTAATGTGTGCAGGGGATTACACAAGAGGAGATAAGAAGTGTGGTGATAGATTGTGTATTATAAGGATTACTGTTGTTTTTGCACAACTCAGCCATATTTATAGGGGCTTATGCACCATCCATGTTCTGACAGATTTCGGTGGTCAGGGTACAGATTAGAATAAATAGAGAAGCCCACAAATTTGTCTTTCAGGGAAGATTATTTAGATTATGTGTCACTTCATTTTGGTATTGATGATGTCAGCATGCAGCTTGGCTTTCTTAAAATGCTGCATGTTTCAGCTACAATACCTCCAGAACAGGCTGAATAACCTTTGTAGCAAACCCTTTTGCCCAAGCAGACGGAACAGTAGTTCAGAAACTTTGGATGTTAGTAGAGACTAATCCTAAACCTATTTCACATTCATATGGTGCTCCTTCGAGTCCTTTCTTAGGTGTGTCAGCTATCAGAAATACAGATTCATAGGCTGGCCCTTGCTTTAACATGTACTGCAAAAGGAAGCTCCAATATAAACAGAATTCAGTTCTATATCATGTAACCAATGTCATTATATTTTAATTAAATATGTAGGCTTATGTATTTGTGTGTGTGTATATGTATGTGATACATATATTCCTCCAAAAGAATTTCTTGGTGCCCCTACTGAACAAGTAATGAGTGAAAAAATGGTAAGATAAAGACAAATTGTTGGAAATGCCATGGATACCAGCTTATTGGGAAGATCCCTCAAAGCAGTGACCCTGTGCCACCTGACAAGCACACAGGCCTCTGCAGAGGCATTTTGGAATTGCCCAAGGGAAGAAAGACACAAAGAAAGATCTCTGAAGCAGCTAATTAGAAACTATCCAGCAACCAGAACAAAACCAATTAATTAACCATAGTCTCTAGGAAAAAAAACCCACTCTATCCAGAGAATAAAGTCCACACTATTAATATAAAATGGATAGATAGTGTAGCTATTGTATAAAAGGACAGAAGTGCTGTGAGAGTCATAAGAGCCTTTGTGCTGGCTTTATGCAGTTCAAAGGGTGAATGCCAAGGAATGTCCTTGGTTGCTGAGTTTCTGCTATCCTAACTCACAGCAAATTAACACCATTTTCTCCCTCCTTTATGAGATTGTTTTGGTTTTGCTTTCTCTTTATTCTTTTCAAATTTGAGTTTAAATTTTTGGAAATAGTTCCCTATGGCTGTGTTGCAATTTTAAAATATGCACATATTGTAAAAAGAAGGTCAAAGTCAGTGTTAAAAAATAAGAGGAATGTCAAAAGTTAGGTTTTCATTGTCACTTAAATTTATTCCTCTTGTGTATAGATATTAAAATATAGCTGTAATTATCTGGTCACATACAGGATCTCTTCTTCATGGAGCTGTTAAACATTTCTTTTTATCTTCTTTATTCTCTGTGTGGTGCCAGGTCTTATTAAATTCATACCATTGAAACCTTGCATTGAATAAAAAATTATTATTTTGTCTCACATTCTTTCTTATCTGTCATGCTCTCAACCATGTAACATTTGTGTGCTTCACAAATAATGCTGAATTTAACATCACAATGAAAAAAATACGTCACTATCCTAACTTTACACCTCACCTTGAGGTGAGGTACAGAGATAGTTATTGCTGATGAGACTTGAGGAGTCAGACATGCCTGCTGTTATCAAATGGCTAATTTTAAGCCTTGGACATGATTTATTTGTACTTTTATTGAAACATTTCACATTGCAAGAGCATATTCTGTACTCCAAGAGCTTTTTAAGCTGACCTCAGCAATGGGTCAACACTTCTAGCCTCAGTGGGCATTAAACTGAAAGTTTCATTAGTGACCAAATATGAAATGTTCCTCAGCATTATAAAGGCGCCCTGTGGCACAAACAGGAATAAAAATCAGTTCTTCAACATGGCAAAAGAATTGCTGCTTTGAAGTCCTGACTGCCTCCTAGGAGGCTACCAGGCAAAAGGATAATTTATTTACCTCTTTTTATTTAATTTGATGTAGATTTTAAATGAATGTACTTCACTGGAAGCTTCAAGAGTCAAGTCCTTTAGACAGTCTTCCAGAGTATTGTCCCCATTTGCCTTGTTCCTGCAGGATCCATAAATGCTAGTGCAGTTTGAATTTCCAGAGCCTCCTTTGCATCCATGCCAGGGAGTTCAGCACAGCATGCGAGCTACTCTGCCCAGCTGGAGAATTGCTGTGGGTATTGCTGTGGGAGAAGAGGATTTCTTAGGATATTTTGGGATAGACATTTACATACTACATATTGCAAAATGCCTTTAGAGTGCAGATTAGCAGGTTTGCCTGAAAGGAGCTTTTATCTGCAGCCTGAGCTGCGTTATGAGTTTCTTGCTATCGTTTCAATAACCTAATAGCCATTGAACCTGTTTTGTGTTCAGCTGTGGCATGTGCAGGTCTGAGCGTGCAGGGAAAATGAGTTTCCTGTCCTGCAGAAATGGTTTTGCAGATGCCACCTGCACTATGGACTCATCATAAAAGGGGGTGAGAAGGAGCACACAGGACCAATTGTGTTTGTAGATCTCATTAGGTCAGTGCTGAGCAGCCCCTACCCGGGAGCTTCCCTCACCTGCCTTTTAAAGGAGCATCTTCATGTTCTGCGCCTGTCCTTTGAGGGAGAAAGTGTGTCTTTAGATCAGATCTTTGGAGCTGATATCACCCACTAGAAATACTCTCTGATACCAGTATTCAATGCAGAGAGTTCCTGCACTTGCTGAAATAATGCTGGGTTATTTGTGTAAGGAAGTGGCAGCCACTTACATTCTTCATTCTTTCATCAAGTCACGGTGCATGTTTCTGCAGCTCTGCCTATGTGTGAATGTGTGCCAAACTTAGAGTTGCATAGCTGAATTAATTTCTTTAATGCTAAGCATATAAGGATATTTTTAGCAGTCCGCTCTTGGCGTGACACATCATTACCACAGAAATGGAGAAAATTGCTTTGTATTATGTATGACTGTGTGTACAAGTGTGTGCAGACATTCACACACAAGTGTGCACATGTGTGCATAGGTATATGTGAAATATGTGTCCTACCCCTCACAAATATTTCTGGTTAATCCGTGTAATTATCCAAGAGTAATTTTTTTATTAGTTTGAAAACTCTGAACAAAACAAAAAAAATCCACCTTTCTCAATAAATAAATTGCCCTGTGAGTAGTTTCCCAACATTTGACGTGGCCCTGTTGATTCAGACTAACTTTAACTGGGCATGAGAGATAACTTTGTATCCTCTCCTTAATACTGAATTTGACTGGATGTTTACAGAAAACATTAGAAATGCATAATATTTTCTTTTGTTAGTACCCTTCTAGACCCTGAATGATGGAATCATTGTCAATAATTGATAATTGGGCAGATCAGTCTGCCCTGCCTTAATCAAGCTACTAATTGAAAGCTCTGTGAAACTCAAGTGAGCCCCAAATCCAGCCAGTTTATAGCACCCATAAATGTGACAGCCTTGTGGCTGCATTCTGCTTTCATATTCCTTCTGGTGTTTAATATTTCAGCTTAGGAACTTAGAAGTCTAGGAGGAAAAGATGTGTATGGACAATTTGAATATTACCTCTGTGGAAGTAGATACAAAAGTATGATGGACTGAAAATCGGTGTTTTGTGGGTATTCTCCAGGGGTCTGGCTCTTCTCAGTGAGTTGGTAGGTGTGTTTGTGTTTGTGCCATGCTGTACAAAAACACTTTCCAGACTGTGTTGTAGCAACATGATTCTACTGTTCAGTCGAGCCAATTTTGAATTTTCAGCTTTCTCCACTAGGCAGCAGTCAGTAGAGCTTAAACACAGAGCAAAGACAAAATGGAAAGTTCTAACAAAGTTATGCCATCTTTCAGTGTAGCTTCTAACTCAGAAGTAAGGCAAGAATCAAACTCAGGGTTCAATTATTAAACATAATAACCTTATATTGTAATTTAGGTTAGAAATCTGTATTACAAAGTGGATGAAAGGATTATTTTTGCTGAATTTTGTAGTAAATGTGAGGTTCATAAAGTCTTTTTGTCCATAAAACATTTAGTTAATCAAAGTCAAACATGGATAAAAACAATTTACTCTGATTTACAGACTCCCTTCATCTGGAAACAGCTGCTTAATGTTCTTCTTAAAAACACAGCTTGATTCTTTCGGTATTAACAAGCTATTATTGTGAGTTATATCCCTCTTTCAGTGCATAAATTCACTTAAAGTGAATGCAGAGAAGTTTATAAAATGCAAGCTTAATGTTGTTGTAACATATGTTGCAAGGTTTTTAACAGTGACAGTTTTGATGAAAGACATTTCTGCCTTGCTTTCATAAATAAAGCTTTCTTCTTGCTTGCCTTGCTTTTTAATGTGTAAGAATCTGTGTCCCCTCTGAATGCCTCAATAAACTGGAACAAGATTATAGGAGGAGCGTAATAGAGCGTGGTTTGTGTTTTCAGCCTTAAATTCATTTATTCTTAAGAGAAGTCAAACAAATGTTTCTCTAATTCTGGAATATCTTTGAGCAGGCAAATTGACAAGAGCATAAGAAATATCCTACTTGTTGAATCTTAGTTATAACACAGATTTACCCAACAGCCAGCTGTATAGTCTTGTAATGCGTGCTGCACTTTCTTTCCTCCTTATTTGGTGTCTACAGAAGCAGCTGGGTTTGGTTTATTTTTAGCAATCAAGTTGGTTTTGGTTTTTTGGTGGAATTTTTGCAGGAAACATAATGCCTTGGTTTTGGGGGTTTTTTGGAAGATAAATAAATGCATACAAGCTCTCCAAGATGAAACACATATAAAGGTTTTCTTCAAATAAAAATCCAGTTTATCAGATTAAATTGTTAAACTTCCATGGTCCAATCTTGAATTCTTCTTGCCTAGCAACAAATAAAATATAAACCAAAACCAACATTCCATCTCCATCTGATGGCCTGAGAGCATCACAACCCCAGGATGCAAAGGGACTGCTCAGGCTGTGAACTCAAGAAACAGCACATGTGTTTGGAAGTTGTTTTCCCTGCATCTGTCTTATGTTTATTTTACTTTGCTGTGCATCTCATGAGCTGTGAGCCAAGTAATGGACTAATCGTAAGCATATAGGGTATCTTCAAAGACTTGTCCTTTTCTGAAAAGAATTTGTTTTTCTTTTCTTCTCCTATTTCAGCACATCAGTAGCCAAGATGTACTTAGTAAGTTTACATGCTGTAAGCCTTATGCCAAAGTTTTCTTTTCATGATTTATTGCAGGGGTGGGGCTTTGTTTCATGATTTAAGGTGGTATTTGTTGTGATATATAGAGCTGGAAAAAGCAAAACAGAAAGAAATATTCTATAACAGTAATGTGAGACAAATGCTCTTTGTAGACAATTAATCAACAGTGACTTACAAGAAGGCAGTTTATTTATTAAATCCAACATCTTAACTGTTCATTTTCTCTTTTTGATGAGGGCAAAATTATTCTAGGCAAATATTCTGTTTTCTTTTTTACACAATTTTTTGTTCTTGTTGTTTAATACGTTTATTGATGCATTGTTTAATGTCATTTCTAGGTTGACCGCCAGTCCCAGTTTATCCAGGGCTACCGAGTCCTGTATCGCCAAACATCTGGGCTGGCTGCTCCAGCTGTGTGGCAGAACCTGGAGGTCAAAGTCCCCACCGAGCGCAGCGCCGTCCTCGTCAGCCTGAAAAAGGGAGTCACTTATGAAATTAAGGTTCGCCCTTATTTCAATGAATTCCAAGGAATGGACAGTGAGTCAAAGTCTGCTCGTACCACGGAGGAAGGTGAGTAAAAGAGGCAGAAAAGCAAGGAGCTTTCATCCCTGGCACTGGGAGTGAAAAGAAGAGTGGCCATTTTGGTTATTCTGTGTATGCGTGTGTTCATTTCTGTTTCCTCCATGTGATTTCTGTTTGTTACATACCGAGGTGACTTTAAAGTTTGATATAGTATCCATCTTTGTGTTGTAAATATCCCTGAGAAAGCACTGTATTGATCTTACATTCTTCTAGCTGATACATCCTTCTAAGGTACAGGTGGCTTTGGGTCTTCCAAAAAGTGTACACTGCAGCCCTTTTGTAATCACCACTGCTGCAGTAAAAGACTTTGGTTTTCACTTTGAAAATAAAACAAATGCAAGCTCTCGCAGAGGAGTGTTTGATACTAAGCACATCTTTCTGAGTGGGTAATGATGTGGATGAACAGTTGGCTGGGAAATGAAGAGTAGTGAAGGACACATATTTAACCAGTCTGGAGAAACTCCAGTCTCAAGGGCACACCACTTCACAGTTTCTGTTAACACAGTGTTTGTGAGACTGCCCTGTTCAGTCCTGCAGAGGATTTCCCTGAGCACCTTTCAAGCCTCTCTGAAACAGGATTCAGGCAGAGTGAGCAGTTTACACTACTGAAAAGCCTAAGCTTTTTATCTATAGCATGTAGCCTTGTATATAGTTGTGCTAAAGCATATGCACTCCAGAATTGCTGGATTTTGTTGAAAAGTAAAGGCAGTAGGATGAGATATAAGTAATTTTAATCATTTGCTGTTAGAAACCTACTTTACTACCTATGTTATGCAGTCTTTGCCTGGAGAATCTCTCCTGTAAAAGTAGGATGGTCCTAACAGTGAGGGTTCATCTTCTCTCTGTGTCACTGATTTTTATTTTTTTTTTAAACAAGAGAAAGAAATACTGATGAAGTTTTAAAATGTTCATATGGTTTCAATGGGTTTTGAGTGCACTCTTTTCTTCCTATTGAAAGTACATCTTAATCATTTACAGTAGTCTCCTGAGGTTTAATTTAGTGCTGATTGCCAAGTACTCTTTAATTCTAGAACAGACTTGCTTATTACTCACTTTTCTCTTTGAGTTGTTATGATTATTACCCAACATGTAAGTAAAACTGAAGATAACTTGGTTGTACTTCACACTTTATGGATGAGGAAATTCAATGTCCTGCAACATGTAGAAGAGTGTGCAGGAAGACATTGTTCAAGTCTAATTTGGAATTTGGGATTTTATGGTTCCCAGTTCTTTGTTCAAACTAGTAAGCCTGAATCAATTAGTGAAGAATATGTTTGCAGCAGTCTGAACAAAGCTTTTCTTTTTAATAAAAAAAGAAAAATTTAAAAAGCTTTCTACACGTGAAATTGCTTTTTTGGAGTTAAAATGTAGGATTTTGTCCTCTCACTAGCAGATTTTGTTCTTGTCCAATTTCAATTGATTTTTGGTGTTTACTTAGTTCATCTAACTGTCTCTTGCTCAGGGTAAATTAAGAACTACTGAAAAAGAGAGAAGGTCTTATACCTCCTGTCTATTTCTATAAAATACTCAAGGAATGACATTCTCTTTTATAAACCTTAGCTCCCAGCAGCACCTGTCAGGTAATTTCCTACCATAAAGGACACTTTGTTCATGTGGAACAGCTTTTCACATAGTGAAGATTTTAAAAAAATATACATGCCAACAGAAATGTCTAACTCACAGCCTAGAATCTGCTTTGTAGATTAATATAACCTTCAAGGAGTCTGTTTACAAGTATCTCCTCTCAAAAAAACATCAGCATAGGAGCCATAATGTCACCAGACAATGTCACTTCCTGGAAGAAATTTTTCCTCTTCCTTGGGTGATAAAATTAGGTACTTCCATGAGAAAATTAAAACATTCAGTAGATGCAATTCTACAGATATTTCCTTTAATTCCTCATATTATCTTTGTAATTACATAGGTGTTCATATATTTCAAAAATAGCATCAACTAAATGGTTAGTGACAGTGGTTTGCTTCTCTTCCACTGAAAAAAAGATGGCAGTCTATTTAAAGGTGCTGTGTCACCTGTGATTCCATTTCGAAAATGAGCTTTTTTTAGACCTGACTTTTAAAAAATGTCAGCTATCCTATTTTTAGAAAATAATTTGGAAGAATGATACACAAGCGTTGGAAGTTTTTGGCGACATCAAAGCAAACATCCCTGGTGAAGGCAAAGTATGAGCAAAAGGTAGTGGCAGCTTTCTGCTGGACTGCATTTTACATGCAGTGTTACTTCTGAGGCCTACCTCGAAAAATCAATTTTGCTGCAGTTAGACTTTTCCTCTAGATCAGACATTTGTCACAGTTCAGTATCCATCCATCTCCTGCCTCTTTGGCCTTGTGAAGGTAACAAATGGAATTCTGTTTGGCTGCGTCTGGAAAAGATGAGCAGCGATTTGGGTTCTTTCATATCTGTAAGAAGAAGCTGAGCACTGGAATAATTGACCTGTCAAGAAGCAGGCAAGGTGTTCTCCACAAGCCAGCAGCAAGGGAAATGAGAAAACGGTTTTAAAAATGTTATTTTTCAATGTGATCTATTTAATAACTGCAGCAGTGTCAGACGAGTGGCTTAATTTATATCACAGTGCCAGCTTACAGAGTGATATTATCAGAGAGAGGAAGCTGAACTGTTACATACATACATGTGTACACACGTACGAGGGGGAGCTAAATCAAAGATTTTATTTTATAACTTTCACTTTTTCTTTCATACTTTCTCTAGAGAAAGATAATTTTTTTTTTAATTGCATCCACTGTTTTAAATTTTCTTTGGAATAATATTGTGGAGTAGTACTTGTCCTGCATCTCGTTTGTCACCAAAAAAATATGACAGTCGGGAATGGAAATCTCCTTAGCTTTTATCAGCTGCTCTCTGTCAGTTTCTCCTCACCTTAGTGCAGCTCTTAAAGTGATATTTTCACAGCTCCATTCATCAGCTACAATTTTAATTTTGCTTCAAAGCTATCATACGTCCTCAAAAAACTCCCACAAAACCAATACAAGCTGGTAGAATGTTAACTAGAATGTTCATGCAGTTTAAATGCAAAGACAAATGAATACAGTATGGGGTTTTTTAAATTTTAAAGTATGATATTAATTTCTTTTGCATTCACATTCCCCTCTTCCCCCAGGTATGCGTGTATAAGACATTAAATTTCTAAATGCCCTTTTTGTTTCAGTAATGAAAGTAAATATATTTGAGTGAGTTGTTCCATTGTACTTGAAACCAAAATTGAGTTATACAGTGTTAAGCTTTGTCATTTTGGGGATTTTATTATTTTCACATAAAATATTTTAATTAATGTTCTAATTAATATCACACACATATGTTTATTCACGGTTTTGTTGTTATTGAATAACTTGAAGACTTTTAAAATGCTCATTTTTTTTTACTGTGTGGCTAATTATTTCATTTGCCATAAATACACAGTGCAGCTATTTACTTCACCAATGTTATGCTTTGCACGATTGCAAGGAGTAGCCCAAGGCCACCTTTCCATGCTTCACTCAAGCTGGCCAGGAGTCAAATTGTCCACAATATAGCTCCATTTCTCCCCCCAGTTCTCTCTGCATCAGGCAAGGTCACAAGGACTCTACCAAGCACTAGAAGCTTTGCAGCTGAACCAGCATCTGAAAATGTTTATCTGAAAATAGTTGTCAAAATGTGCAGCCTCCCAGGGCTGTAATATGTGTTTCATTTTTCATCTAAAATATTTTTTTTTCTGCTGTAATCGAGTATGGTTCCTTGTCCTCACCTCTGATACCCTAGTTTGAAGTTGTGTGATTCTTGCAGCAGTGCACTCCAATTTTTCAGTGTTACCAGGGTAAAGGTTTGTGCTCAGCTCCATGAGCCTGTGCCAGGTCAAGTGCTGAGGAGCTTCCGACATGGGAACACAGCCAGTCTCAAAGGAGAACAATAGGAATATCTGAGTTGACTCAGGAGACTTGAACACTTCTGATATCTGTAGCTGTGCTTATTTGTGTTAAACCTGCCAGACTTGAACACTAAGATGCCAGGGGCTCTTGGCTGTACTGAGAAGCATGGTCCAAGGATGGGCATGGAGTCTGGAATATCTGTTAAAGATAAGACTAGAGTTCTGTTGCCATAAAGTTTAGCAGTGAAGGAGTCGCTCTGACCAGGGGGCTGGAGTCAGGGAGCCTTGACACATGATGTGAGATGCCCAAACCCAGGGTTTTATCTAGATTTGGAGCAGGAGAGTGATAAATATTTTAGCTTCTGGTATGATATCTGCCATAAGTTTTCGAAATCAGCTTTCATATTTCATATGAAGTGTTTTAAGATCAGATTAAGAGCAATGAAGAATATGAGGAAGACAAATTCCATAAGTATTTAAACAAAAAGACACCTCCCTAGAACAGAAGGTGTCTAATCAACAGGCTTCTGTGAAATGGGAAATTGTCCTGAGGAGGTATCACTCTATGCTTGCTTTGTTAGTTCACATTTTCCTAGCCTCTTTCTATTAGTTTTGTTGAGGATTGGGTAGATGGACTGGAAGAGATGGAATAAATAAATTCTAGGACCAGTTCCAAGCAGCTGCTATCAATCAGCTTTACACCCCAGGGAATATACCTTAATATAATACAGTCGACCTCAGTGGCCTAGCTTGCCACTGTGATGGAGTTCAACACTTTCCTGGGAGCAAGAGAAGGACTGAGGGGGACTGCAGGAAGTCTTAGGTGGCTGAGCAGGGCTGTATTGCCAGTCCTCTGCCATGGCAGCCACAGCCATGGGGTGAGAGCCCCATATGGATATTGCAGATGCTCACAGAGGAGACTTTTCCATAGCAGGGCTCCTGCACCACTTCCCAAGCAGTGTGTCCTGAGCTAACAGAAGCACCCTGCTGCTGGTGTAGCTGCAAGAGAGGCTTTGCCAGCATAGCTCTGGTCACTAATAACTATGATTTTTTTTAAAATTTTTTTTTATATGCTTATATACAACTAGCAGGGCTGGCAAGCAGTTGTCTTGTAGAATTGGCCGTGCTGTGCAGTGACCAGCCAAACAGCTGTGAATAGTTGAGCTGAACAGGACTCTGAAGAGAAAGTAATTTGCTTAGGGGCAAAAAAGGACATAAGTATATCTGACATAACCTAGCACCTGCCCTATTCGCTGTTATTTGATGTAAAGCCAATAACATTTAAACCCTTTTCCAGTTTGGAGCTGGAAACTCTATGTCTAAACCTGGTATTGTCTTCCTGGAGAGCAAATAGAAAACAAAAAAGGATCATTAAATGCTTGCTGCTCACATCATTCTTAGACCATGTAGAAACAGAAAAACCAAAACAGTTTTCAGGCCAGGTGAAGCAGCCTCAAATGTGACTTAATTAATACATCCATAGTTATCCATGCATTTTATGGAAAACAAAGGCCAGCGTGAGAACAATTCCAGTGCAAACTTAAGAAATGCCAACTATAAATAAATGAGAGATTTGTATTGATTCTTCATTGCCACAAATTCCATATTGGCATTCAGCCCTATGCTTCTCTTCAGAAAGGCATTTTTCAACGTTGTCAGTGCCTGACAAAAAGTGCATCCCTAGGCCTACAGGGAGTGTGAGTTTTTATACTATCTGCTTGCTCTTGCACTGCTTCAGCAAAACCTGTGCCCTAGCAAATGGATTCATGCCTTTTTTTTAATGCCTCTGTTTGCTCCCTCTCCTTGGTGTAGCTCCAAGTGCCCCTCCTCAGTCTGTCACTGTCCTGACAGTTGGAAACCACAACAGCACGAGCATCAGCATCTCCTGGGATCCTCCCCCTCCAGATCACCAAAATGGAGTCATCCAGGAGTACAAGGTACACATGATGTCTGATGGGAGGGTTGTGTGTTTAGGGGAACAGCCTGCTTGAATTACAGAACAATAGCACTGTTTATGGATTTTGATTCTGACAGCATTTACAGTTGCCCATATAATTATATGGTGAAAGACTGCTTATGGATTTATTATTGTTATTATTTATTATTGTTATATATTATTGTTGTTATTGTTATTATTATTATTTTAAGTAGTGCTACTGTTATATTAAAAAGCAGAAATACCATGAGCTTGATATGGAAGAGAGCTGTAATTTCTAGCCAGTTTACAGTTATTCTCTTTCTAGCTCTTTCCTGCTGTGGAACAAGAAGAAGAGGTTTGGGGTTTTTTTTAAGGGGCTTCTACACTCTAAAGACAGGCAAGTCTCTGTCTTGGAGTACCTCAAATCTCGCAGCAAAGCTGGCAGGAAAGTTACTTCTTATTTGCCCTGCAAAAATGCTAATCCTAGCACTTCAAGGTCAAAGTCAAGCACTGTGGCTCTGGGAGAATACAAGGCTTCTTCCAAGTACTGTCTCTGTCAAGCTTCACAACTTAAAGTGCCAGGTTGTTTGCTCTGAAGAACAGGTTGAACACAGCTAGTATATCCAAAGTTTGTTACATAAGAGTTGCTTGCTTTGGTTGTATTTTCCTCCTCTTTGTTGCTATGATGGCTCAGGGTATCCACTCCTTACACATTATATGTTGTTGTAGTCTGTGATTCCATACTAAGATCACTTTTGCACAAGTATATTTTCATAACATAAAAACAAAAATGCACTCTGGTATTCGGGTGGGGAAAATGATTTGTCGAGGTTCAGCATTGTCACAGCATGGAGCACAGTTTGGTAAATTAACCTTGCTAATACACCATGTGTGAAATGTTTAATTGAAATGGAGCAGGGCAGCTTTCTTGACAGTCCCACAAATGGTGGAAATGGTGGCTGCAGCTTATTTAACACAAAAAGATATTTTTTTCCCCCTGCTGTATCTTGAAGAAGCACAGCATGAAGAAGAAAGTGCTTGGTTTCTAAATCAGCTAATGGTTCAACCTCTTCCAGTTTTCCTCTTGCTCAGAGAGATGCAGTAAATGCTCACAATATTTATGTTTAGCATAGCACTTCTTTTGTTTTGCTTTTAGTCAATATCAAGATTTATTTATCCCAGTATTTCATTGATCTAATTTTCATATCAATTAATAATTATCCTTTGGCTTAATTAATCTTGATCCAGACTCCAGTATAAGTCAATATAAACCATCCAAGGCTTATAGGCAAACGAGTAAAGCACACTCCTAAACCACAAAACATGTAGATATGAAACAAAGTGGGCTGATGGCTAATAAAAGTCGTGTTCCAGGTGAGTGCTCAGGCTTCTAGGCTGTGTAGAAAGGCAGCTGGAGTCACTACCTATTACAGCCCTCCTGTGTTAGATTAGGTGGCTGCCTGAATAGTAAGCTGGCTACAGTGAGTGGTGCAGAGAGTCTAATATTTCCTTGAGTATAAAATAATTGCTGAAGTTCCACTCTGCCTTTTCTAACAAATTGAGAGTAGATCTGTTGATTTCACTTCAAGCATCAGAATGCCTGTAACTTCATGAATTAAATACTTTTAATTAAGGGCATCTCATAGCTGCTGTAACCTAAGACGGGGCCAGAGAAGGAATTAATGCAATAGTTTCTCACCCTAATGCATTCTGGCTGGCAAATAAGATCTCCTTGGGTTTAGGAAAACAAGAGATTTTTTTTCCTCTTCAAATCTTTCTAAGCATTTCACCGAAAAAAAAATAAGGTGTGATAAAACACAGAGCAGGGTCAAAAGTAAGTATAAAGATATTATTGCTGTTGCTTAGATGCATTAGTTTGTCCCTGATAGTAGTTCCACCAATAGTGCTTTCTTCTGCTTTTATTTTTATGTAAGTGTACATTTGATATATTTACGCAGTGATTTGCTTGAGTAGTAGTAAATGCTTCTTTAGTAATACAAAAGCATTATTTGCAGTTAACATTAACAGAAGAAATATACCTAGATATTAGTTTCAAAATCTCTTTGGAGAAGCCTGTAAAAAAATGCAAGAGGGAGACATAACACTCTGAACTCGTAGACTCTTCTCATCACAAAATGCCAGTTGTGATTATAGGGTGGATTTCCTGTTTAATTAGATAAAAATTAAATGAGAAACTGATATCTGGATTCCTAAACAATGTAAATAATCACAAAGGCAGTGGTAAATGTGAGTCTGTGCTTATTCCATTTCAGAAATTTTAAATATCCCTCTTGTGCAATGAAAGGAAGTTGAAAAGAATTTTGAAAAGTGTTTGTTCTTTAGTACTTTAATAAGTGTTTCAATCTGTGCTCATATTATTTGGTATCCTTTTGCTATTCAGCAGGAAATTTAGAAGGAAAAAATATGGGGTTTTTTAATGAAAAGTTTAATGAACAAGATTTTGATTGATGTATAACACCTCTTTTCCACTTGGATGATCTGGTCTGTGCTTCTAAGAAGTGTAATCACAGAGTTTGCACTCCATGGAGAGCCAGAGTCCAGAGAGGTATTTGCAAGCAGTCTTTGAAGCTGTCTTGGTCTGTGCTAAGCTGGGATTGCTTGCTGTGCTAAATCATCCAGATTTCAGCTATTCCTGGACAGTGAAATTGCCAAGAAGTCCAGAATAAGTGATTGCCATGAAATACCTTGATATGTCATATCTGTGCGTGATTGTGTGAGTGTGAAGAATTTCATCTATTTTAACACGTCAACTTTTGTCCCAGATCTGGTGCCTAGGTAATGAGACTCGATTTCATATCAACAAAACAGTAGATGCAGCCATTCGGTCTGTAGTAATAGGTGGCCTATATCCAGGTATCCAGTACCGCGTGGAAGTTGCTGCAAGCACCAGTGCAGGTGTGGGAGTAAAAAGTGACCCACAACCCATAATAATTGGTAAGTGATTGTCTGTTCTGTTGTTTTATTTTGCCTGGTTGGTTTTTTTTTTTCTCTCAGAAATGCTTTCATACATCACTTCTAGAAGCATAAAAATTCATGAAGCAGAAGACAAGATTTGACTAGAGCTGGTTAGTTAGCCTTTATGTCCCACTGCCTGATGTTGTTTTGTCTTCTCTTCCTGCACAGTTCTTGCAGACAACGAAGGGAAGTCTGTTCCCAAGACATTTGAGAAAATGCAGATTGTGTAGTGAAAGTGATTTAATGTTTTGGGTTTTTTTAAAAATTGATTTACCACTTCTGCAGATCAGCAGATTTGTGCAACGAACAGCCCAAGCTCCCTTTTTCCTTCTGTTAAGATTACTGTAATATTGCCTTACTCATTCCATTGGTGCCTAGGGCACCATTTACCATTGTTTTCTGAATGTCTAAAGTCAGTGTTTCTCAGGTATCCCAAGCAGACAAGCCTCCTCTTCCAAAGGGATAGTGGTCTCTAGACCAAATAGAGAGCAAAGGTAGCATTATCATCCCAGCCTTTGAAATAGTTGATTCTTAGTAGTGGTTTGCATGCAGAATTAATTTCCTGACCAGAAAGAAACACAGGTTTTGTTTCTTCTGAAATTTTTCAGTATAAAAAATTTTTTTTTGAAATTTTTGAGTATAAAATAAAAACACAGGAAAAATAAGGAAGACTAAGGGAAGTAACTATGTTTAGCAAACCTGAGCTGTGCAAAGCAGCACCTCTTTTGGGTGCAGAATGCAGGAATTTTGTTGCCTTTATCTATATGATCTAATTTAGTTATTACTTAAATGGACTTTTGTTTGTTTGTGGGACTTCTGTTGTTACTAAATATTTTATTTCTGGAAAATGTTGTCAATACTCTGTTCCAAATACAGACTAGTCTATTTTACTAGTATCTACTAGACTACACTATTATGTGTAGACCCTTACAAAAGGCTGTCCCATAAGCATTGCTTAAATGTTTAATTATATTCTGGTTCCCCCATTCATCAAAACAGAAGCTAGGGTACTTCAGGTTAGACGTCTCACTGGAGACAGAAATACAAGTGTGGAAGTGAAGGTAGCACTTGTTTTGGAAAAGGCAACCGCAAAAGAGACAAGGAAAAGAGGGAAAAAAAAACTTCTAGAAGTAAAAGCAAGAAACTTATTTCCGAAAATGCAAGCAACCCAGGGCCTCTTTTCCTTATTTCACCAAGGAATCCATCTAAGTAGGCACAAAATACACTGCACATAGTCCAGCAAAGCACAGTAACTGTGCTGCATTTTAAGTCCGTGAGTAGCCTTGTGTCGCTTAATGTCTTGTGAGTTATACTTGCACCAAAGGTCTTTGCTGGATGATTCCCAGATCATCTTAGTGATATTTAGTTGTGCATTAAATAATCCTGGAATGTCTGCTTCAACAAGTTTGTCTGGTGGCATTTTTGCACATTTGACAGTCATTTGCTTGAAAAGTAAAGGAGAGTAGTTTCTTTTTGGGTTATGTTTCTGGTTTCATTTCTGTTTCCCTTTTGGAAGCCCGAAGCTGGATGTGTTTATTACATATATAGTCTGTATGTTCCTTTTGTTTAGGTCCTGTTTTGCTCTTGATTATGAATTGCTGACAGTTATTTCTCAGACTATAAAATTGCTTGATAAATGCAACAGTGTTTAAGTGATGGCATTTCTGGGAAACCTGAGTTGGTACCATTCAATGTTCGAATGGGAATCAAAATCATAAAATACAAAAATAATTGTTTTAAGTAACTTTTTAAAAAACCCTAATTACATGGATTTAAAATGACCTAATGCATAAACCTCAAAACATCTAAAGAATGGGAAATCATTATTGAGTTACTATATTATAATAGAGTTCTATATGGTCTGGTGCTTAGCTGTACCATTTAACAACTTGCAAAGACAATGAACAGCTCCAGAAATCCTGAATTATGGAGAGAACAGGTCAGTGGTGCAGAAGAGTTAAGCTGTGTTTCTAAGCAGTAAAACCTTAATAGTCATGAAATACAGAGTACAGTGTATAAAAAGATGATATTTTTAAATACAGGATTCATTCTTCTAAAAAGTTAGTTTGGGGTTTTTTTCTGAAAACAGCTGGTTTTCATGGTGGATAATCAACTACTGGCCTCCCAGAATAATTTTAGATAACAGACCTGTGACAATTCAGAAAGTGAAAACAGGAAAATAGGGAGCAGTAGAAAGTACATTATTCCTTTACTTAGAAATTGTGTCACTGCTACAGGAATCTTTTTCCAATACTTGAAGCAGGATGTTGAAAAATTTTATGGAAGACTCAGAGAGAATCAAGAATAAAACTTTTATGATCACTAATGATATGCTAAAAAACATTCCCTTGGAAAACTAGAAATAAAATTGGAGATAAGGGCAATGCTGGTTAATGCTATAGCTATTATTTCTCTTCATCAGTTGGCCTGCTCCCTCTTACATTCCATCATTGGCATAATAATATGAGGAACAGCTGCAAACTTTCACAGTAATAGGTACAATCGAATCTGATGTGTCTAATTAATTTTTGGTCCGACAAATTAGTTTTGTTCTTCATTACTCTCCAATGGGAGGAAGACATTATATTTCATTATGTTTTTGTCTTCAGGAACAATGGAGCGTTACAGGTCGCACACTTCCCTTGTCTATGCTCTAATTAGTTGAACTGACAGCATTGTTACAGAACCACCTGCATTATATGAAATAGTACACTGCTACCTTGGATGACATAAATATTACTTCTGCTTAAATATTATATAAAGAAGTATAAGACTAATGCTGTTTGTTTCCCCAACCCCCAACGATTATATTAATTTTATCAAAAGTCAGTGGGTAACATTCATCTGTCTCCATTTATTTTTCCATCATCAAATTCACAAAGCATATGTTATTTTGACATTTAAATGAATTATTACTTTTGCAGTTGTAATTGCTAGGCACAGAAGGGTAAGAGCAAACAGCCAGACTGCAAACTTCAGAAGGTAATTTGGAGACAGATTGTATCTTCCCTAAAAAGAGAGGCAGAGCATAGAGTCCACTGAAACCTCTCCCCAGGCTCTTTGCAGTTTGCTCTCACATCCCCCATTTTCAAAAGACTGTTTTCTGGTCTTAGAGAAGACAGGATCATCAGATGTTTTTGGAGGCTTTAGTGAGAGGAACTCATTCTTGAATCTGGGAGCATCCACTCCCGGAGCTGGTGTCTCCAAAGCACTTCCCTGCCTGCTCTTCTCCTTGGTCGCATGGCTGTGTCTGAAGCACTGCCAGGACTACCTGTTTCCTCACTGTCCCACTGCTTTGGCCTCTCCTCCAAAGGGCACAGATATTAACTGCAAGTTGATGGTAATTAGAGCAACTCCAGCTCCCATGCTGATTTCTACTAGAAAATCGATTTTGTGTCTGGGAGAGCATGCCATAGAGAGCCCTTTTCTATTAGTTTTGCTGTCAGCACATCTTCTTTCAGCACTGGGGTGCACCTATGGATTGGTTCCATGGGCAGAAAAAAACACGGAAAATCAGATAAAGCAGCCACTGCTCTCTCCTTTCTCTCCTTGCCAGAGCTGCTCACTCAGTTTCATTCTCCCTTACTGCATCAGGCCTTTACCACACTGGGCCTTTGGCAGTGGCAAGACAAAAGATGCAAGTGTGGGAAAGAACAGCTGCAGCTCCCAGAACCTGATGTTAATAAAGCTTCCCAGCATGGCCAATGTAGGCTGGTGCATGACACCAGTACTGGTGTAGTGCCTTTTTGTTCATCAGCAGGCATAGTCTGGCAGTATCTTTCCGTGGGACCTATTCTGCTTGCGAGAAGCCTGTTTCCTTTCTTGCCCAGAACAACTGAAAGCAAGCCAAGCTCAAGCACAGCTTCCACAATCTGAGTGCAAAAGCAGACAGTCATCAGTACTAAATACTGACGTGGTGCTGAAAGAGAGGAAGCCTAGTAAACTCACTGGGGTCATCAGCAGTGTGATAGCAATGGCACTGCATTTCTTCCTGATTAACCCAGCCCAGCTCTGAACACCACTGAAGCTGCACCTTGGCAGGAGCAGTGCTGGGCAGAGCCAGTCCCAGAGGGACCTTCTGCACAGGATCCCCTTTTACAAAGCATGGCTGGTGTGAACTCAGGGTCACCTGCAAAGAGATGTCACTGGAAATGGGACTGGAAGTGTCAGACTTCTGCTTTCACCAGGGACCCTGAGTGCTGGCTTCAGGCTGAAACCAGTGAGCTGGTCTGTTGGAAGGAGTAAATCTAGCCATTGCTGAATTACAGAAAAGGAATATGTCCATTTTCACAGCATGGCATAATGATACAATACTTTTAATAATTCCCTCTGAGTGACCATTTCAGTGTTTTACTGCAATGTTCAACTACTTTTATGCGTGTGATAAACTCTCATAATTGAGAATCATGGTGTTTGCATCTTCTTTGTCTCAGTAGAGTAGCTACTCTTGCAGCTCTTCTTACCACAGGCATGTGGTAATATTGCATAAACATTTCAAGGATTGAGCTATATAATTGCTTTCACCAGAAATAATGGATCATCTTTCACGAATTTCAGAACTGCAGATGTGGGAAGTTTGTATCAAATATACATAGAATCTAATTTTGGGGTTTTTTTTTAGGAAAATATGTTCTGCATTTCCTAATTTTAAAACTAAATTATTTTTGACAATTTCAAGGTGCTGGCCCCAGAACTATATCCTTAGCATTTCCTGGATTTCCATTCCGATTTTTATGAGCATTCCTTTTGAAGCAAAACGCCAAGCTTTTTCTTTTAGAAGAGTTCCCTTTTACAGAAAGAGGGGCAAGAAACCAATGAGAGCGTCTACTGGAATTTACAATTTTCTACTGTAATATACAATTTATCATCCTATATAGTGATTTTTTGATGCATGTCACTTTAATTGGTATTCCAAGTAATAATTATTTCTTGCAGGTTGATGTTAAGATTTTGTCATGCATATTCTAGGTGAAAAAAATAGCATCTGTTGCTAGGATTGTTAAGTGCCTACAGTTAACTGCAATTTTATGCTTTGTGTCAAAGGTGGTACACTTAGAAATTGTATGAACTGATTTCCCCTTGAAATAATTGCTAGAAAATGCATCTTTGCCCCAGTGGAATGTGCATTTATTTTACTGTTTATTTCAAATTTGGAAGCTAGCAATCAGGGAAAACAAATGAGTTAAGTAAGAAGTTTTGGCCTTCTTCTGATGTTGTAGCATATTTTGTATTTGGATTATTCATTTGGAAAAAACTATTTCTTGATTGCTTGATTTACTTTTTTTATTATTAGTTTCCATTTTTTCCTTATTCCTTATTTCCTTTTTCCTTACACTGTCGATAATTATGGAAAAACAAACTAACAAATATGTATATTGTTAAAAAAAAGTTCTGGATTGACATCTGTTAGATTACTTGGGAGTGTGCTGTAGGTCTATCTTTGCAAATATATATCTGCAAAATGACCACGGATTTACTCTCTAGAAACACTGAGATTCTGGTGTGCATTGCTATTTCGTAAAGATCCTCTACTGTGGATAATTCTTTTGAGATCCACTACTATTTTTTTTTTAAATTTTAATTTGTAGTACTGGTTCCTCTTTGTGTTACAGAACCCAGAATAACCACATTCTGTTCAATTTCTCTCGTGCAGGAGGTCGTAATGAAGTTGTCATCACCGAAAATAACAACAGCATAACTGAGCAAATCACTGATGTGGTCAAGCAGCCTGCCTTTATAGCTGGCATTGGTGGTGCATGTTGGGTCATTCTCATGGGTTTCAGCATCTGGCTGTACTGGCGAAGAAAGAAGAGGAAGGGGCTCAGCAATTATGCTGGTAAGAGCAGTGACTTTATTACCATCTCACCAGGTGCTGTCATGAAAAGAGCAGAGGCTACTAAACCTACCATAAAACCACGTTGAACTTACAGCAAAAGTGTCCTGGATGACTTCTGTATGCTTGTTTTAAATGTGTGCTGTGAAATTGCTGGTGTATGAGAAGCTTTAAATGCATTGCTCAGTACCACATTTCATCATTATCATAAGGCAGTATTTTTACATCTCCAGTACATCTAGCATTAAAAAAATACAAAGAGGATTAACTGTTCCTCTTGCCCCTTGCTCAGAAGGCACTCTGTTGGCAGTGCAGCATAATTCGTATGTTCAAGTATGAGTTAGACTAGACCCCTAGAAAGTTAAAGAGTATTTGTCTTCTCCTTCATTCCTGTGCATTTCCATGTCTCTGGAGCCACGTGCATGGCAAATAAATGAAGGTACTTAATCAGTGACTTCATACCTGTAGCTAGAAGAGAAGAATGATGTATTAGACAGAGAAGTGTGATCAAAATTTACCTAAGGCACCAGACATAAATAGTTTTGTCTTACAGGTAGAACATCTTGGAATGTTCTCTTTCATTAAATGTTTGCTCCAGTTATAAATTAGTTTTTGAAAACTCTGTTTGGAAAATTAAATACACTTGCGAAATGAAAATATTTTCATTTTCCCCAACCTGTTTGTTTTGTGTATTATTCTGTTTTCAGGATTCTTACAAATTTTTGGGCAGTTAGGTGAACCGTCATAAAATGGTTAACTCTGAAGCCTAATTTAACTCACAAAATACCCCAATTCTTCAAATATTGCAGTAGGTTCTCTTGTAGTTCTTATCAACACTTAAAAAGAGAAAACATTTGCTCGGTTGAGGACATAACCTATTTAACGTTGACACCATATCACGCTAAAGTTACACAAGTGCCCTTCTATTTACAAGTCATCAAATGCGAAACCAAGGACTCAGGTTCTCTAAATGGCTGAGCAACAACTTGCCAAAAACCCACAGTCACAGACAAAATGCCCCCAGTTCAGCTTAGCCATTGTCAGAGTCCTCAGGGTCCTGATTGGGCTCACTAAACCAGCAGGTTTGTGAACAAACATGGATTTTCAGTCCTTCCTGCTGGATTTGTTTTCTACTGGCTTAGTGAAAGGACAAGAAGACATCAGATGAGCAGTGGAAAGAGAGGAAGGAGAGACCAGTGACTTTTGGACCTTCTTGGTTTTTGTGGAACCTCACTTTGTGTCGCCTCATGACCTCTGTCATTCATGGGTTGTTTTTTGTCCCAAGGTGTTTTTCCTTCCTTTAATAGCATTGACTTTTGAGAGGTGGGGTGATGTTTATTGAGAAATTAATATATATCTCACACTTATGCATGTGCTTATGTGAAATATCATTCTAGATCCCAAGATTTCATATCCTAGAGACAGCTGTGCTGTTATTCCTCTTAGGGAATAGTCCTACCTAAAGCTTTGGACACAAGCGGAGATTAGATTTTTCTTAAAAACAAGAATTATTAATCCTGTGTGTGAGTTGGCATATTGGGGTTAGGGAGAATTGAGAGCAGTCTTCTATGACTTGAAGAGTGTAGCTGTAAATAATTATAAACAGTGTGTCTTGTGCAACTCATTTCTTCTCATAGCATTTGCTGCATCTAAGTGTGATGTGACCATCGATTGCATCATGAAATTGTGTATGCTTTCAGCAAGGAAAGTAGATAACAGATCATGCTTCAAAGTTCATCCTAATGTTTACAACTTGGAGAACAGCATGTCTGCACAGAGAGTCTTCAAATGTGACTGTCAAAATTCACTGCTCATCTTTCCAACCATCATTTCTCATTGGCTGCTGCCTGGTTGCTGCTTTAAGCTCAGCTGTTATGTCCTGCTTATGAAATTCAACCCCAACTGAGTAATTTCCAGAGGAAACCCATGCCCTGCAATTAGAGCTTTTTGTCAGGGTGTGTGACTCACAATGTGTTTGCTTTCTTGTTTTGCAGTTCAGTCCTTCACCTTCACCCCTGCAGGTACTGTCCATTAGTCTGTCTCTTACCTCACCAACCTTGCATCCTTGCAAGCATTAGCTATCAAAGTGTTTATGAACATGTGAGATGCAGAATCAAAACCAAGTACAAAGAGAAATACTCGGGCTGCTTATCTGTGATAAAAATGTAGCATTAATTCTCCTTCTGATTCCAGTGAAAAGTAAAATCTGCCACCATTAATGTCTCTGTCACTATAATTCTGCATACTTACTCATCTAACTCTCTGAAATAGAGTTTTGAAAGTAATTAGCAGGACCAGATGCTTGAACTAACTTAGCATAAACAAGCATTATTCATATATAACTGAATTTTGATTTTAAAGCTCAAACAGTTTAGCAGATCCAAGAGGAGAAATGGAACTTTCTTCTACTTCAGCTCTTATTTAAATATATGTTTGCCTTACTGTGAGGTGTGTTCAGACCTTCAAGCAATCTAGTCACTAACTGATGCATTTATTGCCTTTACAGGGTTTGTGAAATCGAAAC
Organism: Vireo altiloquus; assembly: GCA_013396875.1. NCBI lineage: Eukaryota > Metazoa > Chordata > Aves > Passeriformes > Vireonidae > Vireo > Vireo altiloquus. Next base: position 520,607 of record VZRF01004447.1, read on the forward strand.
ATTTTTTTTTCTTACTACCCAGCTCAGAGCTGATACCTCTTTTTCTTATCTCTAACAAAGATAGCATACGGTAGACTTATCGTAAGCATAATTAAAGAGATGTGAAGGATAAATGAAGTGTGGCTGAAACAGCAGGTTGCAAACACCTTATCCAACATATGGATAACCAGGAAAAATAGAGTGTACAACTAACAGTAATAATTAATACAATTAGCTTCTGCTCTCATACTTAAGCTCGAGATTTAGAAACTCAGAAATAATGTTACCTCAGTGTTACGGTGTAAAAGGCTGATAAATCCCAGCGTTTTCCAGCAGAAGCCTGTCAAGATTTTTGGGTGTAGTTTGGCTGCTCAGTAGCTGCTCTCTCACTCTTGCTTGTCTTCAGCCACAGCTTCTGTGTTCAGCTTAGCAAGAAAGAGCAGGTGACCAAAGGTGGTGGTGTGTGCCCCAGGAGCCCGTGACATTCTGAGGGAGAAATGTCCTTGTGGAAAAGCTCTGGGGGCTCAGGATTGCTCCCCTAGCTTCCAGGCAGCTTTGGTCAGGTTACTGTGAGCTATGGCACAACACATCCCACCCTAAACACTTTACTGCCTTTTCTTTGAGACACAACACAGGATTTTTTCCAAAGTTTAATAATACATCTTGGCATTTGGTTCCTATGACTATGCCACTGTCATCTCTCTTGAACTGTGGTGCATTTTCACTGCTGTGTTTGTAGCACACATTGGCATGACAGGGGTTGGGCTGGAGCCACAGGGTCTGAGCATGATTTAGTGCTGTTGATCCACATGTGCTGGGCAACTGGGATATGTCAGAGGTACTGCCAAAAACATGATTTTTTAAAAGCAGTTTTGACATCTTGTGGACTTTGTAGAACTATTCTATTTCCTGGCTTATAATAACTTCTGGAGGAATTGGGAACCTAAGTCCTCCAGTAGTCGAGTCCAAAAAAATTTGTTTTAATTAAAAAAATGTTTTCCTTATGGCAGAACATAGTGTGCGTTTCTTATCTTTAGACCCAGAGTTCCATAAGAAACTTTGTTAATTCTCTAATATTTGAATTTGCCCTTGATAATATCACTTAGAAAGACATACTTGTGCTTGTGGAGGTTTGATACTCACAACTGTATGTTGTTCCCTCAAAGTTATGATTCATAAACACTTTGGGTTTAGATACAATTATTTAGACAGTAGTATGTATGTAGCTTTCAGAGCCTCCTCAGAGACAGCTGTCAATGAATTTTTACTAAAGATAAATTTATCCTAATAGACTCAGATTTTAGAAGATGCACACTTTTTGTTCAGACATCTGCTTTAAATTCTTCCCTCAGACAGTTGCAGAATGTACAGATTTAACTTTGTGGTAGAGAATTGAATCTGTTAGTGAAGCAGTCATATACTCACTTTATTTCACTCACAGAAAAAATCCCCTGTTATTTCTGATGTGAATATTTTTTGTTTTATTTTTATTCATCTGTATTTGTCTATGTGTAGAATGTAGAATACTAAAAATAGTCATTTGAAAGTCCAAATCTTGCAGTTTTATAATCACTTGCAAAAATGTTCTTTCAGGTCATTTTCAGATTATGGGTCATTCACTAGGAGCATTTGTTGTTTGTATTCCATTATTAGGCTCCTAAGATGTACAATTTCTACTTTGTGACTGAACCACTGTAACGTGTGGGAGAAGAGCAAACAGCAAATGTCAGGCAGTTTGTAACGATTTGTGTCAGGGAAGAATAACTGATGGAGTTAAATACTTTTAGCTTTCTGTCTTTGTGAACATTTTCATAAGCACTGATCAATGGCTCAGGTGGTCACAAATAAAGTGACATTGATAATCAGAGCAAAATCTTTTTCGTTATTTTCAGTTGAACTGACTCCAGCCGTTACAGAGCCACAATTCTGTACATCACTGTTCTTCCACTTCCCTTTCTACCATTAATCTCAGTAGTATCAGTGCTACAAAACACAAAATTAAGCTAACGTGTTTGTTAGTTTACTGTTGGTAAGCAGTGGTAGCATCATCTGCAGCTGTACAAGGACTATGCATTTTTGTCACCTTGACATACTCTCAGCAAAACCAAATTTGGCATAGAGACACTAAACACAACTCTTGCCTCTTTTCAACCATCTCTCCTGTAATATAAAGGATGAATTGGTTTTACTTTAGTGAGTTTGTGTCAAAGCTAAAGTACTGCTGCACTGCAATTTTTTTTTTAAATTTTTTATGGCTACCCTTTACTCAGATTGACTGGATATAAACATGCCCTGTGCGCTTCCATGTGATACAAAGATACATGGCACAAAAGAGCTTGTATAACAGATGGATTATTTCAATACTGTATTATAGTAACAGAGCAGAATTTGTATATTTTATATTGGAGGTTGCAATTCTTTTTTCAAATTTCTGTGAAAAGGCATAGAATCCATTTGTAGGGAAAAAAAAAAGAAATTTCATTTATCTGCTTATCTTTCCTGTGCTCTTAAACTTGTTGTGCCAGTACCCACTCACCAGAATATTCAGGTGTTTTCAAGTGTCTAGGACATCGATCATGCAAAAAAAGTAAATATGTATTTTAACTTATCAGTAGGTAAGCTTATTTAGTGACTAGTGCTCCTTGGGATTAAAGGTTTTATGAAACTCAGTAAATAGAAAACAAATTAAAGATAGAGAATCATGGAATGCTACACATTTTATGTGCAACTCCTGAAACTGCTAAATGAGGATAAACTATATGACAGAATCATCCAGAGGTAGACAGAAGATTTGATGGAATTTTTATGTGCTGATTATCTGCTCTGAGTTAATGCTTATTAAAAGAGGATTAATCTACATTCATATTTGAGGAACAGCTTATCAGTAAAAGGAATGAGACTTGGCTGGCAACATTAAAGTTTTCATTTGCAGTAGGAAAATGTGGCCTACTAGAGATAGGCAGACAGAAAGCTTTCTAAAGCTTCCTTGCCTCAGAATGTCGACATTCATATTTTTCCAGTTCTAGCAGGCATGAAGATTAAGTTTAACCTTGTCAGATAATATTAATAAATGGTTTTGGTACCTCCTTATATATTTAATAAAAAGCATGTGAAAAGCTCCTTAACATATGCTGGTTTTCATACAAATATATACAATATAATTTCCTGAAATATTTATGCATTTAAAATGCACTTTGGATTACATTTCTGCATTTTTGCAGTCCTTGAAGTATAAGCTGGTGGGGATTCCTTCAAAATCTGTCTATGCAGAGGTTATTTTTTCATCTTCTTTTGAAAACCAATCTCATCCCTGCAGGTCTTCAGCCTTTCTAAGAACATGTATCAGATGCAAAGACTGCTGAAAGAGCTTTTTTGCTTCCTTGATGATAAAAAGCAAGGGAGATGGGTGGGTCAGTGATAGGGACATCCTTCCCTTCCGCCTCTTACATTGCCCCTTGAAATTGCTCTGCTGCTTTTTGAAGTGGAGACAGGATGAATAAAGCCAGCTGTCTGTGTGTTTTATTTTTGCAGTGACATCTACAAGCCTGCATTGCATTAAGTATACTCCTATTCAGGCGTTTAGACTTGTTTTGTAATTGCAGAAATCAAACTGCAGGCAAAAATGCTGACAAAATGTATGGCAGGAATGATAAACATAGTGCTTGTGTTGGCAGCCTGACCATATCTTCTGTTGTTAGCTGTCTTGCCTTTCACAACATTGATGCTAAAAAAAGGCACCTTCTCTATCCAGCCTCAGGTAGCCTATTTATGGATGGCATCAGGAATATGGGGGGATTTTTATGGCATCTCAGTGACATGGCTGCACTTCAAGAGGAATTTTGGCAAGCTTAGCTGATATTCCAAAGCCTTTTACACCAAGCATATTAAATAAAAAAAAGCTTTCTTGTTTATTTTCTCATTAAGATTTTAACCATGTGTACATTGCTGTACGGGGTGAAGGGTAAACAAAAAAACCTGTTTTCCTTCCTAGCTCCATGCAAATCACACAAACCAGACACAGTCTTCTCTAGGAAAAACAATGTCACTGCAAGCTGAACCTTTCTTCTGAAAATGATGCTTGTATTGGGAGGGTGTAAGATTATTTAACACAGGAAATAAAAAAAAAAAAAAAAACAAATCAAGAAACACTTCCTACCACCAGGACACATGGAAGAAAAAGGAGCAAATTCTGTGATTCTTGTTTTTTTCACAACAATCTCCCATGCCACAACCAACCTGCAGCACTTATGGCTCTAGCAAAGAGGTTTCTGTGTCATGTCTTCTTGATACAATTCTCACAGCATGCCTGAGAGTTTTTTCCATACCTGCCTACACAGAAAATAAAATGTGTCAGCCAAACATTGCTGAAATCTCCCACTAGCTCCTCCATTTTAGCTTTGTTTTATGAAGGTACACAGGGATATAAATATTTTGTAGAACACAAATATTGTTGAGTTTTTTTCCTCCATATGACATGCATTTTTAAAATCTCACACACCTGTATGTGCTACACGAGTGGCAACAAAATTACTTCAAAGTCATTTCTGGTGAAAGACAGTCTAAACAAGAGCATTAATCCAAGCAGTTTTCAGAAAATATGTTTTATTGCAATTCCCTTAGATCTGTAAACTTTATTTATAAAGGTTGTTACCGAACAAGCCTTTGTTTCTCATTTATTTCTTGTCACTTTGACAAATGCAGAAAGTTGGAGAAATAAAGTATTAAATTTGGAGGAGAGGAGGGGAAAGGAAACAGCATCTAATGTACTTTTGACCAAGATACTTGGAAACAAAGCCAGGCAGTACTCACTTCCTTGCATTTCCACATATGATATGCACAGCACCTCAGATTATTTGTTTTTAAGCAATGAGTAGTACAATCATTTGACAGCCTGTTAGATACCACATGAATGAAAGTGGTATCTAACGGGCTAAAAATTAATTACCCACAGTGTTCTACCACGTCTTGTTTTTCAAAGCAGACCTTTATTTAGTACTTTCCATACTTGCATTTTGATTTTCTTTTCATTAATTGGTTTGATTACACCCTTTCAAAATTCAGCTATTAACCATTTTGATGTGACATATGACTTCAGTGATTTTCTGATATTGGTATTAGTCTGCTGTGCAGTGAAGGGTAATTAATCACCCTACTATTCTTCCAGCAGAGCTTCCAGAGGGGCCAGTTTTGTCCCCTTTACTGAATGTAGACTGTGAAATTACCCTAGGAGTTAATAAAGTAACAAGGATTCTCTAAGGTATCAGTAGAGTTTTCCCAGTGGCTTTATGTCATTGCTTATTTTTTAAATGAACACAGAATTTCTATTGAGTGTCGTCATTTTGTCTGATTAGAGTAGTGTATAATAGAAAGCCTAATCCTGAGTTAGTGTAGTTTGGATTAATCCTTGAAAAAATCTTGCAAATACTCTGGGAGCTATAATTTTATGGTGGAGAGACCTGTCTTACAAAGGTAAATAGTATTTCGAAATGAAAGGTCTAACTTAAATTAAGCTGGTCACAAACTCTTCCATTCCCCACTGAAATTCAAACCCTCATCCAGTCAGGGGCATGTAAAGAGGTAGGTGTCCAGGACATTGGTATAATTTTATAGTCTGCTTTATCTGTGCCTGACAATAAATAATGGGATATTGCCACTGAGAACCAGAGTAGTCTGTTGGCCTTGATTCAAAATATTTTTTCAGTGTTTCAAAAAGAACCATCAAATGTTGTCAATTAGCATCTCACCAGTAATGGGGGTTTACCTATATTGTCCCAAAATGTAATCCTGTTAATAAGATAGATAAGGGAGAGGCTGTTTTTCGTCAAACACCCATGAATGGAGACATAAAAACAATTGTCTCCTTCCAGTTATGTCCTTGTCATGCCCCATGGATGGAAGACTGGAAACACTTTTTCTTCCCAGTGACACTGGCATGTATGCATTTGTGTGGGGGTGCTAGTTCTTAGACTGTATTTCTAATGGAAAAGGTGCAGCTGAAAGCTTTCTTTCCATCTCTTCAGCTGTAATAGAGCTGCCACCTCTTTGTGTTTGTCCTGGGAAATGGCACATTTGTGTGGTGACATTATATTACTGCATTACGACATGATGTTATTAACTCACTGCTGCAATGCCATTATGTACTGAAGCAGAAGCATGCCAAGAAAACAATTTCATCACATGGCTCAGACTTGCAGTGAAAGGGTCTGTGGTGAATTCAGGCCTTTAGCCCAGGTGGCTACTTTGCCTTGCAAAGTACAGAGCAAGGTGGTGTCAATGAACTGTAGCCCTGATGTACTTGAGCCTCTTCTTACCATTTCTGTACTTTGTTGTGGGATGATGCCAAGAGACCTCCGACCTCAGACAATGAGCAGTTTGAATTGCTAATTTTAATTATTACTAATCGATTTTTCCCTGTCTTATATGTATGTGCGTGTGTGTGTATGTTTGTTTGTTTTGTTTTTTCCAACGAAAACACAGTCACTTTCCAAAGAGGAGATGGAGGACTAATGAGCAATGGAAGGTATGTTTCTTCGTATAAAGGTCTTTCCACTGTGCTTATGTTTAAAATAAGGGATCTGAAAAATGCTATAGGTGATGCACTTGGGTCATATCCCATCATTGGGAAGACTGATAGCACTAGGAGGAGTTAAGCAGCTTACCACAAGGTTTAATGACCTATCTGTTGTGCACTTTGGAAGAAGCAAGCCCAGATGTTTCATATCTCCCAGATGTCCTGGAAGAAATGAGTAGTAAATATCACAAAGAATGTGTTCATTTGTTACTGGGATGTTTATTGCATTAATTAGACATTAGCAAATGAAGTTGCTGTTGTTTAAGACTCCTTATTGGCTCCCCCTAAATTGCTGTGAGTGAACAATTACACTTAATCGATCACGAAATAAATGATTCATGGATGATGAATAGGCTGTAGATTGATAGGACTGGATTCCACAACTTTGGCTACTCAATTGAAATTGATAAAAGCTGATAACGGGCCCATATATCCTCATCTATTTTCCCTTTGCCAATATGGAGATTGTAATTAGGCCCTGGTAATAACTTCCAATCTCCTGTTTAATCAATATTTTAGCAAAAAGAGATTAGGCCTAATGAGAGCGAGTAGATGTGTCAAGAATGCGGCTGGGTCGTCTTATTGCCGTTTCCATGGAAACCGATGTTTCTCTTAGGGATTGTTCCAGGCAGGGGTCTATAATGTTCAATGATCGGAGATGTTGCTCCAACTTCATGTGTGCTTTAATAACCTAGGGAAACTGCAGAACTGTGCACGGCTTTTTGTTTTCGTTTGGGAGGAGAGGGAGTCTGCAGCGAATGATTTGTTTTCCCTGCTAAATACAAATACAAACAATCCACCTGCCTTGCTAAATTTCTGTTTATCCTGGGGTGAGAGAGATGCGGTGCCTGATGGACTGAGTGTGCCTTCTCTTTCACCATGCTTCCTGTTTAATGCTGCTCTCAGAGCTGGGAATTACGGGGATGTAAAAGCCGTGCAGTAGTGGCACACAGAGATAGCTGTAGACTTTCCATTAATCCTACTCAAACCTGTTTGCCTCTAAACCATCCAAGAGTGCTCAAAGAAAGAGTTACCAGCCTGTAGATGACAGGCATGCATTTGGGATGCAAGGGAAGGAAGAAATAGTAGCCCAAAGTCCTGGAAATGGCTGATATGGAGCAATCAGTTTGAGTGATGGCTCCCTTGAGGAGGTAATTTATCATTCAGCCCCGGCGTAGGATCCCATGATGGTGCTGCCTAACTCCTGTTTCACACAGACAACGGAGTTCATTTGGATTCTGGCAGAGTCACGACGGATGCCTAGTCCCACTTCTACTGACAAAGCTGATTTGTATATAACCTTAATTAACTGCTCAAGGTCTTTAAATCATCAAAGGCTATACAATTGTAATTTGAAATAAATTAAAGTCTCCGAAACTGTTAGTTACCTGTGGTGTTAGAAGAACAGCAATATGCCCTCTTCCATCACTACTTGTATATATATATATATATATTTGTGTGTATATCTCTTTTTCTTATTCTGCTTCAGCCGACCAGGTCTGTTGAATGCCAGTGACCCCAGTTATCCTTGGCTTGCAGACTCTTGGCCTGCCACAAGTCTGCCAGTAAATAACAGCACTAGTGGACCCAATGACCTTGGGAATTTTGGTCGTGGAGGTAGGTTTCCTTTTATTAAGTCACCCCATATTATAAAATAAGCTTCCATTAGTTAGCATCTATGATGAATACTGTATAATATTTTTAACATTATAGTTCTTTCTATGTGTTTCTGTCTTTCTAGATTTGATTGAAAATTGGCCTTAAAATGTTCCTTTTGCTTTATTTCTTCTTACTTCTTTAAAGTGTAGGTCTAGTTTGTAATTTGCCCTGCAGTGGTGAGACAGGGTCTGCCTATGATGTCAAGAGAAGTGTGTTTGTGTCTCAGCCTCATTCCCTTTTGTGTGGAGATGAGCAATCTGCTGTGCAGGGCAGTGTAGCCATGGATGGAGCATGTCCGTGAGAGCAGAGGAGAACACAGGGGATGCAGGAAGGATGTTCCTTCAGCAGGACATGAGAACTTTGTTGCTGTCACCTTCCCCATCCTCTTCCTGCTGAGGCCCTGCCCTCAGTTTCAACCATAATCCATGGAGAAAACCTCAAAGGTCTTAAGCAACTTTCTTTTTCATTAGAGGAAAGGATACATAGGAGGGAACTATTCACATCTTTTAAGAGTTTGTTGCCATTTTGGCTTGAGAAAGCACCTTTGGGGGAATGAGGTAAAGTTGTATTGTTACAATGATGAATCTTTAGAGGCGTTATTTCCTTTCAAACATTTAACTCAAATGGGAATTTTAAGATGTAGGATTGGGATTTTTAAAAGTCACTGTAATATTCACATCTCTCTGTTACTTCCTTGGTTTCTGTGTAAACACAGCTGATTCTGCATAGTGATATTCAGAAGTCTTCCTAATGTAAGTGAATATAGAAATATTTTTAAAACATAAATAGATAAACAAAAATCAAGACAACACTATACATCAAAAATGGATTAAAGTGCAGGAAAAATCTATAAAACAATCAAACTGATAAATGTGAGAAGAATTCAGTTTTGGACTCTACCAGAATCTGCTTTGGAAGACCATCCCTCATACTGGTTATACATTCCCATGCAAAAACCTCTTGCCTGTGGTTTGACTACTGTGACTTAAACCTACAACAAAACACACTAGATTTATATTCTGTATAAAAATGTTATAAAGTTCTTGTCAAAAATATTTAAAAGTAAGCAAAACTTTTGATAATATTTACAAGGCAACTGAATTTCTGCCAGCTTCTTTGTTGTGAATATCTTGAAAATAAAACCCTTCAGTACTTTTCCATCTTTTCTTAAGCTCCCATAATACAGAAAAATTACCATTTTATTTTAGCATTTGGCTCTATACGACTGGAATTGGAAGCATTTTTCTTAAATTTTTGGCCTCAATGTGTATGAGGCATTGGTCCAAATTCATGCAAGAGATAACAACACTTACACTTTGAAATTCAGCAGCTTAATTCCACCCATGATCTTTACAGCTGAGCTAAAACTTTTATCCTGGCTGGTTTGGGATCACTTATCCCTATCTGTTCCAACAGTTGAGATTAGATGTTTCTTCATTAAAGGTGGATTAGAAGTATTTTAACATGTAGAGATGGAATATTAACTATATAGATAGAACTTGGGCCTTTTTTACTGGTTAAAAGGTCTGTGATAATATAAAAGTTCTGTAAGAATTTAAAGAAGAGTAGGGTGGCAATCAGTCACCCTGGAAACTCAGAAGCTGAGGCATGCAGTCGAACATTTTCCTTCAGAGTGAGATCCGTGTTATGTCCTAGATAGGCATTTGAAAGCAAGGCTGGGAGTGGGAAGCACAGGTTAGGCTTGGAGTCATGTAAATCCACAAAATGGTATTGCATCTCCTGAGGCAGAAAGAAGGAGCTTCCCTGCACAAATATTTCAGTACTATTTCACTTATCTCAAGAGTTATAAACAAAAGTTGGATTTTGGAGAGTTTTAGGGAAAGTATCCAGTAGGAAATGTCTCTTCATCTTTGGTCTGAAATGTACAGTGTGGTGTTTTTGCTATGACAGCTTGCTGGGAAAATCACACTTGACTTCTACTGGGTGACCATGGCACTTTGTAAAATCTCTGCTTAATAGCTCTTTGAGTCCTTAATGTATACATCTCACTGAGGTCAAAAACATAATCCGTGCTTGTACTGAAAATTCCCAGAATGTCTGGAGAACCTCAGCTTATCAGTAAGAATGACTGAAAGTCTTTTGCTGGTAGGAAGCTATGCAAGTTCCCTTTCAAGTGTGTGCACATGAATAGTTCTCCATTTTAAAATGACTGTATAGAGATGATACCTCTTCAGTTGCCAGAAATATGCTCTGAAAGACAGATGTACGTCTGAGTACTTCAGAGATTAGCATTTTGCTAGTTTTTACTTCCTCGAGTCTTCAAATCCAGCACAGACAGGTTGAGCTGGATTTACTTCGCTTTATACATCAACAACAGAATTTATTTACTAAACTTCAAGCCATTATACTTTGATGAAAGGAGAAATGTTCATATTGTGGATGAAATGCAAGAAAGATAGGACTGCATTTGTCTCTCACATCTCATGCTTTATTTGCACATAGATGCATTTTTATTCGTATACTGCCCCTGGAAAGCATATTGCATGTCTGCAGATAGATTGTAACAACCTGATTTTGAAATATGGGCTGTAGTTTGCATTAATTGTAATTTTTTTGCACTTGCTGTTTATCTGCAGATATATGTTAATACAATTAAGATCTTTCAGATACTTGATTGTGGCCATTTCCCTGCTGTATGCAAAACCAGATCATGCTGATAGACCCAAATGTAATCTCTCTTTCTGCAGTGTCTCTGCTGAGCATTTGTTATTGCCATATTTATTGTTAATATTATGTTGCTGCCCTGAGACTGAATATGTTATCAGGGCCCATGTTGAAATGTTCACTGTTGCACACCTCAATGCAAGAGAAAATAGTTCTGTGATCTAAATGTTCATCCCAGGAAAACAAAAAACAAAACCCCAAACAAATCCGTGAAAACAAACAAAAAAACCAAATCAGTGTGAGGAGACCATGGTGTCACATCTCATTGCTGGATAAGTCTTTGAGACAGTGAGAGAACAACTGTATTCACTGAGATTTCACAAAACCCACATCTGAGTCTGAAACTGAGCTTAAACCCTTGGCTAGGTGCAAGAATCATCTTTTCTTTCTGGGGTTTAAGGTATTTAAAAATGGCTGTGATCCCTACAGTGGGATCTGAACATCCTCACTACAGGAGTACACATTATCTCAAGTATGATCTAACAGTTTGAATGCATATCTGCCATCTGGCTTTAGAAAGAAAATGACATATAAATTAAGCATTTTTTTAAGAAGTACATTCTGGAGTTGATTCAACTTTTCAGAGTCAAAATAAATTGTAAAAATAGTACCATTTGATATATTGCCCTCTGAGAGAGCTGGAAGGAGGGTTATCTGCTGAGCTGTGGTTCTCCTTGGGACATCGTGCCAGTCATCATTAGGTTCTTCACACTTCACTAGTCTCAGTTTCTAGATCTAGTATTCCACCAGCAAAGGTCACTTCAGGGTTTAGTAAGGAGAGATACTGCCAATCTAACTGAATAAAGATAAAAATTGCAGAGATAAGATTTAAAATACGGAGAAAATTCAGCAGATATTTAGCTAATACGCTGTAATGGTTTTCAGGTAAATGTACTGGAGTCTTTGAACAAGTTGTTCTCTGTTATCAACATTGTTTCTCCATTTTGAGGGCCTGATCACCTAAATCCCTTCAGAATAACAGATTTTCTTTCACGTATCCGGAACAACTTGTTTTTGTCAGGTTTTACTTTTGTGGAAAAGAAGAAATGTACTGGCTAATGTCAAAAGGAAAATTAGATAAGCTGATGCAAAAAGCTTCAAGGGAATCAAGGTGATGCCCTTAAAAAAATTCTTCGAGAGTTTTTCTACATATTTGCTGGGCAAGTTCCCTCTGCGATTTGTAAATTCTCTCCTTTCATCATTTCCCTGAAGCCCAGACAGTTTCATTGGTTCTGACATGGAGTGAACAATTGAAAACATTCTTCAGTAGAGAAATATTCCAAACTTCACTTTCACAGTTGAAGGTATGGGGGAAAAAAAAAAATGGTTTTAGGCAGTGAGACGTGAAGGACAAGTGGTAGGCCTGTCACAGCTGCTGATAGCTTGGCGATGGTTGTACATCATCTCCCCTTCATTGGCTCATGGACCTGTCTCGGCTGAAATGCAAACGTGCAAAATGACACGTTTATTTCTCAGCTTAAACCTTGGTACTTTCAGCCTTCCTGTGCATCAATGATTTGTTTCATTCCCCTGTGTTCACCACAGATGTGCTACCACCAGTACCAGGGCAAGGAGATAAAACTGCTACCATGCTTTCCGATGGAGCCATTTACAGCAGCATCGACTTCACCACCAAAACCAGTTACAACAGCTCCAGCCAAATAACACAGGCTACGCCATATGCCACCACCCAGATCCTGCATTCCAACAGCATCCACGAGCTGGCTGTCGATTTACCAGATCCGCAGTGGAAAAGCTCAATTCAGCAAAAAAATGACCTCATGGGATTTGGTTACTCTCTCCCAGACCAAGGCAAAGGCAACAATGGTAATTACAGCTCTTATTTTCCTGAGCCCTTGGCTTTATGTACTGTATCATCTGTGCATGAATTAGAAAATTCTTTTTAGCTCTGTGAGACGCTGTTCATATTGACCTGAACTAATGCTTGCACACCTTGCATGTGTGCTGAACCTCACCTGATCACAAAATACATTGCACTGTGCTTTTAATGCTCTTTGTCCTGTGCTAGTCACCAAGCCACCTGCCTTCCATTAGGCTAGGGTAGGTGTACCTTTAAAAATAACCAAGTTAAAACCTGCCACCCCACCCCATCTGCCCTTGACTTGCTAACTGCATGTGTCGCATGTGCTTGTGCTGTCGACTAATCCCACGATGCCACTGTGACCTCTGCCGTTTAACCCTTAGCCTTGCTTTACATCCCTGACTACCGGGTGGCTGAGGGACTGGCTAATAGATTGCCACACAACCAGTCACAGGATTTCAGCACCACCAGCTCCCACAACAGCTCCGAAAGGAGTGGCAGCCTCTCAGGTTGGTTCCATCGCCGTGCGTAGGGGAGTGAGGGACGGAGGGGTGTTGGCCAGCGGCTCGCCAGGGAGGCAGAAGACCTCCCAGGCACCAGTTGAGCATAATCATGGAAGTTCCTGCCCATCAGCAAACAATGTCACATGAGTCTGCTAAAACCAAAAAGCCTTTTGCAGAACCTACTTGGAGATAACTGGAGAGTCCTTCCTTGTGGTGCTTGTCGGCACAACTGCCAGCCTCGCCTTGTCACATTCTTTCTCTGACACAGTCTATGGAGCTAATATATTTCTTCATCCATCCTTAGTTTACAGGTCTCCCCACAGTGAACTTCATGAGATTAATATTTTTATTGAGTTTCTAACAGATCCCCCACTCCCACAAGCTGTTTCCAAATGCTGTTCCTTAGTGAAGCAGCTTGGAAATAATTGTAGGGCCCTGAAAGGTGACTGGGGTTTCAACAAATTGTTCCAAGTCTGCATACAAACAGGATGTGAATTCTATGTGTGTGCTGCATGTTCTATTGGAAACATGATGCATTTTCATCAGATGAAAATGATCATAGTACATGTGGTTGTGTATTATATTTAAATACATCTTTTTATTGATTCCTTTAGTTTTGCTTACTTGTTGCTTGTTATGTATAGCTGTCTCTTTTTTTTTTTTTGTCAAGAGAAAAACTGAAAAGACAGCCGTTAAAATGAAAATCTGTGTTTTCACGTAGCTGAAATATGAGAGAGCCAAAGGGACTTAATTTTGATATTCATACTATATCCACAGCCTTTTGAATTTCCACATTAAGCTGGAGCAGTCATCGCAGTAACAGACCCAACCTAGCAATGGCTTCTTTATATCAATTTAAATGACTATTCAAATTGAATCTTGAGATAAGGAGCCTATAATCATTGGCCCATGACTCAAATAGCCAAATGTATTTGCAAGTCTTGTGTTCTCAAGGGGGAGCATTAGCTGATTTGATTGAGACCAAAAAACAGGCTTATGGCATTGTCGGAGAGGTGTCTGGGAGCTGAGTTCATGCAATACTTCAAGAAAGGTTCTTGTTCCTTGCATGTAAGATATATTGACAAGTATGTTAGGAAATCAGCTTGCTCCCCAGGCTGCATGGAAATGCAGCAATTGATGTGCTGAGGTACATCTATGTCTGATATCAGAGGGCAGTATGACGCTTTAGATATGTTGACAGCTACAGCTGCCTAAGACTTTTCTCGGAAAATAGGAAGTGTCACTGGAAAATGCCCATTGATCAAAAGCTGGACTTTGATCAAATATTTCAAGTGCAACATATTTTGTGTAGTGTTTCTCAGTCTGAAGTTAATTTTCTGATGACATGAGGAAGCTTTGTGTTAGTCAGTCTTCTATGGCCAGGGCACTCTTGTTGTGACCAAGGCAGCTTACAACTGGATGCCTCAATGCTCAGATGAGTGTCAGATTATTGGACTACAGAGTCAGTATTTTACTCTCCCTTGCCCACTAATTATGCCTTTGCTACAGGATAATTATGTCTGTAATACATGAGAAACTGGGGGAGACCTTCAAATAGTCTGATAATGAGAGCATCACTGGAGTCAGAGACCAGCTTTGGTTACGTAGTCCCCATCAGGGTGAGCAGGGATTTGTTCTCTCACTTCCTTGGTTAGTACTTTAAGTACTACTTATTATTCTGACTAAGTTTCTGTCTCTCTTATATGACTATCAGGAGAATTCCTATCCCACTGTGGAATGGAAAATAGCTAAAACCTCAACTGCTCTTTTGAGGCAGGGAAATTTTGTAGCTGTACTTTGCACAGTTTATGTCTCTACTAGGATCAGCAGCCCAAATGGCAAATTCTTTCTCAAGGATCTGATTCACCTAGAGATTTAAACAATATAATTGAATCTCAATGTGAGGAGACATTGAAGCATCAAGCATTGTTGCTATGGGGAAACAAGGCTTCAGTGCATCAGTTTTCAAACACAAATCAGTGTTAGGTGTCTGTCCCACCAGTCTGGCAGTGGAGTAACTCTGTCCGTGGGGACAGAAGAGAAATCTCCTGCCCAGCTGTAAGGTGTAGGCTGCTTTCCCTGCCAGCAATGACCTTGGAGTTCTTTCATTTCTTCATCTAAACAAGTCTCTTGTCTCTCCGCTTCGCTCCTTCTAATATCTCCATTATCTCTAATCTACCTCTTTGAAACCCCCACAATCCAAGTGACTCCCATACTAGCACTCCACACATCCTATCTACATGTTACCAGTCTCCTAAGATTATCAAGATACTACACTTCCAAAATCTTCCTCTCCACCTCAACTAATCTCTACAATGAAGTTATTCTCTGCATTTTTCTTCTCTGTGTATTCCTAGTTTAAATACTCCTGCAACACATATACACATGCCTGTGCTTTTCTCCTAAAGCAGCCCTTCTTACCTTAGTTCTTGTTGGCTCCTACTCCTGCTGAGTTTTCAAAAATTCCCCTACATCCCACAAATTAAAATTAGCCTACTCCCTATGCACTCTTCACTGACTCCATTTCTAACTCCACTTTTTTGCCTTACCTGTGCTTTGAAAGCTTCATTTTTTCTCTAGAAGGTTCATGTTTTTGTTCCTCTATCTTCACTATCACAGGGGTTTCTTTTCACTGGTCGAAATGTTCTTTTCCTTTTCAAGAAAGCTGCCCTCTCTGCCAGGCTACAAACGGAAGGAAGAGTCTGTTTTCCATCCATTTAATAGAAGTAATATCAGCTCAATTCACACCTGGTGAATGACAGGATCTTGGCTGGACTTCCTATAAATACTCCAAAACAAGGAAGGAAGAGCTCTGGTCTGGAATTGAGTAGTGGAAAGCAAAGTCTCGCTTGAAATGTGCTGCCAGCCAGGTCGATTAGGAACATTACTGGGCTTGCTGCCTGTCTCTAGCAGCCACAACAGGAGGTGAAAAGAGAAGTCTTGGCTACTTCTGAGTCACAGAATTACCTTTTCTTCCCTCTCTATTTGTTCCTGTTTTCATCCAGCTGACATTTGGAGGTAACAGAAGAAAGCCACTGCCTCACAGTGTCTCACAGACAAAAAGTCCCATGGCATGGGCTTGTCTCTCTTGCTAGAATCACACCTCCTTCTGTGTTTCTCTGTGCCTAAAGTTAGAGCCATGGCAAAGAGGGTGGTTCCTTCCCTTACAAGTCAGCTGTGGCTTTCTTGATTCATTGATTCATTTTTACATGAGTGGTTTTTTTTTTTTTGGCTGGGCCTTAAAAATCAGCAAGAGACGTCAGTGGGTGAGATGGATTAGACTGTGCTTTCTGCAGCAGGCCAGGGATGAGTGGCAGCAGCTGGGTACCCACTGAAAAGGCATCTGACAAACCATTCCTCCACCCAACAAGCCACAACAAAGCTCAAAAAAATAGATGGGTCCCCAAGCAGTCAAGGGGTTTGAAATGTTGAGCCATCCTTCCTCTTAATGAACTCCTGAAATGAAAAAGAAGTCAGGGCAAAATAAAAGAAGCAGAGCAAGTGGGATGAGAGCTTTCTCTGTGAGATCACTCTCCCACAAATGGAAGTGTCTCAGCTGGAGAAGTGGATACAAGGACAATAAGAGAAGAGCAGAGGGTTTAACCAAAATGCATTGCTCACTTCATTTCTACATCATCCCTTTGAGCTGGGTATCTGAAATAGAACCTCTTCTCCAAAGTGACACAAGATATTTGAATCCTGTGAAACAGTCAGTCCTAAAACATTGCACAAGACTTCCTGCACTTCTAAAAAAATAGAAATTATGAAGTTTTTAGAAACAAAACCCTGTTTCTTTTGGGTTTTTTTTCAAGACAATTTAGTCTGGTCTTGAAAGATTTTGAGTCCAATGACAATTTTTTTAGATGGTGTCCCTAACTCTGTGTTTTCTACAGAAAGTGATTATGCAAAATTGTGTTATAATCACACTGGATTCTGATATTTAAATTAATTTGTTATGTTTTATTATAATTCTATCTAAGAGTGAATTCAAGAAGTCACAAAGTGCACATGAATAAATCAGGAAATATATTTCTGAGTCAGGAAAACCTGTCTCCTTGTTTCTGCACTTCTGGTACAAAATTTGTGGTGCAAATGTAGAGAGGTTGAAAAATAAGTGATTTTCAGCAAATATTCAGAATATTTTCCCATTCCATTCTATTATTACTTATAACCTTGTGACAGCATTAGCACGTTGATGCTGATTCTGCTGAGATATAAATACGTCTTCTTTTTTGGGGCATGCCATCTGGAATCAGAATTCTTTCAAAGAAATGTAAATAGCTGGCTTTTTTTCCCACATTATATCTCTAACGTTTTATTTTTCTTTTTGGATTTGCAGGTGGCAAAGGAGGGAAAAAGAAGAAAAACAAAAATACTGCCAAGCCCCAGAAAAATAATGGTTCAAACTGGGCCAGTGTTCCCCTCCCACCCCCTCCTGTGCAGCCACTTCCAGGCACAGAGCTGGAGCACTATGGGGTGGATCAGCAAGAAGCAGGGTAAATTTTTTTTTATTTTACTTTTGAAGAAAAATCTGTAATTTGCAGAAATCAGTCCTTTTTTTCTTTTTTTTTTTTTTTAATTTTGCTGAGTGACAATATTATTCTGTTTTGTTTAAAAAAAAATAAAGAGAGAGCACCTTATCCTGTAGACTTACTCAAGGCTGTGGAGGAGGAATGTTGGAATAGCTCCTCTGGATAGTGACTGAAGGTGGAAAGAAAAGTGACCTTGCTTCATCACCATGTAGGGTTTCAGTGCTTTCTCATGCTGAGAAGTGTCTCACTTCACAGGTAGCTTAATTGAATTCTGTTGGGACTGCGTGCAGCTGATGGGACTCAGAGTGAGTAAGGATGACATAATCTGGTTCTTTGTATTTTTGCACTGCTTTGATGTTTAAAAATATTAGAGCCAACAGAACAAAAAAACCCCCACCAAATTGGATTAATTTTTGAAGATCAACCAGTGGATAATAATCTTCTCATCGGCTTTTAGAAGAAATTTCACAGTTGAGGAAGGCATGCTAATTATAGGCTTTTTTTGTTATTATTCAAACAACTTTCAAGTTTCTGGAACCTTCCACATATTTTTGCATAGCTCAAACTTGTTCTCAAGGACACAAAATCATGCAAGAAGTACTAAATGAGAGGAAAGAGACATTTTCTACACAGAAAACAGTTGCAAAATGCTTTCTATAAAGTGTAATTATATGAAATACCAGGTTATCAAACTCTGGAGGAAAATAAGAGTATATAAAAACATGGTTTATTGTGGTTAGCTCTGAGCCTTTGGGAATAATATTTCTGTTAGGGGCAAATTTCTGTCTGTTTCAATATACGGGTTAATCAATATTTCTTAAGGATGAAACATTTTTGAAAGTTCATTGTAATAGCTTTACTGAATAAAAATATTTCAAGTGTTATCTCAATTGTAAGTGTGAATTGATCATTACTACTTTTATAATTAAAGTTAGAAAAATTCCACATTAAATCAGTTTATGCGAAGTCCTTTGACTCTTAAAATGAGCAATAAATAACTGTGTTAGTCAGTGAAGTTCGTTTTAAAATTAAGGCTCGTTCAGGCTGTATTAGAGTTTGAATTTCAAAGTAATGGAAAATGAATAACCTTACTGATTGTGAGTGTTGTTTAAATCTCAAGACAAAAAATCATATAATCATTTTGTTCTGTATTCTGTTATAAGAGGCTAAAATAAATTTAAAATTGTTTCACCATATAATAATTTTGTCTTTATCAGTTTATATCCTTAACATGCATGTGCAGCCATTTCACTAAAACAGTTATTCAATAGAAGGCAAACCACTTATATTTTCTTCAGAACAATGAAATAGCATAAAAGGTAAATGGAAATACCTTACAGAGAAATCCCTTGTGACACAGGGCTTGACTCCTCAGTTGCATAAAGCTTCTGTAATTTAGCTGGAAGGAATGATGCTGGTCACCAAGACAACATTGGTTATTTAAGGAGAAGGTAATCACCAGCCTCCAGATTCACAACCATTCTGACTTAGTTTTTCCTCTGATTATGTTTTGAATTGCTTGTCTCTACTTTTTGTAATGTCTCATTAGCAGTGGTGGTAGCAAGACCTTGTAATATGCATTTTACCAAACACAGAAAAAATTTGAAGGCTGGACTTAAGAGTCTCAGTCTGAACCTGCAGTAATTTGCAACCACCTTTGATGAAGACTGAATCTGCAATGCCTAAACTTTCTCAGGATGCTTCCAATACCAATGGTCCTTCTGTATTTAGGGCTTGATCTTGTTTCTGTGATTTTCACCACGCTAAAAGGGAAAGAATCATAGGCTGCATTCTTTATATTGCCTTTAATATGGACATATTGGGTTAAAAAAGAAAAAGCCACATTTTTTAAACTGTTTTGTTCTTCTTGGTTTGTTTTGATGTGCTCTATCTGTGACAAGCCCAATGTGTTTTAATTTTACAATTAGTTACATGCAGATGTAATTATATCGGGAATTAGAATTGAAAAATGGACTTCAAGTCAGAAAAAATGAATACTTTAATAAAATTCTCACAAAATGTGAATGTTTAGACTAATAAAACAAGGAAGGTGGCATCTAAACAGAAACTTGTTTTTCTGTGTGTCTTCCTATAACACTTAAATTCAAATGTAGATTTCACTGGCATGATTATCACCAAAAAACTCAAAAAATTTGACACCTTGTTTTGCTTACTAGGGATTAACACTAGTGGCCTTATGAACACTAGTGGGTTTTTAAATTGCAAGAGATAATCCACAATAGCAAGTGAAATAAATGAAAAACATAAACTAACAAAGATAAGGAAGAAAAAAAAAGTACACTCATTTTTCTGTACCATTTTCTTCCCAGAGGCACTGAGGTTTGCATTTGCCTCCCTTTTCCCATAAACTGCAACACCCAGAAGGAAAAGTGAACATGTTACTCCAACCAGCCATGTTATATACTGTGGTGGTTAAATAAATTCTTATTTAACCTCAGCAAAGAGCCTGTTGGCGCCAATCAAGTTTCTCTTTTCCTATAGTAGCTCCCCAACTGACATGTTCCCTTTCCCACCCTTTTCAGAGCAGGTGATTTTGTTTGATTTTATCTAAACTTGCAGTCAGGAAATGCTCATTTCTTACTCATTATCATTTACTTTGATTTTTCCCTAATAATATGCATGATCTTGAGCCAACCCCAGTAAAGGCAGTCTGCAAAACCTATTATTTGGTCATTTCTATTTCTTGATTACACCTCAAAATGGAATATTAGCTGCTGAATGTCAATATATTCAATACTTGTTGTCTGTCTTTGGGGGAAGTTAAGGAAGTAGTACCTTTTACTTCAAAAAGTCTTTTCTGGTGAGTTCCAGGGAGGGAAGCTTCATTTCTTGCAACTGTGTGTGTAATGAAACAGTTTCATTAGAAATGTACCCTTTATCTGTCACCTTTATTTTATATTTTGAAGGAATAAATCTATTAATGTAATGAATCATTTTTAATAGTAGAAGATCACTGTGGAATAAATGTACTGACAATACAATAAAACCTCTTAGAAAAATAGAGACTCTTGTTTGTTACCCAGAACTTATTAGCGTCTTAATTATAAAGAAATTACAGTCAGAGGTCCCTAATGAAGTTAAGGCACTTAGATTTTAATAAGTGCACTTGAAAAAAGTTGCATTTTCACCGCATTGGATTTACTCAGAAAATAAAAAAGAACACAGATGTGATCAATAATCACTATGGTGGTACCAGATGTTTCTGTAACTGTATCATTAATGTGACATATAGTTGCTATGTAGTCTGTTGGGTTATTGTTTTCTTTTTTCTTTTTTCTTTTTTTTCTTTGTTGGTTTTTTGAGTTTGGGGGTTTGTTTTTGTTTTTCTCTAAAATGCAGGTTAAAACTTGTGGCTTTTAGGACACCTTGCATGGAAGATATAAATGTTCTTGTACCTGAAATCTTGAATCTCAATGTCCTGAACTTCAAGTTTAGGCTGCTTTCCATTTCAAACAAAATTTGGGTAAAGATACAGTACTTGTGCAGAATCTTTTCACTAAGAAATCTCTTTTGCTATCAAGCTGAACATTTGGGGATTTGAAGCGAGCAGGGTCAGAAGGCAAGCACATCCAAAGCTCGTTTATTCATCATTGAAAAGTCACCAGGGAGTGTCTTTTTGCCCTGTCCCTTTTAAAGGAGAAGCCATTATAGCAAAGCATGAGGTTGAGAGAGCAAAAGGAATCAAGAGAACTGTTGCACTGCACATTTTTAGCAGCATGAGTTAGGATGGTCCCTTCAGCCTTGGGTGCAAATGTCATGAGTGAATATTGTTTGGGAAAACAAATTACGGCTGTTCATATCTTAATTATCTGCTGAGGATAAATATGTATCATGTAACATTTTCTTAAATCTCTGTGCTGTGAAAATGATCAATCACTCAACCTCTCCTATGGGCCAGGTATTAAGAAGCATCTTTTATTTTCACTTCTGTGCACATATGTATGTTTGTACAGCTATATATGATTATATCTACATATATAGAGATCTAAATTTATACCAGTGTGAATTACCAGATATATCTTCCATGGACTTTTGGATGATTAAGTCATGTTGGTTTAACTATCCTGAATCTGTGTGTTTAAATACAGACTACAGACTTCTGAATAAGGAAAAAGCAGTTTAGTTAATTTAAGAAATCTTTGGGTTTTGCTGAAAGTAAATGTTCTGTTCATAATATAGGTTTTGCAACTTCTCCATCTCAGTGTTCCCAGCTTTTTTATAACCTGGCTTCACACTTGAGAAAATTGACAGGAATTCATTTTTCTCTGGGAAATTGGTAAATCCTTCCTTCCAAATCAGAAGCTTTAAAGGAGTATTTTTAAGCTGGTTTGAGAAATTAACTGCATAGTGCAATGCATTGGCTGCCTGCATTGCAGAAAAAAGGACCTTGTCAGCAGTCCTTGAAGGTGGAAAGAAGATAAAGTGACTTAGATGATGCTTGGAAAATGGCTTTTAGAGTGTGTGATGGTTTGACAGTGAAGGAGCTGTGAGAGCTTGTGGTTGTCTGCTTGCCTTTCGGAAAAAAAAAAAAAAAAAGAAGGCTGTGTATCCTGAGTTACTTTGGAATACACCAGGAGTTAAAAAGAAATGTGTGCTGATGCTCAAGGGACTGATGCCTGACTGAATGTTTTGAAGATGGGAAGAGTAGACAGTTGAGATTTGAGTGGTGTGATTGTCAGCAAAGCTGCATACAACTGAAGTTGTGTTCAGATTAGGGAATTACTCTGGGGGGGTAATGCACAGGGAATGACCACAGTCACTAAGGCCTATCCACCTGGAATGATACCAGAGTCTCTAAGGGACAGCATCCCAGGATGATATTGTAATACAGCACTGAATTAAAAGGTCCTGTGATGAGTACAGAGACTAAAAAGAACTGACTAGCTGGCAAAGCTTGCATAAGAAGTTGTAATAAAATATAAAGCTTCTGTTTCTAGCCCTGATCAGATAATGCATCACCCCTTACACCTTTGGTATAAGGCAACAAATGAACCACAGACTCGTACCAGAAGACCCCTTATGTATGAAGAGAGAAGAATTTGGTATTCAAGAATACTCCTAGTGGTTAACTTTCCATTTCCTTTGGGCAGGTGTGTTGAAAGTGTTCAGAAATGTCTCACTGTCTAGGTGAGTCCCAGTACAGGTTGGTTAGGAGGTGGGGTGCTGGCAGAGCTGTCGACATGTGTGCTAATGTGCCTTATCAGCTGGTGCTGTGACACAGCATATGCTTAGGGTCAGTGCTGCTGTGACATGAATGTATTACCCATCATGGGAGATACCCACGTGCACAGTGGGAAGGCCAGGATTCATGAGGAAAGTGTAGCTATTTAAGCTCCAAACCAGAAGCAAATGTTAAATTTCTAGATGGATAAATTGGAGGATGGAAGTGAATGGATAATGTTCTTGGGCTTGTGGTGTGACTCTTGGGAGTGGTGCTGTGCAGGGCCAGGAGTTGGACTTGGTGATCCTTGTGGGTCCCTTTCAACTCAGCTTGTTCTGGGATTCTGTGCATAAGTGCTACTATGTAAAGCTTTTAAGAATGCTGCTATTTTCATGCCTAGGTCAATATTCTTTCTCCTGCATTAATGATCCTGGAAGTTAGTTCATTTTTGTTGTTGATTGTGGTGTAACATTATCTAATCACCATTAACAAATGTGATAACAGATCAGTAATATTTTGTTGCATATCTTGTTCAAGATACTTAGCTGTTGTGGGAAAAATTAAACTGACTCAGTAAGGACAATTTAAGCAATTATGACCCTATTTTCATTAAAGTTTAGAACTCATACTGTGTGCAAGATTTCCAACTGTAGCAGGAATCCTTTATACCCTCTACACCCTCTACTGTGTGGCAGAGATGAGATTTGATATACACTAAGTTTATCTGGTTTTTATTTTAGATATGACAGTGATGGTTGGTGTCCGCCTTTGCCAGTTCAGACCTACCTGCATCAGGGCATGGAGGATGAGCTTGAAGAAGATGATGATCGTGTCCCCACCCCTCCTGTCCGGGGAGTAGCTTCATCTCCTGCCATCTCCTTTGGGCAACAGTCGACTGCAACCCTCACGCCTTCCCCACGAGAGGAGATGCAGCCAATGCTTCAAGCTCACCTCGATGAGTTAACAAGGGCTTACCAGTTTGATATAGCAAAGCAGACATGGTAAATGTTTCCTTGTGATCAAGGAAATGAAATAATAATAATAATTAATAACAACAACAATGTATTCCTTTATTACGTAAATATTGACTGTGTTCAACAGCGTTTCAATTACTTTCCAAATAAGTAAAATGGAAGAAGAAATAGCAAAGCTCTATCTACAGTGTGAAGGCCTTAAACATTAGTATATGCATTTTAAATCATAGTGCTTGGTAATATATTACATCTTGTCTAAAAACTTGCAAAAACAATGTTCCTCTGAAATTTTACACGTTTTCAGCTAAGTAGTTAACACCCACCTCCTGACATCTTTTATACAGTTGAGAGTACTCTCTTTTCAGGCTAGCAGAAAATAGGAGTTTTTTAGGATTTTCAAAAATGATAAGATTCTAAATTCCTGATTAAAAAGAATGATAGTCTCTTGAGATAGTAATGTGGCAGCTTTTACACTGTGTCACATGAGAATGAAGCGTTTGCATCTCTGTACTTTGAAACACCATGAGAATTCCTGATTCATCGGAATAACCCAGAAACAGCAGAAAGTTGTTAGTATTTACAGAACGGATCTAGTGTTTTAGAGTGCTTTATGCCTATTTAAAGGAAGAGCAAGCAAATACCACAGTAACATTTCCCCTGCAAAACAAACAGAAGCAATCTCTTTAGGGACTGAAAAAGAACTTGTCAACGGCACCAGGCTGGGGATATGGTGAAGGTCAGTTGCTTCCTGGATGTTCCCTGAGCAGCAGTTGTCCTTTTACAACTCTGGTAGCCAGACAAAGCCCGTGACTCTCAGTGGAGCAGAGCAGAGCTAGTTACTGAGTGGCACACTGCCAGCAGAGGAGCAGCCTTTCTTCCCTGGTAAATAAAACCACAGAGTTATTCAGCTTGAGCTCCCATAAATACATCAGGCAGGTAGGCAGGCGGTGTCAAACCAAAGCCAGCTGTTTTCCCTGGACGCCGTGGGAGCCTCCGGGCTTGTCTGCAATCTGCACTCAATCAACAGGGTACCTCGGTCCCGCTGCAGCGCCGCGCTGCCAAGCACCGACCCCAGCCTGCCTGTGGGACAGACCCAAATCCCAGGCAGCAGCTAGACCTGGCCTATTGAAGGCACTGCTTCTGAGCCAGCACGCAGATGCACACCCTGCCAGCACAGGCAGTTGCTGCTGCATTTTGCAGCTGTTGCCCTTCCTACGCCCTCCAAACCTCCAAAGCGGTCCAGGCACGGATAATGGAGCAGGACGCTGCACCAAAGCCTCGTGCAGCTGGCAGGAAAGGTCTTGCTCCCTTTTTGGAGAGATGAAAATTGATTGGGAAGTTTCATAATGTGCTTAGGATTATACAGATTTTAATGTCACTCTTGTGTAAAGTCACAGCAATTGAGCCTGAAACTCTGAAAAAAACCTAACAAGGACATAACCTTTTTTTCATACCTTTTGAGTATTGGGCTAAATGCTGAGGGTGATTTTTACATACAAGTGATTTTTTGTGACGTGGAATTTTTTAATATTTTTATGTTGTTTGGCTGGGCATGTATCATGCTAGTCAAAGTCAGTAGAAAGTCCTCCATTGTTTTGACTGGAAAGGAAGATTTCTTAGTTTTCTTTTCACAAAGTTAACCTGTCCAGTGTAGAGAGAGGGGAAAACTAAACAGCTAAATGAGACTTGTCAGATAGGTTACGGTGGGATTAGCAACAGAGAAATACAGAGATCAGCCCACTAGGAATTTAAGAAAGAGCCCATTAGAGATTACTGGAAAAGTACATAATCATTATGGCCTTGATCCAGCAAATCACTTAAGTGTATGCTTAACTATGAGTACATGAGAAATTGACTTCAATTCCTCTATCACAAGCTAACATTAAACATATACTTGAGCATTTTGCTTGATTGGGAGCTAATCACACTGTTTATTGAGGGTTAGTTAGATGGTAGTGCCCTTTTGTGCCCCAGTGTTTTGAACACTGCATAGAACACTAAAAACCTGGTGTCCAGGCAGAAAAGTATTCAATAACTGTTAATCAGATGGGGGTTGTATGTCAGAAAGGAAGCACTTGTTCTAGAAATTAGATTCAGAATAAGCAATAGGTTAAAACCAGCGCTGAGGTAGAGAAAGTTACCAGTGGTACATAACATTTACCATGACTTTCTCATATCTAGAGATATGATTTCTCTATCTAGAGATAGATTTACATTGAAAATTACATATGAAAATTAAAAAAAAAAAAGCTCATTGAATTAAGAGAATTCATTCATGTAGGCAGTAACACAGCACAAAGTTTTCACTGAAAATGTATTAGAGCTGGGAGCCAAACAGGTGATAATTGTAATTTTTTCAGTTTTACTTATGTCCAAGCAAGAGACAAGCAGAATCCTGGGTCCCATCCAGAGTGCTGCTGATTCAAATCAGGTCATGGCATCTCATGTACAGCCACCCAAGGATTCCCACATGCCTGTATTGGCAATTTCAAGCCTGGTACATGCTCTTGTGCCAAGGCCAGTCATGCCTGGCTCCCCTGGCACAGCTTGCTGTGTACCTGTTGTGCTGTGGGGAATGCTGCTTTGAAAGCTGATGGTGTTTTTTCTCTCAGAGACCAGGCACATCAAACTCCAAATGCCATGCTTGCCTTTAGCTATCCTGTGGGTGCTTTTTTGTCTTTTTTCTTTTTTTTTTAAATGTGATTGCTGCATGCAGTAATTTCACACATGCATGCCCTAATACTGCTGCAATTAAATCAATTAAACTTCTTGGAATAAAGCAAAATGAAAAGGCCTTGCTGATGATGCATTCATTGGACTTTAAAATTTCTTCTGTCCTGCTGGCCATTTTCTCCTCTTTAGGGTGACTTTGCTTCAGGCACTGCATCTGTTTAAGTGGAAGGAGTGAGATTTAACTTCGGTTCAGTGTGTGATTTGCAAGGGGGAATATCGGGTGAGACACTTAAATGCTAGACTTGGATTCAGAATTGTGCTTTTCTGTGGGTTTCCTACCTGATTTATATAGCCTTTGTGTCTATCACTCTTCATCTGTGAGAAGACAATCCTGACCTTGCCCATCCTAGAGGATTTTATCTTTATTCTTTTTATTTAGGACTGGAAAGTGTGCAGGCACTGTGGCATTAGAAGCTGTGGTGAATAACTAAACTGACCTTTCTTGAGTTTGACCTAACCAAGCACATTTTGTAACTCTGTCTCAGGACGTGTTGAAAGGCTTGTGTTTTATTGACCATGGGCTGAAAAGTCTCATCCATTCTGATAATTTTTCCTGTTTGTTTGTGTAGGCACATCCAAAGCAATACACAACCTCCTCAGGCTCCAGTTCCTCCCCTAGGATACGTATCTGGAAACCTTATTTCAGATTTGGAAACAGATGTTCCAGATGACGATGATGATGAGGATGATATGGAAGAAGAAACTGTAGAAATCAGTAGGCCACTAAGAGGTCTAGAGCATACTCCAGGCTCCAGTATGGACAATCTAGACAGCTCTGTGACAGGTAACCAAACACCGTGACACCAACTTGTTCCTACCACTAAAATACATCACCATTTGGACACTTTCTAAGTGAAAATTTATTCCGCTTGATTTCTGTAACATTTAAAATGTGTTAATACTAAACACTACAGTTAAAGAAGGATTTGGAAATACTTTACTTTGCTGCAAAATGATAAGAAAAATTCATTAATTTTAAAAAGCTTTAAAGACTTGAAAGAAAATTCACTTACATCCTAGCTTTCATGAAAGGTTTGTTCTACTAGAAAAGCAAGGCAGTTACATAAAAAGGAGGGGAAAGACCTCAGCTTAGCAATATATATTTCATAAATCAGGAGCAGCATAAAAATGTTTTCTTAAAGCACTTTTAGATATTCTGCTGGGTAAATACTTTCCCAGATGAACACATGGAAGTTAAAGACTTCAGAGTAAGTGCAGTTAGATCAGCACATTTATTTCTATAGTAAATACAACATTTATGTAAGAAAATGTGTATTTTGAACATGCTTTGTATTGCTGATTTTAGTAATTGTTCCTTTTAGAAAATCTTTTTAATTATTCTGACCGTCCTTCCCTCACTTTTTCTTGTCCTTTGCATGCCTTGGAAAGCTACAACATCATCAAAGGGGACCTAGAAAGGCCTGCTTTCAACTAAAGCACAGAAACTGAACAAATTCAATTGCTCTTGGTGAAATGTAGGCAGTGAAAGACACTGTTTCTTAAAACTGCAGATTTTATGTGGTCATAATGTACTTTTTGTAAGCATCAGTGCACTTCTCTTTAGGTAGAACTTGGGGCTCTGTATAATGTACTGTGTCTATAATGTGCAGGTGTGCTGGAGACCCAAATATCCCAAATATCCCAAGTGTCACAGGGGTAGTGGGTGCTGCTTCAGCTTTTGGTCTCAGCAGATGAACACTGGTAGTTGGTTGTACCTTAAGAGGGTCTTGTTCAGAACAACTTCCTTGTGTAGCACCACTGAATTCCATCTCTGTCTGGACCTCTGAAATTCCAAGGCTTTTGCACCCATACTTAAAAGTTGTTATTCTGAAAACACTGCAGGAATATGACAGTGATGGAGCATCAATATCTATAATTTTCTTCCTTTTCTCTTATTGAATGAATTAGTGTGTAGTTTAATCCCACTTTCCAGGTTTTCCTTCACCCTAGAGCCAGACTGCTTGCCAATCTAATTAAGATTTAAGAATTGAATCTCTGCTGCTGCGATTTGAAATCCAGATGTAACTGAGGGCCATAGAGTTAAAGTTTAAATCCTGAATTGAGAAGGTTAACTTATTAGTGCATGAGTATGTTAACTCACTTTGCTTGAATTTCTAGTGTAATCTCCTTCAGGCTATAATTCTGCATATTTTTGCATATCACACCAATGGCTCAGAAGCCTTTCTGTTAAGAATGCACTAAGAGTTTTGGACTGGTAAAACAGCAATAAATAAAAAAAAAACAACAGCCCAGGTTGGCATAAATTTTTCATTTGGTATATATTAATATGCCAGTGCTTATGTATCTGTAAATCACAAAATGAATGTTTCCACATTTGCATCTTCACCTAATAGTTTGGAACACCCTGCCCAGAGCAAATAAGGAATTGTTGTATTCCTGCTCCAATTTGAAACTTTAGTGCCTATTACAGTTTATACTTTCATGAATAACCTTCAAGCTTCTTATAATATTTATAAATCTTGTTTCATTTTGGAGTGTTAAATGTCTAATTACTGGAATGTTAAAAGCTTCCTGATAGTCTGGAAGACATTGGCAGAACTTGATAATGTAGACTGGGAGTGTGCTTAAGGTGATCTAAATGTGCTTCCACTCATCACCACCACTAACTTCACGTGGCCTCATACAGCTGAAAATTAAGGTTTTTCCATTTCTTTTTCTCTTGCTTCTTTAATTACTAGCTGGTGTCTGTTCCTTGCTCTGGTTCACTGCATGGCAAGGTGTGTGCTGGCATTGCAAAAAGGGAATGTGCAGCTGGAAGGGAAGCAAAATTACAGACTGGCCCTATAGCATAGAGCCAAAATATAGACTGACTGAATAAAGGAACAATAGCCTTACAGAAGTACCCCGAGAAGTAGTGTTAGTCTAAAGGGTCTGTAAGACAGCAGAATCTCCACATAACAAAACTATTTCTGTTTTCCTCAGTTACTATATGCATAAAACCTTGATTTTAGAAGAGCTTGTTGTGGGCTTGTTTTTTTCTAAGGGTGGAAAGAAATTGCCTATTATGCTTGGGCAAATTTTGTTTTTCAAAAGAGATTTTTAATTTTTGTTTATCTGTTTCTGTTGACTCTTTTAGGCCCTGTTTGCCGGTGTTAGGGAGTGTACAGCAAATTGCTTCAGTTGTTCCCAAGCTTTTTCTCATTCTTCAATTTGATTGCTTTTAAAATACTGTAGAACAATGAAATTGTTCTTTCTTATGCTGAGAGTATATAAGCTACTTCTTTCCACAGAGCCTTTGGTGACTTCAACCAGCATTTTGCTAGGAATGTATAGACCACGTTTTCACTTCTCTAAACATTTTTGAAAATGGAGGCAAATGAGAACAGCTGACCCAGATGAAACAATATTTCTGTTCATTCTGAAGTGCCCTGGGAGTTCAGTGTTTGTGAGAAATCTAAATTGACATGCCTTGGTCCAGACTTCCTCCAAACAGAGTTGCTGTGTTAGGAGCAGGGCGAGGTTCCTCACCCTGTAGTGTTAGCGTGCCTCGGTGATGCCTCAAAGACACCCACTCTTGGGCTGGAATGGGGCTTTGTTCTTTATGGCTGAGCTGAGAACAAGGATTTCCTGCAGCTCCAAATGTGGGATTCTCTTGAGGGGAAGCACTGGCACTGCGTGAGCCAAAGCACAAACTGCTGAATCCCTCTGACACCGCAGTGCTGCTCCTTTAAACTGTTCAAAAGTCAAGTTGTCTTCCAGGCCCTTGAGTTTTAGTCACAGCTAACTGAAGATTCAGACAAGGATTTAATCTGCACTATTAAGCTTTTCTCTTTGCAGGTGGCAGAGACATAATGTTGACGTGTATAATAAAGTGAAAGGAAAGGAGGAGTGCACGGGAAATGTTCCTTAACATTCTATAGATATCACAAAGAGAACTCCAGGAGGCAGGTTTAGATTTGAACATTTGTGGGAAGTAAGGAAATTTAAGCCAAGGTTTTGCTTCATTCCCAGTGTGGTTTGTTAGGCTATTGAGTCACTGAATATGCTTTTAAAAAAAAGTAGAAAGAAAAAACCAAAACCCACTGGTAAAACTTGCTCCCTTGACTTTTAATTCATAATTATTTAGGGTTATTTTTTGCTTTCAGAGACACATTGAAATATGTTTTTTCTTTCTCTTATGTTTAATGTTTACTTTTATAATGAATTGTTGTGCAGAGTTGTGGCATTATGGCCACCAAGAATCTGTTACATTATTCTACTTTAACAGATTTAATTCATTACATATGATGACTGCAGAAGAAATTAATTTGCTTCTCACTGAAATCACTAAGAGCAAGCCTAGGTTTTTTCAGGTCAAATTATTATGGTTTGGGGGTTTTCTTTTCCCTGTCTTTATCTCCTCCTCCTGCAGCACCAGTGAAGCTGGTAGTGAGAGCTGTTGTATCTTCAGTCCTGGTCCATTTGGACTGAGGGAAAAATTTGACTCATTAACTAGCATGAAAATTAGAACAAGACCTCTTGTACCTAACTGATACAAACTGATAGAAACAGAGAGATATTACTGTAAACATTGTTGCAGCAAATGGATAACAATTTTTTTTTCAATAGAGTTACATAGATCTAAATTATGAAAATCTCTGTAGATTGTGTAGCTCAGCAAGGAGGAATATCCCTTAATTGACATGTTTTGGTCTTGATTAAAAGACTCACTGGTCACTGTCTGCATGGAAAAAGTTGTTCATTCACTGTGTCTGAGCACAAATGGAATAATTCTTGAAAACTGCACAATATCATTTCCATGAGCCATATTTTACCATGGCAGAGCTCAATATTTATATTTATTTGCTTAGGGATACCTATTGCAAAGGATTCTGTTTTATAAGCAGTTAGACAGATTGCATTTAATAGGAAGAATGTGTTTCATGGATTAAATATGTGCTCAGAAAATAGGAAACTGCTACTTTTTGTATCTCATAAAAATGGTAATGCAACAATTAGCAGGGTCATATTATAAAGCACAGACTTTACTCTAGCTTAATGGATCTAGGGATATGCATTCATCAGCAGCGATAGATTTAGCATAAAATGACATGTAAATGAATTGATGACTGATCATAAATTAATTTTAGTGCTGAAGAAGTAATAGAGACACAGCAAGATGCCACTTTATCATAGTATTTTACTGCTCTGCAACATTTGAGCAACTACTTAATGTTCTATATGCATTTCTTTTATAACAGCTTGAATAAATTTGAGATTATTTTGTGCCTTTCAGCAATATGGAAACCAAAAAAATCTAGAAAAATGGAATGCAAACAGAAATAAATTTACCTAAGTGACATAAATTCATTTTTCATTAGATGTTTATGAAGGTCATTAATTATCATTGGACCTGTGAAGTGCCGAATATCTACGTGTGGTTTTTACCTCCTTTTTATAGTGTTTTCTGTCCAAAAATAAAATATTTAAAACTTAAGGGTTTATTCCAGGTGTTTACATTTAAGTATATGGATATTTATGGTGGGAGAAAGTTAAAAACAAAATCTAGTTTTTAGAAATATAATTATATTTATATTCTGCATTCAAACACTTCTATTATTCTTTCTTATGTTGATGGTACAATGGCTATTGCCCCTTCTGTTCCATCACTTCCACCAAAATCAGTGGGCATTCTTGCTGTGTAATCATGACAGTGGCCAGGCAAATCCAACAGAAGATATTATCTTTCTCCTGCACAAAGGCTAAAAGAATTCTGTAACTGGTTTCAGCTGAAGTAGCATCAGTCCTTAAGGACATCACCCACACTTCACAAACCTAAGTCTATCCCTGTTCTGTTAAAAAACTGCAGAGGAGCAGGGGCTTAATATTAATATGTGTTGAATGGTCTTGTAAAGGAAAACACATGAGATAAGCATATAGAGGTTGGTAGATGCCAGAAAGTGTCAGGTTTGTTATGAGCAGCTTTTATTTCATAGGTGCATTAGACTTTTTTTGATATATATTTTTTTAAATTAAAGCAACAGTGCACTTTACAAAGAAAAATAGCATTTTTATTGCCAACAAGATGCTACTAAAACCTGTAGCATGCAGTCTACTGCAAGCTGGCACCTCTGTTCCCCTCACCTTTCCCTGAGAGCAAAGAAGCTTTCTGTTTGCATTAGCACCAAGAGATATTTTATGGAGCAAGAAAACAGAGTTCAACATTTCACAGAGCTGATTTTGTTCTGCATAAAGCATTTACTGCTGCTGTCAGCAAGAGTAAAATTTACAGTTGCCAGAAAGCGTAAAAACTCAAATGTGCTCTTGGAAAACACATAGTGAACTGCATGTAAAGGAGACACTAAAAGCCTGTTTCATCCCATTTCAAAATGCACAGTTGATCTGAAAGGAACGTCAGCATCTCTTATTCTGCCTTTATTCAGAGAAAAACAAATGTGCATCCGATTTGGAAAGCAAGAGGCCAGTGGATGCCTTTAAACAGGCAGTCACCACGTGTGCTGTGTTAACACAGCTGTGTGGTGGCCTGAGGTGCCCGGGCTGGGCTCCAGCACTCCCCTGCCTTCTGGGCAATGTCCACACCTCTGCAGGTCAGAGCAAAATGGGATTTACTGCTGCAGGTTTTGGTAGGGAAAAGAAATTGTTTATGCGGGGAAACTGAATAGCTCAGGAATCAGTAGAAATAATGCAGGGATTTTGCCTTTAGCTCCTTTAGCTCAGTTGTGGGTGCTGAGCATGTCTCAGGATATCTTGCTGACTTCAGCAGTTGTAAAAAGTTTCTATATAAAAAGTTGCTTCCAGCCACCAGAAGTAACATAGAATGGTTTGGACTAGAAGGGACTTTCAAAGGTCATCTGGATACAACCACCCTGCCATGTCAGAGACCCATCCAGCCTGGCCTTGAACACTTTCAGGTTTGGGACATCCACAGCTTCTCTGGGCAACCTGTGCTAGTGCCTCACAACCCTCACTGTAAAGAATTTTTCTTGTATATAATCTAAACCTTCTCTCAGTTTAAAAATACTGCTTCTTGTCCTGTCATTACAGGCCTTATCAGAAAGCTTCTTTCCGTCTTTGTTATAACCCCACTTTATACATTGAAATGCTGNGGGCAGGGTCATGACATTCCATAAAACTCATGTCCCTGCAAGGACGGAGCTGTGCTTCCAGCCTGGCAGATGCCTCCTAAAACAGCTGCTGGAGGAGAGGGGAAGTGGGAATGATCCATAGCTGGAGCACACTATTCCTAGCCTTGCTAACACTTGCTGTCTGTGGGAATGTGGAGGAGTTGAANAAAGAATTTTTCTTGTATATAATCTAAACCTTCTCTCAGTTTAAAAATACTGCTTCTTGTCCTGTCATTACAGGCCTTATCAGAAAGCTTCTTTCCGTCTTTGTTATAACCCCACTTTATACATTGAAATGCTGCAGGAGGATCTCCCCAGATCCCTCTCTTCTCCAGGCTGAACAACCCCAGCTGTCCCAGCCTGTCTTCACAGAAAAGGGGTTCCAGCACTCTAATCATTGTTGTGGCTCCTCTCTGGACACACCTGGACAGGTCCATGTCTGCCTTGTGCCCCAGACCTCAGAACTGGATGCAGAACTCCAGGCAGGGTCATGGCATTCCAGTAAAACTCATGTCCTTGCAAGGACGAAGCTATGCTTCCAGCCTGGCAGGAGCCTCCTAAAACAGCTGCTGGAGGAGAGGGGAAGTGGGAATGATCCATAGCTGGAGCACACTATTCCTAGCCTTGCTAACACTTGCTGTCTGTGGGAATGTGGAGGAGTTGGAGAACAGAGATTTTTATAGCATTAGCCTAGAAAATGGGCAGTCTGATAATAAAAATGTAGGTAATTTTAGAAAAACTGGCATGTCTGTGAGAGTGTAGAACAATAGCT